>CM038141.1:216145588-216693304 GCA_021437245.1 Aegilops speltoides | reverse complement strand
ATGCCGGTTCAGTTCAGCGGACCCTTGAGGTTCGAACAATGGGGTGCACGCGGAGATCACACCCCCAGCCTACCCATGTCTCACCGCCTCGCCAGGATCTAAAACTACACGAAGAACAACACAAGGGACATGAGATTTATACTGGTTAAGGCAACCATGGTGGTGCAATACCCTACTCTAGTTTGTGGTGTGGTGGATTGCCTCTGGGGCTGATGAGGAACAGTACAAGGGGAGAACAGCCTCGCGAGGGTGTGTTCTTGGTTGGTGCGATGAACTGCTAGGGGGAGTTTAGCCGCTTCTCCCTCTCTCTCTCTCTCTCTCTCTCTCTCTCTCTCTCTCTCTCTCTCTTTCTTTCTTTCTCTCCTTGTTCCCTCGATTTTCCTACCCTGTGGGTGGCTAGTCCTATTTATAGGCGAAGGCCCCGGGCCTCTTCCCAAATATTGAGCGGGAAGGGCGCCCACAATTAGCCATTTGAAGGAACATCTAGTACACTATCTGACTAAAGTTGGTCTCGCTTTGCCAAAGACCACAGCGATGGCCGGCTTGGGCTCCACGATGACCCTGTTCTGCCGTCCTGCTGGTCTTGGTCTTGTTGCACCGAAATGGTTGCCTTTGCTTGATACCCTTGCTTGCGCTTGCCTTTGCACCAAAGGAAACAAGAGACTCTGCAGGGCAGGCGCCTGCTGGGCTTGGTCGTCATGAAAACTGCGTCATGGGCACCTCGTGAGGTACCCGCCTTGATCTCTCCGCCTCCTCGCGAGCCCGGCTGATGAGGCCGTGCCGAAGCCTCCTGCCCGTCTGCCTTGGCGCAGCCCCTCGCGAGGTCTTGAGCATGTGTTGATGAAGATGGGCACGTCTTGGGCCACTCCTTGAGCCACGCCGCGAGGCCGCCGCCGAGCAAGTCTGGGTACCCCGTTCCCCGAACACCGGCAGATCGTGGTGGCGACCACACAGCAGATGGTGGGGTGCATAGCATTGGGGCGTGCGGGCGGCCCGGTCTTTGGAGGGGTTCAGTGAAGGTCAAATCGGCCTTGGGTGCCACCCAGCGGGGAGCTTCCACGGCTTGAGGATGGCACCGATCCGGCGAACGAACGGCAGCGTGGCGGCTCGAAGGTGGCGCCCGCGAGCCGCCAGGAGAGCTGCACCATGACCGGAAGCCAAGGCGCGCATCTTGGGTGAGAAGAGGTGGCTGCAACTCCTCCCAGGAGGCCACGGAAGCCGCTGGCAGGTGGAGCAACCACATGCGCGGGACGTCGGTGAGGGCCATGGGCAGCCAGTTAGCCATGACCTTGTCGTCGCCCCTGCCTCGAGGACGGCCTCCTCATACGCCAGCAGGAAGGCTAGTGGATCCGTCTTGCCGTCGTAGCGTGGCGGCATGTCTGGCTTGAACTTGTTCGGCCACTGCACCTGTCGTAAGGCGAGGGCCAAGGCTCGGAGACCCGCTGGCCCCAGCGCTGGCGCCGGCCGTCAGAGCCGGAAGTGCAATGTCCGCCATGAGGGGGAAGCGCGGTGCTGACGGAGAGTGAGCCAACGGAAGGGAGAGCTTCGGTGCACCCCTAGCTGGTGCGCCAAATGTCGGATGTTGGGTTCCGGCAGACCCTTAAGGTTCAAACTCTGGGCTGTGTGCGAAGATATTCCCCTACCTATCCGCGTCTGATCACCTCGCGAGAATTTGAGCTAAAACGACGAACAACACGAGGGACACAAGATTTATACCGGTACGGGCCACCGTTGTGGTGTAATACCCTACTCCAGTGTGTGGTGTGGTGGATTGCCTCAAGGGCGGATGATGAACAGTACAAAGGATGAACAACCTCGCGAGAGGTTTTCTTGGGCTGGTGTGATGAACTACTTGGATGAGTTCGATCGCCTATTGTTCTAATGAGAACTCTCTGAAATCTGGGCGAGCTCTCTCTCTACTGTGGTGGCTATCTCTATATATAGTGGCCCTGGTCCTCCTCCCAAATATTGAGCGGGAAGGGCGCCAACAACAGTCATTTTGAAGGGGAACATCTAGTACAAGTTATCCTGACTAAAGTTGGTCTTCGGCTGCCAAAGGCACTGGCGATGACACCGTCTTGGACTCCACGGTGACCTCCATCTTGCCGCTCTGCTGGTCTTGGTCTTGTTGCACTGAAATGGCAACCTTTGCCTGATGCCTCGGTACTCCACGCCTGTGCTTGCCCCTTTGCACCAAAGAGGAAACAAGGACACTACACAGGCCGGTGCCCGCCTGGTCTCGATCATCACGGCTTGCGCCACGAGCACCACGTGACGTACCCCTGCCTTGATCTCTCCGCCTCCTCGCGAGCCTGCCTGGCGAGGCCGCTCCTGAGGAAGCCTCGTGTCGTCCGCCCCACGAGGCTTGGCCCCTTGCGAGGGTCTTGAGTCTTCTACCGACGAAGATGGGCCGATTGGGCCACCACTGAGCCACGCCTAGCCACAGGCGAGCAAGTCCAGGGACCCCGCTCCCGAATGTCGACAGAGTCCCTATGCACCCACCGGCTCAGGTTTTGACTGATTTGCTGGATAATCTGACAGCCTTGTTAATAGCGGAGGTTAAACCGGGAAATCAAGTTCAGCATAACACGGAAGTTGCAAAACTACATGACGAGGTAGCGCAAGCCAAGGAAGTCCTAGTGGCGGAGAACACTAGGATGACTGCAGAGCGGGCCGCCCTAGATGCTCAGGCACAGCGGATTCAGGTAGAGGCCTTCCGGCCCACGATGGATCAAAACGCTTCAAATGAAGTCATGAGGAGGAGGCATCAGTCTCGCTACCTCCGGTTTATGAGACGAGAAACCTCTTTTGCACACATGGAGCGAGGGCCAGTAACCAACCAGGGTTAAACCGAGTTGAAGCACCTGGGGCACGAGCACCGGCTCGGCCGCACACGACGGAACCATGTCGTCTGAATACTACTCCGCCTCAGTATGTACCGACACCACCAGGTCATTATTCTAACCCTTTGGATAACATGATTGCCGCAGCGACATGGCTGGCGGCTCTGTCGGTGGAGGGCGAATCACTGACAGCGATGGAAATACGACGAGTCAGAGAGCTGCTCCAGACGGCTGTGGCTCAACATGCGGCTTATTCATATAGTCGGGACTGTATCAACTCGACCCCTTGCCCAAGCCAGAGTTATAGCAGACACATGGACTCACCGGCCGTTTCAAGCAGTGACACGCGCCGTAACCAGCCGCGAGGTGGACCAGGACAGGGCACATCGAGAAACAGAGCTGGCGGCTCAGCAGGCGACTCATCAACATCTTCCGGCCTATCCGATGATTCGGTTGAGGCAGGCGTAACCTCTAGAACCGCGGGTGTACCATGTTTAGTGCCGTCTCTGCGTAATGAACGTTTGCCCAAGGATTTCAAGGGTCCTTGCAAGGTACCTTACTATATAGCTGATTTACCCCCTGAGGCATCACTACAAAAAAATACAATTCCGTGATGATATGTGTTTGTCACAGTAGGTCACGTTTTTTGTGATGCATGTACATCCATGACGATTTTATGACAGAACCAAGATAGTCATACATGTGCTGTCGTAGAAGTGTTCCATGACATCACCAAAATTATCATCACAGAAGTGTCCACTTCCATGACGATAAATCGCGCGTCATAGAAGTGCTTTCGTCAAGGGTGACTGACACGTGGCATCCACCGTAATGGGACGCCGATAAGCGCCGTTAAGCTATCAGATCCGGTTTTGGATCCAATAACCCGCTAACAGCCACGACCAATGCCGATTTTCCATGTGTAAAATTCTCATCGTCGATGGAACATCACGTCACTCGGCGTGGCACAGTGTCACTCATCCAACAGTCGAGATGGGCCTATGATATGTTGACACGTGGATGGGCCCAAAATAGGCCCATAAAGTTTAAATGGGCCGGCCCAACTAAAGGCCCATAAGATTTAGCGGACCATAATGGGCCGGCCCAGCTAAAGGCCCACAAGATTTTGCATACCATAATGGGCCGGCCCAGCTAAAGGCCCACAAGATTTAGCGGACCACAATGGGCCAGCCCAGCTAAAGGCCCACAAGATTTTGCAGACCATAATGGGATGGCCCAGCTAAAGCCCAACATTCTCTATTAAGGCCCATACAGCTATTGTCAAATCGGCCCATCAACGGCCTATCCTAAACTTGTCATCATCGCGGCCCATGGTCACTTATGGCCTATTAACAGTCCGCTAAGTATTTGGGCCGAATCACGGCTCGGTGTATTTCCGGCCTGTTAAAGGTCCAGCTTCATTTGGGCCCATTTACAGTCCATTGAAACTTTCGGCCCATAAACGACCGTGAAGGATTTGGGTCATATTCGGCCATGTCTGACATTCGGCCTGTTAGAGGCCCACTACAGATTTGGGCCACTTTCGGCTTGTTGTGATTTTTGGCCTGTTAACGTCGGACGAAAACCATGGGCCATATGTGGCCCAACGTCACATCAGGCCCATTAACGGCCCATATAAAAATGACGATAATCCAGCCTGACCGAACTTCCGGCCTGTTAAAGGCTCATGTATTAGGTCGGTGCATTTACGGCCCGTCCGAATTTCGGCCTATCAAAGATCTGCATCGTAAATGGGCCACCATTTTGGCCTGCTAAGACCAGTGGGTTATTTGGCACAATCAGGGCCCAATCTCACTTTCGGTCTATTAAAGGCCCATGTTTTTTATGGGCTCGAGATACTTACACCTTTAAATGGCCTACTATTACTGAGGGCCCAAATTATGTTTAGGCCTGTTAAAGGCCCACTATGGGCACATGCCTACCAGAAAAATATGAAAGCTTATGCTGATTTAGGCCCAGATATTTTTTGTGGGATATGAGGGAGTCCTGGATAAGGGGGTATTCGGACAGCCGGACTAAATACTTTGGCCGGACTATTGGACCGTGAAGATACAAGACTCAGGACTTCGTCCCGTGTCCGGATGGGACTCTCCTTTGCGTGGAAGACAAGCTTGGCGATCCGTATGTTAGATCTCCTTCTTTGTAACCGACTGTGTAACCCTAGCCCCCTCCGGTGTCTATATAAACCGGAGGGTTTAGTCCATAGGACAAGGACAATCAGAATCATAGGCTAGATTCTAGGGTTTAGCCTTTATGATCTCGTGGTAGATCTACTCTTGTAATACTCATATCATCAAGATCAATCAAGCAGGAAGTAGGGTATTACCTCCATCGAGAGGGCTCGAACCTGTATAAAACATCGTGTCCCCGCCTACATTACCATTGGCCTTAGGCGCTTGCGCTTAGGACCCCCTACCCGAGATCCGCCGCTTTTGACACCGACTTTGGTGCTTTCATTGAGAGTTCCTGCGTCGTCCGCCGCAAGGCTCGATGGCTCCTTCAATCATCAACAACGCGATCCGGGTGAGACTTTTCTCCCGGATAGATCTTTGTGTTCGGGCCGCCTTGATCAGGCCAATTCGCCAGCCATCCGGGGCGATCGGCAACTACACCCAGCCACCAGGTCAGGTTCGGAAACTTGAACTACATGGCCGGTATCCACGGAGACTTGATCTTCGACGGATTCGGGCCTACGGCAGGAGCGCCGAACAGTCATGACAAGCACGGCTTAGACCTGCCATCGGACAATACTCGGGATATCGCGCCTGCAAGAGCTCCGGACCTAAATCCGGGGCAAATCGCGTCGTCCGAGGACGGGTGGATGGACCCCGCCTTAGAGGCCGCATACTCATCGGTGGTAGAGCCGAACACGAACTCCACCCCAAGGAAGTCTGTGTCACTAGACCCCCGGACTTGCGTCCGACGGTAGATTCCAGACCGCACGCCCCCGAGCCCGCCGAATCTGGTTGGGCTCTGGTAATGGAGTTCACCGCTGCGGATATCTTCCAGCACCCGCCCCCTGGCGACATGCTGGATTCATTAAGGTATCTCTCTTTGTCAGGAGACTCTTGGCCGAACTATGTCCGGCTCGATTGGGAAGTAGGCGACAAGGAAATTCGTTGCCCACCCACCACCCACTTTATTGCCATTGTCGATGATTTGACCGACGTGCTTGACTTCGACTCTGAAGACATCGACGGTATGGACGACGATGCAGGTGAAGAACAGCAACCACCGCTCGCGGGGCGCTGGACAGCCACCTCCTCGTATGATATATATACGATGGACACTCCCAGAGAAACCAATGACGATGAGGCAATAGAGGATAACACCTCAAGGAAAAAAATCAAAGCATGGGCGTCATCAACGCCGCTCTAAGCCCCGCCACAGCAGTACCGATAGAGGAGACAAAAACAATCTGGATGGTGCCGAAGACGAATACAATCCCGATTAGCCGGCGACGAACGGATACTCGAAGGAGGACAACCACATGCCTCCCTCCGAAGACGAGATGAGCTCGGTGACGATGAATTCGACGTGCCTGAGGATCCTGTAGAGCAGGTTCGCTTCCAGCGACGGCTTATGGCCACTGCAAGAAGCCTAAAAAAGAAGAAGCAGCAGCTCCAAGCTGACCAAGATCTGCTCACAGACAGATGGACTAAGGTCCTGGTAGCCGAGGAATACGGACGCGACCGCCCCACCAAAGGGTACCCAAAGCACAATTTGCTACCTCAACTTGAGAAGGAGGTCCTACAGCCCACACCCCGACGCCAATACATCATGGTCCGGGGCAATATGAAGTAAATGCGAGGCAGCGTCCATAAGCCACGACGCAACAGAAATAAGCGTCACAAAAATAATGGTGACACCCAAGACACGGCGATCGGTGCAGTTCCAGCTCCCGATGCGTCAGGAAAGAGAACAATCTGAGTCCATCACCGCCCGGCAGACATACTCGACCAACCATGTCAAATTCATGGTACCCCGGGAAGGGCAGCCAATCATACCCGTAAAGAATGCCAGATCTTCAAAACAAAACGGCCGGTCGTGCGCCGGAAACAATAAAAAGGGGTCTCAAAGCTATGAAGACAATGAGGAGCCCAGACCATCAAGCATCATGAGGTAAAATAAAAATCCTCCGAAAACCAACAAGGAAACGAATGTGTACTCCTCGGGATGCCGACCCAACAGTTCGTGGGTTCCACCTCACATGAGCCCCTATTGGCATAAACAGCAGCCCAAACTTGCTGCGCCAAGACACAGTTCACCAGATAGGTATTGATCGCCTGAGGATCAAACCCACTAAAAACATCTTCTCAAAGATGCCATTCCAGGTGTAAAGGCCAAGTTTTACAGGCCCACCACCATGGAGGTTGTCTTCGGATCACCAAACAAGCACCATATGTCGGTGTACTAAGGTAAGGGTACCTCAGTACCCCAACTTGTGCACGGGTAGTTGCAGCTCCCCGCGGCAGGGTTTACCACGTGCTTGCCGGAGACCTTCCTGCTCCATGTTAAGCCATTCAAGAACAAAGTATACAAGGCGAAGATTGAGGCCCGGCAAGCGGAGCTTGCAAAGGGCCGTTCTGTGCTCAAGATTACATCACCCGCAAGGCCCCGGCGAGAGGGCTCGTCGGGAAGACTGAAAGATCACATCATAGAAGACACACCTCGGTGCTCGTGCGCCGAGGGCCCGGGAGCGGCAGATTCTGAGCCCGCAAGCTCCGGGCCGGCAAAGTCAAGACTCCGGCAAGGTGCTTGCCGGAAGAAATGGCGCTGTGTGCCGCGCTCCACTCATCAGCCCACGCCACGCTCAGGGCCTTTCCGGGGCGCGTGGCGGATGGTGCGCAACTGGGGACACGGTGGCACTTCCGCGTGGAGAATCCATCGCCGTGGCGACGGAGACGCAAGAGCGGGAGCTTTTGGGTCGACGGCGACGTGCATTCATCCCTTGTCCCCTTCCATCAAAAGTAGGTAGAAACCACTGCTCACGCCTTTGTAGCTTCACTGCTCCGCAAGACTTGTTCCAACTACCACCTCTTTTACATTTTACCCTTCCTCCTACGTTGACACCTGTCGGTGACCCCTTGCACTATAAAAGGAGGCCCATGCACAACGTAGGGAAGGTTCGGCTGGTTGGACTCATTCGACACTACAACCCGCCCATACGCTCGCGCTCTCGAGCAAGATCAAATACAAACACAAAGCAGCAGTAGGAGTTTTATCTCTCCGGAGAGCTCGAAGCTGGGTAAAATCACCAGCGTGCTCGCCCGATCCGCTCTTCATGCCTCCTCCGCCTCTCATCAAGCCAGACAAGGGCCCCGGCCCCATAGGTGTCGCGGGCGGCAGATTCCCTCGCATCTCTGCGCGCCCGGGGCGTCGAGGTTGTCGCGGACTGATCCGGCGTTGGCGGCGCGTTTTTCATCAACCTCTCCGGTTTACAACAACTTCATCAACAATCGCGCCATGGCCTCAAGAAGAAGCCGGAGGTTGGAGGCCCGCTCTGCGTCTCACCCGCCGCCACCGAGCCAACGGTGGGCGGAGGAGACACCGTCGGAGGGTGGCGGCCGGCGAGACACTCGCGCGCCATCGGATCCAAGGGCGGAGCGGATGACCACGCCTCGGTCTCCGTGGATCCACGTCCGTCTCAGCAAGATGACAACCCAGCAGCCGCCATACCACGGGAGGTGGTATCCGCTTTCTTGGGAAAGGCACGCTGGAGGCTCATGGGATGCTCCGGACCAACGTCCGGACACAAGCAAAGCAAAGGCGCCGGGAGGACCTCTCCTTCCAACACCGCAGGAGTCCGAGCATACCCGCTCCTCGCACCGCCGCTCCCGCTCCCTCCACTCCGGCAGAAGCGCTTCGTAAGAGCGCAATCGCTTCCTCGACTTCCCTCGGCCGGCGCATAAGGCGAAGAATGGAGGGCTACCATCAAGACCCTAGTCGCCGCCAACAACGAATCTTCCACAGAGCCCGGCGACCTCGCGGCGCCGCAAGCTGAAAGACGAAGGCGACGGCGATAACGCCGCCGGGTGCAACCACGAGCACTCCCCGCGCGAAGCAAAAGCCGCCGCCACCGAACAACACCGACGACGGCTCCACGGCGTTGTCGGATCCGCTGGCTCGTCAGATCAACGCCAGTCCTCGGCGACCGGCGATAAGAAGACGCTTCGGACCACGATCGGCGCCGCCAGAAGCTTCGGCGACAATCGACCAGAGCTGGGAACGCTGTCGCCAGCGCTGCGCCCGGTGAACTGAGCGACTTCAGCGTATGCGGCGGGCTGCCTGCGTTCACCGCGAGCTGCGGCGCGCCTAGTGGCCCAGCATGAAGAATTTCAAGCCCGACGTGCGGAGAAGTACGACGGCAAGATGCACCCTCGGAGTTCCTCGGTGTCTACACCATCGCGGTGCGAGCTGCGGGCGCGACGAGAAGATTCTCGGCGAACTACTTCGCCAGGCTTAAGCGAGCGTTCGTTCTTAGCTTATGCACTTGCCGAGGGCTCCATTTCTTCTTGGGCAGATCTTTGCCATCGGTTTGTTGGCGCCTTCCTTTGGCGACCACAAACCCCACGACCAGAGAGCGATCTCCACATTTTGGCCCGGAAGGAAGGAGAATCCCTGCGCAAGTATATCCAACGCTTGACCGAGTGCAGCACAACATCCACGATGTCCACCTGCCATGGGTTATCGGTAGCGTTCCACCGAGCGTCGCGTAACCGCCGCGATGCGTGAAGAGATGGCGATGACCAAGATTCGGGATGTCGCGAGCTCTATGCTCTGGTGACAAGTCGCCTGACGCGAAGAGGAGGAGACTCCCGGGAGGATCTTGGCGCAGGAGGAAGCGATAAGCGACGACACCGCCCGACAAGCAAGAGCGGCGGAACAACGAAGGAAGAACAAGAAAGAAGTGCTGCCGTCGAGAAGTCCGGCAAGGAGGCTCCCGCCAAGCAAACAGGGGTTGCTTCTCGGCAAGGAGCACTGCTCTCAGAAGCGACAGCCGACAAGCGGAGACAGCTCGGACAAGCAATCTTGCAAAATCCACCGCACCAAGGGCCACGATCTCACCAATCGCAGCGCGCCGAGTATCTCGCCGAAAGCAGCGTAAAGCTGAGTCTGAGAGGCGCGACAAGGAGAAGGCCCAAGGTGGCGGAGGAGAACCGAGAAAGAAGCGGCCGTTCGATGGCCGGGGAGGACGCCGCGGCAAGGCCAAGCAGCGGCAAGGTGATCGACCTCCCCGGGGCCGCGACAAGGATGAAGAAGACGACGACGAAGATATAGAGGATGAGGATGATAGCGAGCAGGAGTTCCAAAAGGCCACGGAGGTCCTGTGAGTGCTCTGGGGCCCACTCCGACAACCGCACCTCTTCGGAGTGCTGCGCTGCCGTCGAGGACGTCCCGTCGATCAAGTCCGGCAAGCGCTCTGGGGCCCACTCCGGCAACCGCACCTCTTGAGTCTTTGCGCCGCCGAGGACGCCCCATCGAGCCACCAGCGAGTGCAAGGAACAAAGACATACCCGCCAAAGCTAAGCCCGCAAGAACAGCTCGGTGCTGCTCCGCAAGCGCACCTCTCCAGAGTTCGCGTCGCCGCCGTCGAGGACGCCATCGAGCTCCCCCAAGAGGGCAAAAAAGCAGCCAGCCTCAAACTTTTGAGTTGTATTCTGAAAATTGCACCTTGTATGGAGAACACATGCGATAGGGGCTGAATCGTGGCTAAGTTAAGCCCCGATCCGTTTAGAGTCCGCTCAACGATGAAGGCGTGCTGCAACTAGCTCGACAAGTTCTCCCCGCGGGCAACACCGCCAGCCAACTGCTGATGTTCGCTTCAGCAAGTGTGTTAGCGCCGGCAGGTCCCCCGAAAGCGTGAGGGTGAAAACGTACAAGGGGGGGAATCAAGGGAGAAGTGCGGCCTTGCCGGATCGCAGAAGACGGAAAAGCTAAGTCGTTCGAGCTTTTGTGCAGAGCACTCTTTAGTTCAATGCTTTCTTATGTTACGTCCCTCGCGCGTTCGTCCTTTGTACGCAATACCTGTACGCGGAGGAGCCTACCCGCGGATAACCGCACCCTTATCTTGTTTCCGAGCACGCTCAACGATTTAAGTGAGCTGCGACAAGCGTCGCGCCCTTATTTCGTTTTCGAGTTCGCTCAACAAGCTAAGTCTTGCTGCGACTAGTCCGCGCAAGGTTGCTTGCGGGAGGACCTTGGCCAAAGAGCTGCTTGAGTTCAAAGACTCGGCGCTTCATGGCAAGGGCCCCTTGCCGCAAGTTTCCTAGAAGCGAGGGGTAAAAAGCGCACAAAGGGTGCTAAGTAGAGGGAGTAACATTGCAAGCCCTGCCGTAAAATACCCTTCGTATGAGAAACTTGTGCGCGGAGGAGCCAGGTCGTGGCCCAGCTGCACCCTTGGTTTGTTTCCGAGTCCGCTCAACAAACACAAGTGCGCTGAATCGCCCGCAAGGTTGCTTGCGGAGGCGACACCGCCAATGGCTGCGATGTCCCGCACTCAGCAAGCGTGTTCGCGCGCAAGCTCCCGAGAGCGTGAGAGTATAAACATCTGAAGAAGCGCAGGCACGGCATCGCATTGCATAGTTGCACAGAAAAGATTTATATACATATACATGTAAATAATGAAGCTGTTGCAGATCTATCTCAGCTGTTTCCATGGCTAAAATTACAGCAACAAGGAGAAGCCAGAAGAGCACACCAGCACCAGGATTTTGGCGGAGCCAGAGTTGCCGGGGGCTGCGAGTGCCAAAGTTCTTCCCCGGAAAGTTAGAGTCGCCGGGGGCTGCTGCGCCAGATAAGTTTTTCATCCCTCGTCATGCATCCTCTAATGGACCGGGGAAAGCGGGGCTGCGTCCTTGAACGAGCGTGTCTTGTAAAACCCGTGCGCAGAGGAGCCAGGTCGCGGCCCAGTTGCGCCCTTGGTTTGTTTCCGAGTCCGCTCAACGGTTTAAGTGAGCTGCGACAAGTGTCGCGCCCTTGTTTCGTTTCCGAGCCCGCTCAACGATTTAAGTGAGCTGCGACAAGTGTCGCGCCCTTGGTTCGTTTTCGAGTCTGCTCAACAAACACAAGTGCGCTGCAACTGGCCCGGCAAGGTTGCTTGCCGGAAGCAACACCGCCGGCTGGCTGCTGATGTCCCTTTTCAAGAAGCGTGTTCGCGCCAGCAAGCCCCCGAGGCGTGGGGTGGGAACATACAAGACACGAGTTAAGGACTCGATCCGACAAGCGTTCCCCTCTTTTCATTAAAGACATCTTAGTTCAGTACAAGTCCATAGAGGATGAAAAACATGATAGAGAGGATTACATATTTTAAATGCAACTAAGGCAGAAGGCTTACAAATTGAAAGGCAAGATGCGTAATCCTTCTCTGTTTTCTCTGTTCAGAGTTCAGAGGTAGGTCAGGAGGCCCCTGCAAGAGAAGCTTGCCGGAAGAAAAAGGCGCCTAGGAGAGCTACGGCGCGAAGACACCAAGAGAACTTCGGGGCCGGCCAGAGCTTGGCGGAGACGGAGGCGCCGAGGCGAGGTTGAAGGCGGGTGGTGGGGCGTCGGACGCTGCCGAGGCTCCTCGCCCTCGTACTCGATTGACGGCCTTGCCGCCACCCTCTTCCTCTTGACAGCCTCCTGCGCCACCGCCCAAGGAGGCGGCCCGGAGTTCAGAAGGCGGCGACCGGATGATGGGAGTCGCCGGTGGCGCCGGGGCGGCATCCGACGCCTAGTCGGACCCGCCGTCCCGTCGTCGCTGCCGCCGCTCCCGCTCCTCGTCGCTCTCGCTCGAGGAGGGACTCGCTATCGGAGGAGCTGTCCACACATCTCGCCCGGTCCCGAGTCCCGAAGACCTTGACGGCGAGAAGGTCGCCCTCCATTAACTTGAAATGGAGGGTAAACCCCGCCGTCAAGCTGTGGATGCGGGCGAACGTCTTCCACCCTCGGTCGGTACATTACGCCGGGGGGGGACACGACACTCACTCGAGTGCAGCTGATCCCACACCCCTCATACGCAACTCCATCACCTCGGGCGGATCCGGCTCCATCGCGCCGCGAACAGGGCCGCAGCCGGAGGCGGCGTCGAGGCTCCGGCGCAGCAGTGAAGAACTCCCAGGATCGTCTCAGTATGGACCGCCTTGAGGACAGAGCCGGAGGAGACGGGAGGCACATCGCCACGACCGCCTCTCCCGGCCGCCTCGACCACGCCCTCGGCCTCGTCCGCGGCCTCGCCCCTCCCTCTCCCCCTCGAGGCCCGGCTCCGCCACGGGAGCGGGATAGGGAGAAGTCTTGCTACTGGGCGCGAGGCGCTGCCACCGCTGAGGAACTAGGATTTCCTCCTTCCATGACAGAAAGAAAATGGCTGAAGACTAAGGGAGAAGAAGGAGTGTGAGACCATTGTGCTCCCCTTCCGCCCTTTTTAAAGGGCGGGTGGGGCTCAACCGCCCGCCCGCCAATCAGAAGCGAGGAGGGCGGAGGAGCGGGTCGACTCGCCATCTCCGCCCGTGACGGCTCGGTCTCCCACCTTCGCCGCCGACCCCGTGCATGAGGGCGCGTGGCGGTGGGGCCGGCGGCGGGTGAAGTAACCTCACCCCGCACCACGATCACGGGGTGGATGCCTTAAAGATCGCACGCCGCCGCCCGTCTCCCCACGACCCGCAATCGACGCGTGCCGTTCTGAGGATCTGGCGGATCGCGAAGTGGATTGGCGCCGTGGGCGCGTGCCCCGTGCCTTTGTTTTGGGCCTGGCCCAACAGCATCGGCACCGCGTATGGCCCAGCCGGGGGCTCTGTCCGGTGTACTAAGGTAAGGGTACCTCGGTACCCCAACTTGTGCACGGCGGTTGCAGCTCCAGGGCGAGGGTTTACCACGTGCTTGCCCGAGACCTTCCCCGCTCCATGTTAAGCCATTCAAGAACAAAGTATACAAGATGAAGATTGAGGCCCTGCAAGCGGAGCTTCCGAAGGGCCGCTCTGTGCTCAAGATTACATCACCCACGCAAGGCCCCGGCGAGAGGAGCTCGTCGGGAAGACTAGAAGATCACATCATAGAAGACACGCCTCGGTGCTACGTGCGCCCCGGCGAGGGCCCGGGGAGCGGCAAGTTACAGAGCCCGGCAAGCTCCCGGGCCCGGCAAGGTCAAGACCCCGGCAAGGTGCTTGCCGGGAAGAGTAGCGCTGTGTGCCCGCGCTCCAGCTCATCAGCCCACGCGTCGCCCTGGGGCCTTTCCAGGGACGCGTGGCGGATGGCTGCGCAGCCTGGGGGACACGGTGGCACTTCACGGTGGAGAATCCATCGCCGTGGCAGACGGAGACGCAAGAGCGGGAGCTTTTGGGGTCGACGGCGACGGGCATTAAATGCCCTTGTCCCCCTTCTGTCAAAAGTAGGTAGAAACCACTGCTCACGCCTTTGTAGCTTCACTGTTCCCACACTGTTCCAACTACCACCTCTTTTACATTTTTACCCTTCCTCCTACGTTGACACCTGTCGGTGACCCCTTGCACTATAAAAGGAGGCCCATGCATAACGTAGGGAAGGTTCGGCTGGTTGGACTCATTCGACACTACAACCCGCCCATACGCCGCGCCTCGAGCAAGATCAAATACAAACACAAAGCAGCAGGAGTTTTATCTCTCGGAGAGCTCCGGCTGGGTAAAATCCGCCAGCGTGCTCGCCTCGATCTGCTCTCTGTGCCTCCTCCGCCTCGTATCAAGACAGACAAGGGGCCCCCCGGCCCCATAGGTGTCCGCGGCGGGCAGATTCCCCCGGCACCATACCGAAGATTAATTCTTCGGCATTGTGCCCTTATACAGTAACTAAGATATACTACCGGGACGAACCGCGTTGGCTCAACCCAACACGGTACCACACCATGCCAAACCCACGTGACATAGTCACAATTATGGGCAAGGCCGAACTCCACCCCAACACTGAAAAGTATATCGTCGCTGAGGTAGCGCGTTGTGCCTTTCTATCGAACCTCGATTCGACAGCCAACCCCCCGGACACCAACAGAGGAGTCCGAGCTACTTTACGGCATGATAGCCCGGCTCGACCAGGCTCGGATCAAGCACTCGTGGTTCAACCACCCTATGACACGCAAATGCCTCTAAGCATTTTTCTTTACAGGCTCACTTTTGTGCAGAACAGGACTGGCAACATGGAATCAGCTCGGACGCACAGAGAGGGAATCCACAAGTATTCCCCAAGAAGACAGTCCGGATACACTTCGAATTCGCATACAGCTTCCTCCCGTCCGGTTGCAACAGGTTCCGCCAGTATACCCCCTTTCATAGCATAAACTATACTTATACGCATAGACGTGTCACTCCACTACAACACGTAGAACTATATGACAGTTACCGGCCGTCATTCCTCATTGACGCCTTTTTCGTCCTAACGGCACTCGCACATAGTGTCATGCCCCACTGTTCTAGGGCCTTCATTGTCCACATAATATGGCAACAAAGTCCGGCCACCCTCTCGGTCGCTTGGCACCCCGAACTTATAGCACTATATGCATCAGCTCCGAATCATGTCTTGGGTCTAGTTGGGTTTGTTGGGGATCGTAGTAGAAATTTAAAATTTTCTACGCATCACCAAGATCAATCTATGGAGTCATCTAGCAACGAGAGAGAGGAGTGCATCTACATACCCTTGTAGATCACGAGCAGAAGCGTTCAAGGGAAAGGGGTTGATGGAGTCGTAATCGCCGTGATCCAAATCACCGATGATCCTAGCGCCGAACGGACGGCACCTCCGCGTTCAACACACGTACGGAGCGGAGACGTCTCCTCCTTATTGATCCAGCAAGGGGGAAGGAGAAGTTGATGGAGATCCAGCAGCACGACGGCGTGGTGGTGGAAGCAGCGTGATTCCAGCAGGGCTTCGCCAAGCGCTACTGGAGGAGGAAGAGGTGTCACGGGAGGGAGAAGGAGGCGCCAGGGCTTAGGGTGCGGCTGCCCTCCCTCCGCTCCATTATATATAGGGGCTAGGGGGGCGCATGCCCCCTTGGAGATCCCATCTAGAGGGGGGGTGGCCCCCAGGGCGGCGGCCCCTCGGGGGGCAACTGCCCCCTTAGGGTCTCCAACCAGGGGGGCGCATGCCCCTCGGGGGGCAACGGCCCAGTAGGGTTTCCAACCCTAGGCACCTTGGGCCCTTGGGTGGGGCACACCAGCCCACCAGGGGCTGGTTCCCACGCCACTTCAGCCCATGGGGCCCTCCGGGATAGGTGGCCCCACCCAGTGGACCACCGGGACCCTTCCGGTGGTCCCGGTACAATACCGGTGACCCCCGAAACTCTCCCGGTGGCCGAAACTGGACTTCCTATATATAAATCTTTACCTCCGGACCATTCTGGAACTCCTCATGACGTCCGGGATCTCATCCTGGGCTCCGAACAACTTTCGGTTAACCACATACTAATATCTCTACAACTCTAGCATCACCGAACCTTAAGTGTGTAGACCCTACGGGTTCGGGAGACACGTAGACATAACCGAGACAACTCTCTGGTCAATAACCAACATCGGGATCTAGATACCCATGTTGGCTCCCACATGCTCCACGATAATCTCATCGGATGAACCATGATGTCGAGGATTCAATCAATCCCGTATACAATTCCCTTTGTCAATCGATACATTACTTGCCCGAGATTCGATCGTCGGTATCCCAATACCTCGTTCAATCTCGTTACCGGCAAGTCACTTTACTCATTACATAATGCATGATCCCATGACCAACCACTTGGTCACATTGAGCTCATTATGATGATGCATTACCAAGTGGGCCAAGAGATACCTCTCCGTCACACGGAGTGACAAATCCCAGTCTCGATTCATGCCAACCCAACAGACACTTTTGGAGATACCTGTAGAGCACCTTTATAGTCACCCAGTTACGTTGTGACGTTTGGTACACCAAAAGCACTCCTACGGTATCCGGGAGTTACGCAATCTCATGGTCCAAGGAAATGATACTTGACATTAGAAAAGCTCTAGCAAACAAACTACACGATCTTGTGCTATGCTTAGGATTGGGTCTTGTCCATCACATCATTCTGCTAATGATGTGATCCTGTTATCAATGACATCCAATGTCCATAGTCACGAAACCATGACCATCTGTTGATCAATGAGCTAGTCGACTAGAGGCTCACTAGGGACATGGTGTGGTCTATGTATTCACACATGTATTACAGTTTTCGATCAATACAATTATAGCATGAACAATAGACAATTATCATGAACAAGGAAATATAATAATAACCATTTTATTATTGCCTCTAGGGCATATTTCCAACAGCCTCCCACTTGCACTAGAGTCAATAATCTAGTTACATTGTGATGAATCGAACACCCATAGAGTTCTGGTGTTGATCATGTTTTGCTCGTGGAAGAGGTTTAGTCAACGGATCTTTGACATTCAGATCCGTATGCACTTTACAAATATCTATGACTCCATCTTACACTTTTTCACGAATGGAGTTGAAGCGACGTTTGATGTGTCTGGTCTTCTTGTGAAACCCGGGCTCCTTGGCAAGGGCAATAGCTCCAGTGTTGTCACAGAAGAGAGTCATCGGGCCTTGACGCATTGGGAATAACTCCTAGGTCGGTAATGAACTCCTTTATCCAGATTGCTTCATGTGCTGCCTCCGAGGCTGCCATGTACTCCGCTTCACATGTAGATCCCGCCACAACGCTTTGCTTGCAACTGCACCAGCTTACTACCCCACCATTCAAAATATACATGTATCCGGTTTGTGACTTGGAGTCATCCAGATCCATGTCGAAACTAGCATCGACATAACCCTTTACGACGAGCTCTTCGTCACCTCCATAAATGAGAAACATATCCTTAGTCCTTTTCAGGTACTTCAGGATATTCTTGACCGCTGTCCAGTGTTCCATGCCAGGATTACTTTGGTACCTTCCTACCAAACTTACGGCAAGGTTTACATCAGGTCTGGTACACAACATGGCATACATAATAGACCCTATGGCTGAGGCCTAGGGGATGACACTCATCTTTTCTCTATCTTCTGCCGTGGTCGGGCTTTGAGCTGAGCTCAATTTCACACCTTGCAATACAGGCAAGAACCCTTTCTTGGATTGATCCATATTGAACTTCTTCCATATCTTATCAAGGTATGTGCTTTGTGAAAGATCAATGAGGCGTCTCGATCTATCTCTATAGATCTTGATGCCTAATATGTAAGCAACTTCTCCAAGGTCCTTCATTGAAAAACACTTATTCAAGTAGGCCTTTATGCTCTCCAAGAGTTCTATATCATTTCCCATCAACAAAGATGTCATCTACATATAATATGAGAAATGCTCTGAGCTCCCACTCACTTTCTTATAAACGCAGCTTCTCCATAAGTCTCGCATAAACTAAACGCTTTGATCATTTCATCAAAGCGAATGTTCCAACTTCGAGATGCTTGCACCAACCCATAGATGGAGCGCTGGAGCTTGCATACCTTGTTAGCATTCTTAGGATCGACAAAACATTCCGGCTGCATCATATACAATTCTTCCTTAAGGAAGCCATTATGGAATGCCGTTTTGACATCCATTTGCCATATCTCATAATTGCAGAATGCGGCAATTGCTAACATGATTAGGATGGACTTAAGCTTCACTACGGGTGAGAAGGTCTCATTGTAGTAAACCCCTTGAACTTGTCGATAACCCTTAGCGACAAGTCAAGCTTTATAGATGGTAACATTACCATCCGCGTCCGTCTTCTTCTTAAAGATCCATTTATTTTATATCATTCGCCGATCATCGGGCAAGTCTGTCAAAGTCCAACCTTTGTTTTCGTACATGGATCCTATCTCGGATTGCATCGCTTCAAGCCATTTGTTGGAATCTGGGCCCGCCATCGCTTCTTCATAGTTCGAAGGTTCACCACTGTCTAACAACATGATTTCCAGGACAGGGTTGCCATACCATTCTAGTGTGGAACGTGTCCTCGTGGACCTACGAAGTTCAGTAGCAACTTGATCCAAAGTACCTTGATCATCATCATTAACCTCATCTCTAGCCGGTGCAGGCACCACAGAAACATCTTCCTGAGCTGCACTACTTTCCGCTTCAAGAGGCAGTACTTCATCAAGTTCTACTTTCCTCCCACTTACTTCTTTCGAGAGAAACTCTTTCTCCAGAAAGGACCCGTTCTTGGCAACAAAGATCTTGCCTTAGGGTATACTATGAAGACGCATTTTTCCGAGTTGGGTTTGAGCTTTTCAGGTTGAAGTTTCTTGACATAAGCATCGCATCCCCAAACTTTTAGAAACGACAACTTGGGTTTCTTCCCAAACCATAATTCATACGGTGTCGTCTCAACGGATTTCGACGGAGCCCTATTTAAAGTGAATGCGGCAGTCTCTAAAGCATAGCCCCAAAATGAGAGCGGTAGATCGGTAAGAGACATCATAGATCGCACCATATCCAATAGAGTGCGATTACGACGTTCGGACACACCATTTCACTAAGGTGTTCCAGGCGGCGTGAGTTGTGAAACGATTCCACATTTCCTTAAGTGTGTGCCAAATTCGTGACTTAAATATTCCCCTCCACGATCTGATCGTAAGAACTTTATTTTTCCGTCACGTTGATTTTCAACCTCACTCTGAAATTCCTTGAACTTTTCAAAGGTCTCAGACTTGTGTTTCATTAAGTAGACATACCCATATCTACTCAAGTCATCAGTGAGGGTGAGAACATAACAATAGCCACCGCGTGCCTCAACGCTCATTGGACCTCACACATCAGTATGTATGATTTCCAATAAGTTGGTTGCTCGCTCCATTGTTCCGGAGAACGGAGTCTTGGTCATTTTGCCCATGAGGCATGGTTCACATGAGTCAAATGATTCGTAATCAAGAGACTTCAAAAGTCCATCTGCATGGAGCTTCTTCATGCGTTTGACACCAATGGGACCAAGGCGGCAGTGCCACAAGTATGTGGGACTATCATAATCAACCTTACATCTTTTGCTATTCACACTATGAATATGTGTAACATCATGTTCGAGATTCATTAAGAATAAACCATTGACCAGCGGGGCATGACCATAAAACATATCTCTCATATAAATAGAACAACCATTATTCACGGATTTAAATGAGTAGCCATCTCCTATTAAACGAGATCCAGATACAATGTTCATGCTCAAAGCTGGCACTAAATAACAATTATTGAGGTTTAAAACTAATCCCGTAGGTAAATGTAGAGGTAGCGTGCGGCGATCACATCGACCTTGGAACCATTCCCGCGCGCATCGTCACCTCGTCCTTCGCCAGATCTCCGCTTATTCCGCAGCTCTGTTTTGAGTTACAAATATGAGCAACCGCACCGGTATCAAATACCCAGGAGCTACTACGAGTACTGGTAAGGTAGACATCAATTACATGTATATCACATATACCTTTGGTGTTGCCGGCCTTCTTGTCCGCTAAGTACTTGAGGCAGTTCCGCTTCCAGTGACCAATTCCCTTGCAATAAAAACACTCAGCCTCAGGCTTGGGTCCATTCTTTGGTTTCTTCCCGGCAGCTTGCTTGCCGGGCGAGCACCTCCCTTGCCGTCTTTCTTGAAACACTTTTTACCCTTGCCCTTCTTGAACTTAGTGGTTTTATTCACCATCAACACTTGATGTTCCTTTTTGATTTCCACCTCCGCTGATTTCAGCATTGAATATACGTCAGGAATGGTTTTCTCCATCCCCTGCATATTGAAGTTCATCACAAAGCTCTTGTAGCTCGGTGGAAGCGACTGAAGGATTCTGTCAACGACCGCGTCATCCGGGAGATTAACTCCCAGCTGAGACAAGCGGTTGTGCAACCTAGACATTTTGAGTATGTGCTCGCTGACGGAACTATTTTCCTCCATCTTACAACTGTAGAACTTGTAGGAGACTTCATATATCTCGACCCGGGCATGAGCCTGGAAAACCATTCTCAGCTCTTGGAACATCTCATATGCTTCGTGCTGCTCGAAACGCTTTTGGAGCCCCGGTTCTAAGCTGTAAAGCATGCCGCACTGAACCAGGGAGTAATCATCAACATGCGTTTGCAGAGCGTTCATAACATCTTGGTTCACCGAGGGTGGTGCTTCACCTAGCGGTGCTTCGAGGACATATGCTTTCTTGGCAGCTATGAGGACGATCCTCAAGTTCTGGACCCAGTCCGTATAGTTGCTACCATCGTCTTTTAGCTTGGTTTTCTCTAGGAACGCGTTGAAGTTGATGACAACATTCGTGTGGGCCATTTGATCTACAAGACATATTTTAAAGATTTTAGACTAAGTTCATGACAATTAAGTTCATCTAATCAAATTATTTAATGAACTCCCACTCAGATAGACATCCCTCTGGTCATCTAAGTGATACACGATCTGAGTCAACTAGGCCGTGTCCGATCATCACGTGAGACAGACTAGTCATCATAAGTGAACATCTTCATGTTGATCGTATCTTCTATACGACTCGTGTTCGACCTTTCGGTCTCTTGTGTTCCGAGGCCATGTCTGTACATGCTAGGCTCGTCAAGTCAACCTAAGTGTTTTTGCATGTGTAAATCTGGCTTACACCCGTTGTATGTGAACGTTAGAATCTATCACACCCGATCATCACGTGGTGCTTCGAAACAATGAACTTTCGCAACAGCCCACAGTTAGGGGGAACACTTTCTTGAAATTATTAAGAGGGATCATCTTATTTATGCTACCGTCGTTCTAAGCAAATAAGATGCACAAACATGATAAACATCACATGCAATCAAATAGTGACATGATATGGCCAATATCATTTTGCTCCTTTTGATCTCCATCTTCGGGGTGCCATGATCATCATCATCACCGGCATGACACCATGATATCCATCATCATGATCTCCATCATCGTGTCTTCATGAAGTTGTCTCACCAACTATTACTTCTACTACTATGGGTAACGGTTTAGCAATAAAGTAAAGTAATTACATGTCGTTATTCATTGACACGCAGGCCATACAATAAATAAAGACAACTCCTATGTCTCCTATCAGTTGTCAAACTCATCGACATGCAAGTCGTGATTCCTATTACAAGAACATGATCAATCTCATACATCACATATATTCCATTCATCACATCCTTCATGGCCATATCACATCACACGACACATGCTGCAAAAACAAGTTAGACGTCCTATAATTGTTGTTGCAAAAAATTTTTACGTGGCTGCTATAGGTTTTAGCAAGAACGTTTCTTACCTACGCCAAAACCACAACGTGATATGCCAATTGCTATTTACACTTCATAAGGACCCTTTTCATCAAATACGATCCGACTAAATTGGGAGAGACAGACACCCGCTAGCCAGCTTATGCAACTAGTGCATGTCAGTCGGTGGAACCTGTCTCACGTAAGCGTACATGTAAGGTCGGTCCAGGCCGCTTTATCCCATGATGCCGCCGAAACAAGATAAGACTAGTATTGGCAAGTAAATTGACAAAATCGACGCCCACAACAATCTTGTGTTCTACTCATGCATAGAAACTACGCATAGACCTAGCTCATGATGCCACTGTTGGGGATCGTAGCAGAAATTTAAAATTTTCTACGCATCACCAAGATCAATCTATGGAGTCATCTAGCAATGAGAGAGAGAGAGGAGTGCATCTACATACCCTTGTAGATCGCGAGCATAAGCGTTCAAGAGAACGGGGTTGATGGAGTCGTACTCGTCGTGATCCAAATCACCGATGATCCTAGCACCGAACGGACGGCACCTCTGCGTTCAACACACGTATGGAGCGGAGACGTCTCCTCCTTCTTGATCCAGCAAGGGGGAAGGAGAAGTTGATGGAGATCCAGCAGCACGACGGCATGGTGGTGGAAGCAGCGGGATTCCAGCAGGGCTTCGCCAAGCGCTGATACGTCTCCAACGTATCTATAATTTTTGATTGTTCCATGCTATTATATTACCCCTTTTGGATGTTTATGGGCTTTATTTTACACATTTATATCATTTTTGGGACTAACCTACTAATCGGAGGCCCATCCCATATTGCTGTTTTTTGCTGCTGTTTGATATTTGAAGAAAAGGAATATCGACGGAGTCCAAACGGAATAAAACCTTCGGGCGTTATTTTTGGAACAAATCTGATCCGGAGAGCACAGAGTGCAAGTCAAGAAATCTCCGAGGGCCCCACGAGATAGGAGGTGCGCCCCACAGCGCGCCCCGTCTCGTGGGCCCCAAGCGCCCACCGACGTACTTCTTCCTCCTATATATGTCTACGTACCCCGAAAACATCCAGGAGCACCACGAAATACAATTTCCACCGCCGCAACCTTATGTATCCGCGAGATCCCATCTTGGAGCCCTTGCTGGCACTCTGCCGGAGGGGGAAGCAACCACGGAGGGCCTGTACATCAACATCCTTGCCCCTCCGATGAGTTGTAAGTAGTTTACCACAGACCTACGGGTCCATAGTTATTAGCTAGATGGCTTCTTCTCTCTTTTTGGATCTCAATACAATGTTCTCCCCCTCTCTTGTGGAGATCTATTCGATGTAATCTCTTTTTGCGGTGTGTTTGTCGAGATCTGATGAATTGTGGGCTTATGATCAAGTTTATCTATGAATAATATTTGAATCTTCTCTGAATTCTTTTATGTATGATTGAGTTATCTTTGCAAGTCTCTTCGAATTATCAGCTTGGTTTGGCCTTCTAGATTGATCTTTCTTGCCATGGGAGAAGTGCTTAGCTTTGGGTTCAATCTTGCGGTGTTCTTACTAAGTGACAGAAAGGGTTGCAAGACACATATTGTATTGTTGCCTTCGAGGATAAAAGGATGGGGTTTATATCATATTGCATGTGTTTATCCCTCTACATCATGTCATCTTGCTTAATGCGTTGCTCTGTTCTTATGAACTTAATACACTAGATGCATGCTGGATAGCGGTCGATGTGTGGAGTAATAGTAGTAGATGCAGGCAGGAGTCGGTCTACTTGCTATGGACGTGATGCCTATATACATGATCATGCCTAGATAATCTCATAACTATGCGCTTTTCTATCAATTGCTCGACAGTAATGTCAGGACCCCGACTCAATGCCACATCGATCTAGCATGTAACACCTCATATCACTTTGCGGCCTCACGCACGGTATCCCCACGGGTGTCGCCTTACCTTAGCCCGGGACCGTTTAGCCTTTTGGCACACGTATATGATAGTGTCGCTAGCATCCATATGATAAGGAGCCCGGCTGACATGGCTAGTCGTAAACCCAAAGTGGCACAGACTTACGAGGACGGGCATCCATGACCCGAAGATCGAGCGTGTCGGTCATCGGTGAGTGAATCCAGGCTGTAGCACTGGGCTAGCAGGACTCGGTGAACCGGGCTGTAGCGGGCTAACAGGACTCGGTATTCATCGCGTGACATTTCCCGAAGGATGCACACAGAGAGCGAAGAAGGACACATGCCGGCCAGCCTAAGTGGTTCGGGAGCAGAGTAGCAAGCTACCATGGCTCGGTGGAAACACTAGGAGACATTTCCGTAAGAGAGGCTACTAAAGATAAACAACTAGATAGTCGATCCCACACATACCAAGCATTTCAATAACATACACACAATATGCTCGATATGTGCAAATACCACAAGGCATCACAACATGACTCTCGGCTCAAGTATTATTCATTAGGCTCCAAGAGCGAGATATTACAAACAGGGTCTCATGACCCAACATTGAAACATACAAATCAAGGCACATGCGAAGCTTAACATGTGCAGGTACGACATCTACAAATGAAAAAGGCTTAGAAGCCTAACTATCTACCGATCTGCCGAGGGCACAAGATCGTGGCTGAGGTATCAAGCTAAGCGTCGAAGTCCACGTGGAACTACTAGCGAGACTGAAGTCTCTCGCAAAACATAAAATAGGCAAACGTGAGTACAAAGGTACCCAAAGAAGACTTACATCGTAACTAACTACATATGCATCATTGTCAACAAAAGGGGATGGTGGAGTTTAACAAAGACAAGCCAGCTTTGACTCGGTGGCTATCCTAAACTACATTGCAAGTAACTCTTTTGAGGTGGCGCTGCGAGTCCACATATTCACCATATCAATACACCACTATGGATCTGCTCCCGTCTCCCTCGAGAACGCCATCCATAGCACTCACGCTTATCTTGCGTATTTTAGAGTATCCACTTTCACTTGTCTATGAACTATGCAAGGGTCCAAGCTTCCATATCCGAGGAATCCGGCTATTGAATAGATAATGATAACCCCGCAGGGTGTACTTCTTCACACGCTCTCGCCACTTATCGCCCTGTACACGTCATGTACCTCGGCAACCTTCAAGCGGAAGCCAGGCGAGGGAGTCGGCCACGACCTACCTAAACACTCAAGTCTCTCGTCGGTGTTTATCGCCTATTCGGGTTCCATCCGCAAGGAGATCCGGCGGGGTGTCGCTCACGGCCCCAAACGATGTGAGCAGGGTTCCCAAGCCCACCTCGATGGGTAGATCTCGCTTGGTACACCGTGCCACGGTGCCTAGTCTGTCCCAAGCCCACCTCGCCGGTGCCACTTGGTAGAAAAATAGCACTACCTACAAACACGAAAACTAGTTGCAACTCACGGACAGAGATCAAGGGTGATTAAGAAGCCGAGAGGGGTCGAGTTACGGAACCCAATGTGTGGTAGTAACTGGTCATGGATCACAAACACGAACTCAGTTCGAGGACGGCTGCAATGAGACAACCCACCATGTACTCCTACATGGCCTCTCACCGCTACCTTTACCAAATCGTGTTCACACATTTAGCTCACACACATGGGACATGTTTACACACCTCCAATTCATTCTGATGAATCGGACTGACACAACTCTAAGCAATAGCAGGCATGACAAACAAGCATGAATGAGTAGGCACATCAGGGGCTCAAACAACTCCTACTCATGCTAGTGGGTTTCATCTATTTATTGTGGCAATGACAGTCATGCAAAGGATAAAGGGGTTCAACTACCGCAGCAAGTAACAGTTGTATCGTTGTTGTCCTAATGCAATAAAAGAGGCGAGAGCGAGAGAGTGGGATTGTATCGGAATGAACAAGGGGGTTTTGCTTGCCTGGCACTTCTGAAGATATTATAGTTCTTCATCGGTGTCATCGAACTCGTCGTCGAAACCACGTCTATCGAGAGGGGACAATTGCCGGCAAACAAAGAGGGACACAATCAATGCAATGCAACAAATATGATGCATGATAATGTCATGGCAGTATGCTGTTGATTGAGCTAATGCAACTAGCAACCATATTAAATGAAGTTGGTTTGAATACATGATCCAAATTCAAACTCCATATATGATTATTTAAATGCCCTTTATTTGATTTGACCTAAACAGTGAGCAAAAGTTGTTCTATAGTGCATGAAAATGGTACAGACGGATAGATTGGATTTTTCTGATAATTTTTCATATATAACTTGTTTCATTTAGAGCTACGGTTGAATTTCTATGAATTTTTTGAAGTTTAAATCATTTTCGGAATTTCCTGATTTATTTTAATTCGTAAAATAGTTAATTGCGCCAAAGACTCGTCATGCTTGCGTCGGCAGTCAACGGTGCTTGACCAGGTCAAACCCGACGTGTGGGGTCCACACGTCGATGTGAGGGGTTTAACAGGTTAGTTTAATCCTAATTAAAAGGTTAGTGGCGCTGGGGCCACCGCGATGTCGAGGTTAACTAAGTGGTGATTAGCTTAAGCTAATCACCGCAGGCTAGGCCCACACGTCGATGTCAGCGACTAATTAGGTTTAACTAATATTTAACTAAAATTAGCGAGGCCTGGCCCACTTGTCGGCGACCGGGGAGGTCAAACCCACGGTCGTGAGGTCAAACCCGCCGGCGACTCGGCGCCGGCGAGGCCGACGCGGCGGAGGGTGCGGGTTTCCTCCTCCGCGACCAAATGGCGGCGGAGGGCGTCTACGTGACGCGGCGCTCGTCCGCGTCGAATCTTAGCGATGGCTGGGCACAGGGTGGCGGAGTTGTCGCCGGCGTCGACCTTGGCGGTCGCCGGAGCTCGGGTGAGCTCGGGTCGGCCTTCGGTGGCGGGGCGTGGGGTTAGCTCCTCGTGCTCTCGTGGTGCGGTGAGCAATATGGGCGTGACGGCTGAGCCGTTCGCGTGGCGGAATCACGCCGCGGTGAGCACAGCGGGCGGCGGGTTCGGGCGTAGGTGGTTGATGGCGGCGGCGCCTCACGGAGAAGAAGAGAGAGATGGGCGGGGCGAGGCTCACGGCGAAGCCTGGACGAGGGGGTCGGCGAGCTCGAGACGGTCCGGAGTAGTCGGGCGGCAAGGGGATCTCCGGCGGTCGGAGACGAAGACGATGGCGATGGCGGCGCTCGAGGCGTCCGTGACGCGTCGTCTCGTCGAGGCGTAGCCTGGCGGAAGCGCGTGGATATGACGGAGGGACGAGGGGAGGCGATGGCATGGTGGCGGCGAACAGCGGCGTCGGGTGCGCTTCGGAGAAGCGAGGGAGAGGAGAGGAGAGAACTGGGAGAGTGAGAGGGTGCAGGCGCGTGGCGTCGTCAGGCGTTCGAGCGACGAGGAGGACGCCAGCAGCGAGGAGGAGGTGGTGGGCGGCGTGGCGCGGCAGCCAGGTGTGGCTGGCACGCACTGCTTGGGCGAGGGGAGGAAGACGACAGAGGAGGGGGGGGCAGTGGGCTGGGCCATTCTTTGGGCTCATGATGCCGGGCCAACCACAGAGCTGGGCCGCAGTAGGTCCGTAAGGTTTTTTTTCTTTTATTTCTTTTTCTATTTTCGACATTTGTTTTTGACTTAAAATAAATACTAGCACAATTATAAAAATGTTGAGATTCCTTGTGACCACTTGGTTATAATATACCGAGGCCCTCACCAATTTCCAACATTTTGGAGCCGTCAAAATATTTATATTTTTTTTTTACAGCTCAATTCAAATACTTATGGGTTCATTCAAAATCCAAAGGTTTAGCAAAATGTGCATCACCTCTGGTTGTTGTTTTGCAACATTTTCCAAAGACCATGAACATTTTTGAAAAGCATTTTGGGTTTATTGAAATTCCATTTTTTAATTTGCATCTATTTGAATTTGCTTTGGTGCTAGGGTTTGAAACATTCCCCATTTCAAATTCATTTGGAACTTAAACATGATGCACAAAGCAAGCCTAGATCATACCAGAACTAGGGACGTGACAACTCGCCCCCACTAAAAAAGAATCTCGTCCCGAGATTCAAAACGTGAGGTAAGAAAACAAAGGGGGCACAGGCTAACACAACTTCACGATCCAGATGTCTTTCTCGAGGGTGTTGATTTAGTGCTCCAATTGATCTTGACGTCTTTGCTTTTGAGATCTTCATCCAACACGAGGACAGAAACACTCTACAAGGATGGATCATTTTAATGACCACAACATCAACTCACGGGATGAGATGTAGAACATCTCTTGAGCTGAGAGGCAAAACACACATCATGAAGGACGGAGGAAACAATTTGACGAGGGTTTCAGGTAGCGAGGATAAACTGCCATGATAAAACAACGAGACACCTTAGGGAAGGTGACTCGTAGAAATATTCTCTTAAGTGGCAAAAAGAATTACCTTTGATTCAGAGATCATTGAAACTCTTTATACCAGCTTAAGGCAATTCTCGAGCGATCATTTGGAGGGGTTCGGTAGAATGGCATACCCAGATTAGAATGGATGATGTGGATTACCTTTTTGAAGACAACACAAGGGATGATTTTAGTAATCGGGAGAAGCTCAACAGAGAGAGTGAGTCCTTGTTTGAAACTTATAGCATAACCGAGGAAACCGAGAGCAATCCCGCTTAGTGCCGATGATAACACCTAAGCGCTTGTGCGTGCTCCCAAGAACTTGAGCATTTCCATATTCATCAAGGTCTTACCAACATCCGTGTCGAGGATCCCGCAACACATCATACTACCATGATGAGCGGTGATGGAGGATCACGAGATGCAAAAGGAGGACATCACTTTCTCAGATTTTTCCTTAGCAATGCCAAAGAAGCAAATCTGGATGATCGTAGAGACATTTAACACTCCGCTTCTAATGTTCTCCTTGATGTACTAGGTACCACAGTCAATTCTTAAAGGCGTCAACATGGCCAACAAGTAAAGGTCGGACTTCGGAAGCACAAAATCCATAAGGAACAACTTGTGGAACAAGTCATACCAAATCCTCAAGGACAAGATGGTTGAATTGCTCGTTCAAGATACTACAATAATAGATCTTCCGGCTAGGTGTGTCGGCCAGAACATCAACCTCGTCGGGACCTACATCATAGATCTTGGAATGTTCCAGCCATCATATCTGTCTGAGATTCAGATCTGGCTGGTAACAGGATTTTTCAGACATGAAGTCTAGAAAGAATGGTTGCAACACAAGTCGACGAGATAACGTTGCGAGATTCTCAGGAAATGAACTACGATAGCAAGCTCCAAAACATGAGCTGGTTCTGCTACAACATGTGAACACGTTGTCCATGACAAGCATGACCACACAGTAGTCTTATAATAAAACACTACCGAGTTCAGAGGGGGAACCATCATCGAGAATGTCGAAGTCCTTACATAAGTCTAGTTCTTAGAAAGGAACTTCTTCTCCTTGAACAAATCAATCAGTGGCTTGGTGTACTAGGGAATACATGTGGAATGGAGGTAGCGAGCCTGTCAAACCATAGCATACTTTGCACATGCATGACTGACTTGAGATGGTTCCAGAGGAGGCAACATTGACTTTCTCGAATTCACGGCGGCAACTTGCATCAAATGCACAAGAATTAGAGGAGGTCACTTCTTCATCCGAACATTTGCTTCATGCACGGGACATGAAGATAATGCTTATAAAAGTTTCCAACACTAGCTTAATGTTCAACAAGATTATGGAGAAGATAAGGATGTTGTCGATGGGCTCAACGACAGTTCATCCTGGTTTCCATATAAATGGAATTCCATAACTATGTGAACAAGGTGATAGTATTGGTCAGACCCAAAAGACATAATGGTGTATGCTCGAGGAAAACCCACGAGTAAGACAACATTATGAACATCGTTGGTTCTGATTTGATTTGGGAATAACCCACACTCAAATCAAAGTTTGGGCAAGACAATAGATCCAACAACTGGTCTCGGGATCAATTGATGAAGACATCATCTTTCTTCAACACACACAAGATATCCCCTAACATGAACTAAGTCAGGCAAGCTTTTATCTTCCAACTCTCCAAGTTGTTGTTTAGCTTGACCAACCAGCTCAGGGGTATCCAACACGGATTCTTGGAGAAAGGGTGGTTTCGAAACCCAACTTGATCACGAACTCAACATAGCGGTCGGTGACAACCTGGTGATACTTCCGAGAAGATATTGAAAAATCACGAACCAGCGATATGTTACTAAGCTCGAGAACAACCTTGCTTTTCAGGGGCAAGACGATATGACCGAAGAGCGAGGATTGGCACAATCCTAACTCATTGGTCGAAGGGTGCACCGAAATAAGGACTAGGTAGCACGATCATCCTTAGGGTGATGATTCAATAACCAACACACTAAGAATAGAAATATTGTCCATTTAACTACCAAGCAACGAGGTTGCTAGGAGTATTGATTTCACACATCACATTCCAATTGTCGGTATTCCGGTTACAATAACACGGGGACCGAGGAACAAAAAATGATGGGGAGAGGTATCACCGCATCAAGGATTCATAAGAGATAGTGCAATTCTCATGGCGATCCCGCGTAAGAGGGTAACACTCCAAGGTAGAAACAGAACAAAAGCTAGATTAGCAATTTGTTCTCGAATTACAACCGCTTTGACCCAATCCTAGAAATGGACAAGGTAATGAGTTTGTTTCTCCTAGTCATTACGGAATAGAATGGCTTGATGGACCACAAAAGTAATAGGTATCGATGAGCGAATGCATGCATACTCTTGACTATCAAATGATAGACGGGGTCAGAATACAGCTAAAGAGAACAACTCAAAGGAACATATAATTTTCTGAGTTGTGGATGCATAGATTAGTATGTCGAGCGAAACTCAACATTTCTTCCGGATAACCCATGCGGAAAGGTAGAACTGGCAGATTCACAATATAGAATGGAGGACTCATCATGAGTACTCTGGTTGTGATCTTTTGATCCAACAAACTTCTGCCATAAGTGGTTCATAGTATTTGGAAGAAGGAAATACCACGGACCTCGAGGACTAATGCAAAGGTTACTAATAACCTAAAGGAACTAGCAACACTATCAACACGAGGTAAGTAGAGTGAATCTTGGGTCAAGAACCCAGGAGTAGAATACCTACTACTAAATGGCATCACGGGATGCTTTCAAGAATGGTGGCCAGAATCATCACACAGGGAACACAAAACATGACTAGATTACTAGATGATCCCCTAAGACACCTAGGGTCATAATAATAATTCCAACATATATGTCGAGGCAATAGAATACCTCAACTCAGCAATTGGTGTGATTAACCTGGCCCAAAGGAACATCAAGACCAGAGGGAAAGGATTTGCAAGTGCATCAGTTGTTTAGAATCTCGAATGACTCGACAAAGACATAACGGCTATAAATGCTCAAAAGATTGGAGACATGCTACAAAAACGGTGGCATAGCCACTTGAGGCATAATAACAAGGTTTCAAGATCAACATTATGAACATACGAGTAGTAAAACTGAATGGATTTGAAACTATCAATTCTATAAGTCTATGGTTTAGTAACACGTCATCCTCGATAGATAGATGAGAAGGCCTAGTTCTTAATCCCCGTAGAAGAGAAGAGGATGACTCAGATCAGAAGGCCATGAGGTATAAGAAGTAAAAAGAGCCTTACGTTCCCTTCCCACAATCAATTCCCCTACATATAACTAAAGCATTTCTAGACTCAACTTGACCGGTTTGGCTTGGTAATCCTCAGACGATCAAGCTCGATACCAAAGCTGTCGGACCCGACTCAATGCCACATCGATCTAGCATGTAAGACCTCATATCACTTTGCGGCCTCACGCACGGTATCCCCACGGTGTCGCCTTACCTTAGCCCGAGACCGTTTAGCCTTTTGGCACACGTATATGATAGTGTCGCTAGCATCCATATGATAAGGAGCCCGGCTGACATGGCTAGTCGTAAACCCAAAGTGGCACAGACTTACGAGGACGAGCATCCATGACCCGACATCGAGCGTGTCGGTCATCGGAGTGAATCCAGGTTGTAGCACTGGGCTAGCAGGACTCGGTGAACCGGCTGTGGCGGCTAACAGACTCGGTATTCATCGCGTGACATTTCCCCGAAGGGACAGACACAGGAACGAAGAAGGACACATGCCGGCCAGCCTAAGTGGTTCCGGAGCAGTAGCAAGCTACCATGGCTCGGTGGAAACACTAGGAGACATTTCCCGGTAAGAGAGGCTACTAAAGATAAACAACTAGATAGTCAGATCCCACACATACCAAGCATTTCAATAACATACACACAATATGCTCGATATGTGCAAATACCACAAGGCATCACAACATGACTCTACGCTCAAGTATTATTCATTAGGCTCCGAAGAGCGAGATATTACAAACAGGGGTCTCATGACCCAACATTCAGAGCATACAAATCAAGGCACATGCGGAAGCTTAACATGTCTGGGTACAGACATCTACAAATGAAAAAGGCTTAGAAGCCTAACTATCTACCAGATCCTGCCGAGGGCACAAGATCGTAGCTGAGGTATCAAGCTAAACGTCGAAGTCCACGTGGAACTACTAGCGAGACTGAAGTCTCTCTGCAAAACATAAAATAGGAAAACGTGAGTACAAAGGTACCCAGCAAGACTTACATCAGAACTAACTACATATGCATCATTGTCAACAAAAAGGGGATGGTGGAGTTTAACAGCAGCAAGCCAGCTTTGACTCGGTGGCTATCCTAAACTACGACTGCAAGTAACTCTTTTGAGGTGGCGCAGACGAGTCCACATATTCACCATATCAATACACCACTATGGATCTGCTCCCGTCTCCCTACGAGAACGCCATCCATAGCACTCACGCTTATCTTGCGTATTTTAGAGTATCCACTTTCACTTGTCTATGAACTATGCAAGGGGTCCAAGCTTCCATATCCGAGGAATCCGGCTATTCAATAGATAATGATAACCTGCAGGGTGTACTTCTTCACACACGCTCTCGCCACTTATCGCCTCAGACACGTCATGTACCTCGGCAACCTTCAAGCGGAAGCCAGGCGAGGGAGTCGGCCACGACCTACCTAAACACTCAAGTCTCTCGTCCAGGTTTATCGCCTATTCGGGTTCCATCCGCAAGGAGATCCGGCCGGGGTGTCGCTCACGGCCCCAAACGATGTGAGCAGGGTTCCCAAGCCCACCTCGACGGGTAGATCTACGCTTGGTACACCGTGCCATGGTGCCTAGTCTGTCCCAAGCCCACCCTGCCGGGTGCCACTTGGTAGAAAAATAGCACTACCTACAAACACCAGAAACTAGTTGCAACTCCTGGACAGAGATCAAGGGTGATTAAGAAGCCGAGAGGGGTCGAGTTACCGGAACCCAATGTGTGGTAGTAACTGGTCATGGATCACAAACACAGAACTCAGTTCCTGAGGACGGCTGCAATGAGACAACCCACCATGTACTCCTAAATGGCCTCTCACCGCTACCTTTACCAAATCGTGTTCACACATTTAGCTCACACACATGGGACATGTTTACACACCTCCAATTCATTCTGATGAATCGGACTGACACAACTCTAAGCAATAGCAGGCATGACAAACAAGCATGAATGAGTAGGCACATCAGGGCTCAAACAACTCCTACTCATGCTAGTGGGTTTCATCTATTTCCTGTGGCAATGACAGGTCATGCAAAGGATAAAGGGGTTCAACTACCGCAGCAAGTAACAGTTGTATCGTTGTTGTCCTAATGCAGATAAAAGCAGCAGGAGCGAGAGAGTGGGATTGTATCGGAATGAACAAGGGGGTTTTGCTTGCCTGGCACTTCTGAAGATATTATAGTTCTTCATCGGTGTCATCGAACTCGTCGTCGAAACCACGTCTATCGAGAGGGGACAATTGCCGGCAAACAAACAGGGACACAATCAATGCAATGCAACAAATATGATGCATGATAATGTCATGGCAGTATGCTGTTGATTGAGCTAATGCAACTAGCAACCATATTAAATGAAGTTGGTTTGAATACATGATCCAAATTCAAACTCCATATATGATTATTTAAATGCCCTTTATTTGATTTGACCTAAACAGTGAGCAAAAGTTGTTCTAACATGCATGAAAATGGTACAGACGGATAGATTGGATTTTTCTGATAATTTTTCATATATAACTTGTTTCATTTAGAGCTACGGTTGAATTTCTATGAATTTTTTGAAGTTTAAATCATTTTCTGGAATTTCCTGATTTATTTTAATTCCAGAAAATAGTTAATTGCGCTAGCACTGCGTCATGCTTGCGTCAGCAGGTCAACAGTGCTGACCAGGTCAAACCTGACGTGTGGGGTCCACACGTCGATGACGAGGGTTTAACAGGTTAGTTTAATCCTAATTAAAAGGTTAGTGGCGCCGGGGCCCGTCGATGTCGAGGTTAACTAAGTGGTGATTAGCTTAAGCTAATCACCGGCGGCCGAACCCACACGTCGATGTCGCGGCTAATTAGGTTTAACTAATATTTAACTAAAATTAGCGGGGCTGGCCCCACTTGTCGGCGACCGGGGAGGTCAAACCCACAGTCGTGAGGTCAAACCCGCCGGTGACTCGGCGCCGGCCGAGCTGACGCGGAGGGTGCGGGTTTCCTCCTCCGTGACCAAATGGCCGCGGAGGGCGTCGTGTGACGCGGGCGCTCGTCCGCGTCGAGTAGTGGCGTGCTGGGCCTGGGGTGGCGGAGTTGTCGCCGGCGTCGACCTTGGCGGTCGCCGGAGCTCGGGTGAGCTCGAGGTCGGCCTTCTGGTGGCCGGGAGGCGTGGGGTTAGCTCCTCGTGCTCTCGTGGCGCGGTGAGCAATATGGGCGTGACGGCTGAGCCGTTGCGTGGCGGAATCACGCCGGCGGTGAGCACAAAGGGCGGGTTCGGGCGTAGGTGGTTCGGTGGCTACGGCGGCCTACGGAGAAGAAGAGAGAGATGGGCGGGGGCAGAGGCTCACGGCGAGTCGGACGAGGGGGTCGGCGAGCTCGGAGACGGTCCGGAGTAGTCGGGGCGGCAAGGGGGATCTCCGGCGGTCGGAGGCGAAGACGATGGCGATGGCGGCGCTCCAGGGCGTCCGGTGACGTGCGTCTCGTCGGGGAGGCGTAGCCCACAGCGGCGGAGCGCGTGGACATGACGGAGGGACGAGGGGGAGGCAGTGGCCGCGGTGGCGGCGAACGGCGGCGTCGGGTGCGCTCGGGAGAGAGCGAGGGAGAGGAGAGGAGAGAACTGGGGAGAGTGAGAGGGTGCGAGGGCGCGTGGCGTCGTCAGGCGTTCGAGGCGACGAGGAGGGCGCCAGAGCGAGCAAGGAGGGAGGAGGTGGCGGGCGTGGTGGCAGCGGCCAGGTGTGGCAGCACTTGCAGCTGCTTGGGCGAGGGGAGGAAGACGACAGAGGAGGGGGGGGCTGTGGGCTGGGCCATTCTTTGGCTCTGCAGTGCAGGGCCAGCCACAGAGCTGGGCCGCATGGTAGGTCAGGTTTTTTTTTCCTTTTATTTCTTTTTCTATTTTCTGACATTTGTTTTTGACTTAAAATAAATACTAGCACAATTATAAAAATGTTGAGATTCCTTGTGACCACTGGTTATAATATACCAGAGGCCCTCACCAATTTCCAACATTTTTGGAGCCGTCAAAATATTTATATTATTATTTTTTTTACAGCTCCAATTCAAATACTTATGGGTTCATTCAAAAATCCAAAAGGTTTAGCAAAAATGTGCATCACCTCTGGTTGTTGTTTTGCAACATTTTCCAAAGACCATGAACATTTTTGAAAAGCATTTTGGGTTTATTGAAATTCCATTTTTTTAATTTGCATCTATTTGAATTTGCTTTGGTGCTAGGGTTTGAAACATTCCCCATTTCAAATTCATATGGAACTTAAACATGATGCACAAAGCAAGCCTAGATCATACCAGAACTAGGGACGTGACAAGTAATTTGTTCACCCATCGTAATACTTATGCTATCTTGAGAGAAGCCTCTAATGAAACCTATGGCCCCCGGGTCTATCTCTTATCATATTTGCTTTCAATCTACTTTATTTGCATCTTTAATTTTTGCATCTATCTTATAAAATACCAAAAATATATTTATCTTATCATACTATCTTTATTAGATCTCACTTTTGCAAGTGGCCATGAAGGGATTGTGTAACGCTCTCGATGCGGCTATATCTCCCACGTGTCGAAGCACGACTTAGAGGCGTACCCGCATTGAAAGCAATGTCGCAAGTGAGGTAATCTTCACACAACCCATGTAATAAATAAGGGGAAAGAGATACATAGTTGGCTTACAATCGCCACTTCACACAAATACATGAATAAAGCATTACATCATACAGATACAACCAAGGTCCGACTACGGAACCAAAATAAAAGAAAAACCCCAAATGCGACAAAAGGTCCCCGATCGACCCCAACTGGGCTCCACTACTGATCAACTAGAACGAAACAACACAAAGGGCAAGATCTTCATCGAGCTCCTCCTTGAGCTGCGTTGCGTCACCTGCTTGGTAACATGGGCACCTGCAAACTGGTTTTGGAAGTATCTGGTGAGCCACGAGGACTCAGCAATCCCATTACCATGGGTATCAAGACTAGCAAAGCTTAATGGGAAAGGAAGGGGTAAAGTGGTGAGGTTGCAGCAGCGACTAAGCATAATATGGTGGCTAACATACGCAAATAAGAGCGAGAAGAGAACAAGCGGAACGGTCGTGAAGCTAGCAACGATCAAGAGGTGATCCTGAACACCTACTTACGTCAAACATAACACAGAAACCGTGTTCACTTCCCGGACTCCGCCGAGAAAAGACCATCACGGCTACACACGCGGTTGATGCGTTTTAATTCGGATCAAGTGTCAAGTTGTCTACAACCGGACATTAACAAATTCCCATCGCCACATAACCGCGGGCACGGCTCTCGAAAGTTTATACCTGCGGGGTGTCCCAACAGCCCATGACAAGCTCTCGCGATCATCGAAGAATAGACCTTCACCGAGACACTCCGATCGACTCGGTATCCGGTACATCAAGACATTTCGACAATGGTAAAACAAGACCAGCAAAGCCGCCCGGCGTGCCGACATCCCGATAGTAGCCGCGTATCTCGTCTCGAGCCACGACCGGATGAGCTAAGCGTCTGAGTACCGACGTAACCCAAGTTGCCAAGGGATGGTCCCGCACGGTGCTCTAGTTTGGACCAACGCTTAGACAAGCAACGCCCGGGGCTATAAAAGATGACCCCTAGGATGCGCGACTCCCAAGGGAAAAAGTAGGTGGTGGTGAGGCAAATGGTAAAAGGCAATGTTGGGCCTTCTTTGGACAAGTTTTATTCAAAGCGAACTGTCGGGGGTCCCATAAATCACCCGACCGCGTAAGGGACGCAAAATCCGGGAACATAACACCGTATGACGGAAACTAGGCGGCAAGAGTGGAACAAAACACCGGGCATAAGGCCGAGCCTTCCACCCTTTACCCGGTATATAGATGCATTAATAATATAAGAGATATTGTGATATCCCAACATAAGCCCTCCCACCATGGAGAAATCTTCAACTTCACTCGCAACTAGCAACGCTATAAGAAGGGCTGAGCAAAGCGGTAACATAGCCAAACAACGGTTTGCATAGGAAAGGTGTCAAAGGTTAGGGGTTCATGGAAATATGGGATGGCTTGATAAGCAGTAATAGGTCGCAGACATAGCAATAGAACGAGGCAACTAGCATAGCAATGATAGTAGTGAGATCGAGTAGCGGTCATCTTGCCTCGAAATCCCGCAAGGAAGAAGAACGAGTCCATGAAGAAGACGAACGGACGTCTACGAACGAATCCTCACAACTCCGGAACGAAACCGAAGCTAACGAGAGAAGCAACCCGGAAAGAAAGAAACAACATAGTAAACAACCATCACATAAACATGGCATGATGCGCAAACAAATATGATGCATGTCCGGTTTAATGAGGCATGGCATGGCATGGCAAAGTGCAACAAACAACACTACAAATTAAGTGGAGCTCAATATGCAACGAGTTGCATATTGACGGAACACCACATTCAAGTATTTAGTTCGCTCTCGTTTAGGTACACAACAATGTTAAATGTTGGTTAACATGGCAAGGGGTGAAGCATAACAAAACTACCTACCTAGGCAAGTTTAAATGAGGCCGGAAACAATGAACAACAAGTCCGGAAAAACCCCATATGCATATTTTAAGGTTTGGTACTGTTCTGCCCTAAAAAATATTTTAAAGTTGTTAAACAGGAAAATAAAGTGGACCATGTTAAACTAGGCATTTTTCCACCCCATTTACATATAAAGAACATTTAAATCCGAGCTACGGTTAATTTGTTATGAATTAAATCATTTTATCATAGCATTTAAGCAAATAAATGCAAACAGCAACTTAAACATTTCAAACATGGATGACAATGGCATATTATGAAACTAGATGAAATTCTAAGCATTTTACATATAAAGTTTGTTTTAGTCCGATGCACCGTTAATGAGTTTTTATATGCATGAAGATGAGGGGTTTTTCTGTAAAACTGTTAATACAATGGAAAATAGACAAATGCGCAGATCAGGAAAAAACGTGAACAGGCCGAATCTGCTGGCTGGCCCAACAGGAGCAGGGCGCTGGAGGCTGCTCACCATGTGGGCCTTGGCCCGGTCGGCTTGGAGAGGGAGGCTGGTGGCGGCCCAGGCCTGGGCGCTGAGAGCCCACGCGCCACCGGCTGGGGGTGGCGCAGCCGGGCCTTGAGCCCACTGGCGGTCGCTGCAGACGAGGCATGGGTCAACGCGGGCGTCGCGGCGTCGTCCTCCTCTCGAACAGAAGGCAACGGGACTTGGGGGCGAGCGCTCCTGCTCAACGAAGAGGAAGCAGAGGCCCGCGCGAGGGGAAGCAGGGGACTTGGCGTGGCGGCTCCAGGCGACGGGAATCGGCCGGATCCGGGGCCAGGGCGACGGTGGAGCTCCGTTCTGAGGTAGCCCGCGGACGGAGACGAGGCGGGGTCCTGGGTCTGAAGGCGGTGGCGCGTGGCCGGCTTGCTGGGCGCCGGAGTGACTAGGCGAGGAGGAGGCCCGGCAGCAGAGTTCTAGCGCGGACAGGAGGCTGCAGGAGGGCTTCGGCTTGGAGCTCCATGGGAGACGCCGGAGGACATAGGAGCGCCGGATTGCAAAACGGACAACGGGGAAAATGCTCGGATGCATGAGACGAACACGTATGCAAAATGAAATGCACATGATGACATGATAAAATGCATATGATGACATGGCAAATGCAACACGCAAGCAAATGACATGGCAATGACGGCGAATAGCTGGCGGACACCTGGTCCATAGGATCCGGGGCGTTACAGATTGACAACCCCTTTATTGCGTTGGTTGCGAGTTCTCAGTTTGTTTGTGTAGGTGCGTGGGACTTTTGAGGAGCCTCCTACTGGATTGATACCTTGGTTCTCAAAACTGAGGGAAATACTTACGCTACACTTTGCTGCATCACCCTCTCCTCTTTGAGGAAAACCAATGCAAGCTCATGACGTAGCAAGAAGGATTTCTGGCGCCGTTGCCGGGGAGGTCTTCGCTCTAGTCAAGACATACCAAGTACCCATCACAAACCCATCTCCCTCGCATTTACATTATTTGCCATTTGCCAATCGTTTTCCTCTCCTACACTTCACCCTTGCCGTTTTATTCACCATCTCTTTCCCAATCTTCTCCTCTCTTTTTTCTCGCCTTCTTTTGTGTGCTTGTTTGCTTGTTTGACCTCATGGCTGTGCCCAAGGGTCCTGACCACCTTCTCAGAAGGATGGATGAGATTGAATCAAATATTAGAAGCTTTATGAATTTGCAATTTGAGCATAATAATTTCTTTAGAAATGAGCTTAAGGAACAAAAGAGTTTTTTGGGTTTTATGAATAAAGAGCTTGATGATATGAACAAAGAATTCTATGGAGTTAACGCTCAAATTACCCGGCTTGAAAATGCTATAGCCAAAATTTCTGACAAGCAAGCCACCTTAGTCAATAAGATGGCCGCTAAACCAGAAAAATTACGTGAAAATAATGATGAGGATCTTAAAGTTATTGATGCGTCTCCGATTAGATCTATGTTTTGCAATATGAATTTTGATGATTATGGGAGTGATGGTGAATCAACTTTGCCTAGAAGGCGTCCCAAAAATTAGGAGTCTTTAGATCTTGATGTTAAATTTGGTAAAAGTGAGATTGGAGAATCCTCAACTTCTAATAATGTTGAGCTTACTATCTCGGATTTCAAGGAATTTGATTATGATAATTGTTCTTTAAAAGGTTGTATTTCCTTGTTGCAATCTGTTGTTAATTCTCCTCATGCTTATAGTCAAAACAAAGCTTTTACCAAACATATTGTTGATGCCTTGATGCAATCTTATGATGAAAAACTTAATGTGGAAGTTTCTATACCTAGAAAACTTAATGATGAGTGGGAACCAACTATAAAGATTAGAAATTAAAGATTATGAGTGTTTTGCTTTGTGTGATTTGGGTGCTAGTGTTTCCACGATTCCGAAAACTTTATGTGATATTCTAGGTTTCCATGATCTTGATGATTGCTCTTTAAATTTGCACCTTGCGGATTCCACCATTAAAAAGCCTATGGGAAGGATCAATGATGTCCCTATTGTTGCAAATAGAAATTTGGTGCCCGTAGATTTTATCGTTCTTGATATAGATTGCAATCTTTCTTGCCCTATTATTATTGGTAGACCTTTCCTTAGAACGATTGGTGCAATTATTGATATGAAGGAAGGGAACATTAGATTCCAATTTCCATTAGAGAAAGGCATGGTGCACTTTCCATGAAAGAAAGTCAAATTATCTTATGAATCTATCATGTGTGCTACTTATGAACCTAGTGCCAAAGATGGCACTCGTTAGATCTATTTTTGTTTTTATGCCTAGCTAGGGGCGTTAAACAATAGCGCTAGTTGGGAGGCAACCCAATTTTCTTTATGTTTTTTGTTTTTGCTCCTGTTTAGTAATAAATATTGCATCTACCTTCTTGTTAGATGTGTTTTTATCTTTTAATTAGTGTTTGTGCCAAGTAGAACCTATAGGATAACCTACGATGATAGTTGATTTGATTCTGCTGAAAAACAGAAACTTTGCGCGCACGAATATAATTTTATTAAATCACAGTAATGTGATTTTGCGTTGATTATTTTTGATGCTGTTCAATAAACAAATTTTCTAGGACTTCCTATTTTGGTAGGATTTTTGGAGTTCCAAGTTTGGGTTAGTTACAGATTGCTAGAGACTGTTCTGTTTTTGACAGATTCTGTTTTTCGTGTGTTGTTTGCTTATTTCAATGCATCTATGGCTAGTAAATTAGTTTATAAACCATAAAGAAGTTGGAATAAAGTAGGTTTAACACCAAAATAAATAAAGAATGATTTCATGGCAGTACCTTATGTGGTGGTTTTGTTTTCTTTCAGTAATGGAGCTTATAAGATTTCCTGTTGAGTTTTGTGTTGTGAAGTTTTCAAGTTTTGGGTAAAGCTTTATGGACTATGGAATAAGGAGTGGCAAGACCCTAAGCTTGGGGATGCCCATGGAACCCCAAGATATTCAAGAATAGACAAAAGCCTAAGCTTGGGGATGCCCCGGGAAGGCATCCCCTCTTTCGTCTTCATTCATTGGTAACTTTACTTGGAGCTATGTTTTTATTCGCCACATGATATGTGTTTTGCTTGGAGCGTCATGTATTATATTAGTCTTTGCTTTTTAGTTTACCACAATCATCCTTGCTGTACACACCTTTTGGGAGAAGCCTATTTGATTAGAATTTGCTAGAATACTCTATGTGCTTCACTTATATCTTTTGAGCTTGATAGTTTTTGCTCTAGTGCTTCACTTATATCTTTTAGAGCACGGTGGTGTCTTAATTTTGAAGAAATTGCTAGTCTCTCATGCTTCACTTATATTATTTTGATAGTCTTTTAGAACAGCATGGTATTTGCCATTATCATAAAGTTGGTCCTAGAATGATGAGCATCCAAGTTGGGTATAATAAAAACTATCATAGAAAATGAATTGGATGCTATGATCAATTTGATGCTTGATAATTGTTTTGAGATATGAAGGTAGTGATATTAAAGTCATGCTAGTTGGGTGATTATGAATTTAAAGAATGATTGTGTTGAAGTTATCAAGTCCCTTAGCATGCACGTATGGTTAAAGTTGTGTAACAAATTTGAAACATGAAGTGTACCTGGCTTGTGCATCCTTATGAGTGGCGGTCGGGGATGAGCGATGGTATTTTCCTACCTATCTATCCCCCTAGGAGCATGCGCGTAGTACTTGAGCTTTTGATGACTTCTAAATTTTTTCAATAAGTATATGAGTTCTTTTGACTAATGTTGAGTCCATGGATTATACGCACTTTTACCTTTCCGCCTTTGCTAGTCTCTACGGTACCGTGCATTGCCCTTTCTCACCTTGAGAGTTGGTGCAAACTTCATCGGTGCATCCAAACCCCGTGATATGGTACACTCTATCACACATAAACCTCCTTATATCTTCCTCAAAACAGCCACTATACCTACCTATTATGGCATTTCCATAGCCATTCCGAGATATATTGCCATGCAACTTTCCACCGTTCCATTCATCATCATGACATACTTTACTTTTGTGATATTGCCATTGCATGATCATGTAGTTGACATCGTATTTGTGGCAAAGCCACCATTCATTATTTTTCATACATGTCACTCTTTATTCATTGCACCATCCCGGTACACCGCCGGAGGCATTCATATAGAGTCATATCTTGTTCTAGCTTCGAGTTGTAGTTCTTTTGTTGTAATCAATAGAAATGTGATGATCATCATTATTAGAGCATTGCCCAAACAAAAAAAAGGAAAAAAAAGAAGAAAGGCCAAAAGAAAAACAGAAAAGGCCCCAAAAAAAGAAGAAAAGAAAAAAAGAAAAAAAAAGAGAAAAGAAATAAATAAAAAGGGCAATGTTACTATCTCTTTTTCCACACTTGTGCTTCAAAGTAGCACTTTGTTCTTCATGTAGTGAGTCTCATATATTGTGCTTCAAAGTAGCACCATGGTTTTTCATATAGCGAGTCTCATAAGTTGTCTTTTTCATACTAGTGGGAATTTTTTATTATAGAACTTGGCTTGTATATTCCTACTATGGGCTTCCTCAAATGCCCTAGGTCTTCATGAGCAAGCAAGTTTGATGCACACCCACCAGTTTTCTTTTGTTGAGCATTCATAACTCTAGTGCATCCGTTGCATGGCAATCCCTACTCCTCATGTTGACATCAATTGATGGGCATCTCCATAGCCCGTTGATTATCATCGTCAATATGCGACTTTCTCCTTTTTTGTCTTCTCCACACAATCCCCATCATCATATTATATTCCACCCATAGTGCTATATCCATGGCTCACGCTCATGTCTTGCGTGAAGGTTGAAAAAGTTTGAGATTATTTAAGTATGAAAAAATTGCTTGGCTTTTCACGGGGGTATAGAAGTTGGGAACATCTTTGTGTGACGAAAATGAAGCATAGCCTAACTATATGACTTTGTAGGGTAGAAATTTCTTTTGCCATGCTATTTTGAGAAGACATGATTACTTTGATTAGTATGCTTGAAGTGTTACTATTTCTTATGTCAATATGAACTTTTATTTTGTATTCATTTGGATCTGAACATTCATGCCACAACAAAGAAAATTACATTATGAATTATGCTAGGAAGCATTCCACATCAAAAATTCTCTTTTTTATCATTTACCTACTCGAGGACGGGCAGGAACAAATCTGATCCGGAGAGCCTAGAGTGCAAGTCAAGAAAGCTCAGAGGGCCCCACGAGATAGGAGGGTGCGCCCCCCATGTAGGGCGCGCCCCCTGTCTCGTGGGCCCCTCGGGCGTCCACCGACGTACTTCTTCCTCCTATATATGTCTACGTACCCCGAAAACATCCAGGAGCACCACGAAACACAATTTCCACCGCCGTAACCTTATGTATCCGCGAGATCCCATCTTGGAGCCCTTGCCAAGACTCACGGAGGGGGAAGCAACCACGGAGGGCCTCTACATCAACATCCTTGCCCCTCCGATGAGTTGTGAGTAGTTTACCACAGACCTACGTGTCCATTGTTTTTAGCTAGATGGCTTCTTCTCTCTTTTTGGATCTCAATACAATGTTCTCCCCCTCTCTTGTGGAGATCTATTCGATGTAATCTCTCTTTGCGGTGTGTTTGTCGAGATCCGATGAATTGTGGGTTTATGATCAAGTTTATCTATGAATAATATTTGAATCTTCTCTAAATTCTTTTATGTATGATTGAGTTATATTTGCAAGTCTCTTCGAATTATCAGTTTGGTTTGGCCTTCTAGATTGATCTTTCTTACCATCGGAGAAGTGCTTAGCTTTGGGTTCAATCTTGCGGTGTTCTTACCCAGTGACAGAAAGGGTTGCAAGACACGTATTGTATTGTTGCCATCGAGGATAACAAGATGGGGTTTATATCATATTGCATGTGTTTATCCCTCTACATCATGTCATCTTGCTTAATGCGTTGCTCTGTTCTTATGAACTTAATACACTAGATGCATGCTGGATAGCGGTTGATGTGTGGAGTAATAGTAGTAGATGCAGGCAGGAGTCGGTCTACTTGTTATGGACATGATGCCTATATACATGATCATGCCTAGATAATCTCATAACTATGTGCTTTTCTATCAATTGCTCGACAGTAATTTGTTCACCCACCGTAATACTTATGCTATCTTGAGAGAAGCCTCTAGTGAAACCTATGGCCCCCAGGTCTATCTCTTATCATATTTGCTTTCAATCTACTTTATTTGCATCTTTACTTTTTGCATCTATCTTATAAAATACCAAAAATATATTTATCTTATCATACTATCTTTATTAGATCTCACTTTCGCAAGTGGCCATGAAGGGATTGACAACCCTTTTATTGCGTTAGTTGCGAGTTCTCAGTTTGTTTGTGTAGGTGCGTGGGACTTTTGAGGAGCCTCCTACTGGATTGATACCTTGGTTCTCAAAACTGAGGGAAATACTTACGCTACACTTTGCTGCATCACTGTCTCCTCTTCGAGGAAAACCAACACAAGCTCAAGACGTAGCAAGAAGGATTTCTGGCGCCGTTGCCGGGGAGGTCTTCGCTCAAGTCAAGACATACCAAGTACCCATCACAAACCCATCTCCCTCGCATTTACATTATTTGCCATTTGCCTCTCGTTTTCCTCTCCCCCACTTCACCCTTGCCGTTTTATTCGCCCTCTCTTTCCCAATCTTCTCCTCTCTTTTTTGCTCGCCTTCTTTTGTGTGCTTGTTTGCTTGTTTGACCTCATGGCTGTGCCCAAGGGTCCTGACCACCTTCTCAGAAGGATGGATGAGATTGAATCAAATATTAGAAGCTTTATGAATTTGCAATTTGAGCATAATAATTTCTTTAGAAATGAGCTTAAGGAACAAAAGAGTTTTTTGGGTTTTATAAATAAAGAGCTTGATGATATGAACAAAGAATTCTATGGAGTTAACGCTCAAATTACCCGGCTTGAAAATGCTATAGCCAAAATTTCTGACAAGCAAGCCACCTTAGTCAATAAGATGGCCGCTAAACCAGAAAAATTACGTGAAAATAATGATGAGGATCTTAAAGTTATTGATGCGTCTCCGTTTAGATCTATGTTTTGCAATATGAATTTTGATGATTATGGGAGTGATGATGAATCAACTTTGCCTAGAAGGCGTCCCAAAAATTTGGAGTCTTTAGATCTTGATGTTAAATTTGATAAAAGTGAGATTGGAGAATCCTCAACTTCTAATAATGTTGAACTTACTATCTCGGATTTCAAGGAATTTGATTATGATAATTGTTCTTTAAAAGGGTGTATTTCCTTGTTGCAATCCGTTGGTAATTCTCCTCATGCTTATAGTCAAAACAAAGCTTTTACCAAACATATTGTTGATGCCTTGATGCAATCTTATGATGAAAAACTTAATTTGGAAGTTTCTATACCTAGAAAACTTAATGATGAGTGGGAACCAACTATAAAGATTAGAATTAAAGATTATGAGTGTTTTGCTTTGTGTGATTTGGTTGCTAGTGTTTCCACGATTCCGAAAACTTTATGTGATATTCTAGGTTTCCATGATCTTGATGATTGCTCTTTAAATTTGCACCTTGCGGATTCCACCATTAAAAAGCCTATGGGATGTGATGTAGGGTGGAACCCTATAGCGACGATCTTTCACGTTTGGAGTGGGATCCCTCGAAGAACACGATGAACACGGGGAAGAACGGGGAGAAATCACAAGGGGAAACACTCAAGAACAAGTCCAAATCACACATCCACTAGACAATCAAACACACAAGATCACAAGGTACATGAACAACAAAGGGAAAGATACAAGGTAAGGTTCATCTCCAAGAGGAGGTCTTGATGATATCCTAGATGGATCTTCCCACAAGGGGGGTCTTGATGAAATCCCGCAGGATCTTCTCACATGGAGGTCTTGAACTCCATGGGAGTGGTAGTCTCTCTCTCTCAAGAGTAGAGGTAGGAGCAAAGCTCACCTAAGAATGAGCTATCATATTTGCTTACCCTAACTAGGAGGAGGGGGAGAAGTATATATAGTGCTAGTACAAGTTGGGGCGAGTTGGAGGGGTACATGGGCCCTTGGCCCGTTCTGAAGGAAATATACCCTAGAGGCAATAATAAAGTTATTATTTATTTCCTTATTTCATGATAAATGTTTATCATTCATGCTAGAATTGTATTAACGGGAAACATGATACATGTGTGAATGCATAGACAAACAATATGTCACTAGTATGCCTCTACTAGACTAGCTTGTTAATCAAAGATGGTTATGTTTCCTAACCATGAACAAAGAGTTGTTATTTGATTAACAAGGTCACATCATTAGTAGAATGATCGATTGACATGACCCATTCCATTAGCTTAGCACACGATCGTTTAGTATGTTGCTACCGCTTTTATCCATGACATATACATGTTCCTGTAACTATGAGATTATGCAACTCCGTTTACGGAGGAACACTTTGGTGCTACCAAACGTCACAACGTAATCGGGTGATTATAAAGGAGTACTACAGGTGTCTCCAAAGGCGATGTTGGGTTGGCGTATTTCGAGATTAGGTTTTGTCACTCCGATTGTCGGAGAGGTATCTCTGGGCCCTCTCGGTAATACACATCACTTTGAAGCCTTGCAAGCATTACAACTAATGAGTTAGCTGTGAGATGATGTATTACGAGCGAGTAAAGAGACTTGCCGGTAACGAGATTGAACTAGGTATTGGATACCGACGATCGAATCTCGGGCAAGTAACATACCGATGACAAAGGGAACAACGTATGTTGTTATGCGGTCTGACCAATAAAGATCTTCGTAGAATATGTAGGAGCCAATATGGGCATCCAGGTCCCGCTATTGGTTATTGACCGGAGACGTGTCTCGGTCATGTCTACATTGTTCTCGAACCGTAGGGTCCGCACGCTTAAGGTTTCGATGACGGTTATATTATGAGTTTATGTATTTTGATGTACCGAAGAAGTTCGGAGTCCCGGATGTGATCACGGACATGACGAGGAGCCTCGAAATGGTCGAGACATAAAGATTGATATATTGGAAGCCTATATTTGGAGTTCGGAATGGTTCCGGGTGAAATCGGGATTTTACCGAACACCGGGGTTACGGAACCTCCGGGGTTAATGGGCCTTAGTGGGCCATGAGGGAGAAGAGGAGGGGCGGCCAGGCAGGCCGCCCTCCCCCCTAGTCCGAATAGGACAAGGAGGCGCCCCCTTCCTCTTTCCTCCCCCAATCCTACTCCAACTAGGAAAGGGGAGTCCTACTCCCGATGGGAGTAGGACTCCTCCGGCGCGCCTCCTCTAGGGCCGGCCGCACCCCCTTGCTCCTTTATATACGGGGGCAGGGGGGCACCCTAGGACACACAAGTTTGATCTACGGATCGTTCCTTAGCCGTGTGCGGTGCCCCCTCCACCATATTCCACCTCGGTCATATCGTCATAAAGCTTAGGCGAAGCCTGCGCCGATAGAACATCAAGATCGTCACTACGCCGTCGTCTTGACGAAACTCTCCTCCCCAAAGCTCTCTTCGGATTGGAGCCCGAGGAGCATCATCGAGCTGTCGCGTCAAGAACTCGGGCGCCGGAGTAACGGCGCCGGGATCGGTCGGATCGCGAGGAGATCGTCGACTACTTCCTCTATGTTGTGATCGCTTCGCCGGTCTCACGAGGGCGTAGACAACACTCTCCCCTCGCGTTGCTATGCATCACCATGATCTTGCGTGTGCGTAGGAAATTTTTGAAATTACTACGTTCCCCAACAAAGGGCATCCGAGCCAGGTTTTTATGGTTTGATGTTTTGCACGAGTAGAACACAAGTGAGTTGTGGGCGATACAAGTCATACTACCTACCAGCATGTCATACTTTGGTTCAGCGGTATTGTGAGATGAAGCGGCCCGGACCGACATTACGCGTGACGCTTACGCGAGACTGGTTTCACCGCTCACGAGCACTCGTTGCTTAAAGGTGATGGCGGGTGTCTGTCTCTCTCACTTTAGTTGAACTGAGTGTGGCTACGCCCGGTCCTTGAGAAGGTTAAACGGAGTCTATTTGACGAAATATCGTTGTGGTTTTGATGCGTAGGTGAGATTGGTTCTTGCTTAAGCCCGTAGCAGCCACGTAAAATTTGCAACAACAAAGTAGAGGACGTCTAACTTGTTTTTGCAGGGCATGTTGTGGTGTGATATGGTCAAGACATGATGCTACATTTTATTGTATGAGATGATCATGTTTTGTAACCGAAGTTATCGGCAACTGGCAGGAGCCATATGGTTGTCGCTTTATTGTATGAAATGCAATGCATACTGTAATGCTTTACTTTATCACTAAGCGGTAGCGATAGTCGTAGAAGCATAAGATTGGCGAGACGACAACGATGCTACGATGGAGATCAAGGTGTCGCGCCGGTGACGATGGTGATCATGATGGTGCTGCAAAGATGGAGATCACGAAGCACAAGACGATGATGACCATATCATATCACTTATATTGATTTGCATGTGATGTTTATCTTTTATACATCTTATCTTGCTTTGATTGACGGTAGCATTATAAGATGATCTCTCACTAAATTATCAAGAAGTGTTCTCCCTGAGTATGCACCGTTGCCAAAGTTCGTCGTGCCCAGACACCACGTGATGATCGGGTGTGATAAGCTCTACGTCCATCTACAACGGGTGCAAGCCAGTTTTGCACACGCAGAATACTCAGGTTATACTTGACGAGCCTAGCATATGCAGATATGGCCTCGGAACACGGAGACCGAAAGGTCGAGCGTGAATCATATAGTAGATATGATCAACATAAGATGTTCACCATTGAAAACTACTCCATTTCACGTGATGATCCGTTATGGTTTAGTTGATTTGGATCACGTGATCACTTAGATGACTAGAGAGATGTCTGTCTAAGTGGGAGTTCTTAAGTAATATGATTAATTGAACTTAAATTTATCATGAACTTAGTACCTGGTAGTATCTTGCTTGTCTATGTTTGATTGTAGATAGATGGCTCGTGCTGTTGTTCCGTTGAATTTTTATGCATTCCTTGAGAAATCAAAGTTGAAAGATGATGGTAGCAACTACACGGATCGGGTCCGTAACTCGAGGATTATCCTCATTGCTGCACGAAGAGTTACATCCTGGATGCACCGCTAGGTGCCAGACTCTTCGCCGATGTAACCGACGGCGTTAAGAACGTCTGGCGAGCAAAGTGATGACTACTCTATAGTTCGATGTGCCATGCTTTACGGCTTAGAACCGGGACTTCAACGACGTTTTGAGCGTCATGGAGCATATGAGATGTTCCAGAGTTGAAGTTGATATTCCAACAGAATGCCCGGATTGAGAGATATGAAGTCTCCAATAAGTTCTATAGCTGCAAGATGGAGGAGAATAGTTACGTCAATGAGCACATACTCAAAATGTCCGGGTATTACAATCACTTGACTCAACCGGGAGTTAATCTTCCGGATGATTGTGTCATTGATGAATTCTTCAATCACCGCCACCAAGCTACAAAGGCTTCGTGATGAACTATAATATGCAAGGGTTAGTAAAGACTATACCGAGCTCTTCGCAATGCTAAAGGCTGCGGAGGTAGAAATCAAGAAGGAGCATCAAGTGTTGATGGTCAATAAGACCACTAGTTTCAAGAAGAAAGGCAAAGGGAAGAAGAAGGAACTTCAAGAAGAACAGCAAGCAAGTTGCTGCTCAGAGAAGAAACCCAAGTCTGGCCCTAAACCTGAAATCGAGTGCTTCTACCGCAAGCGATCGTCATTTGAAGCGGAACTGCCCCAAGTATTTGGCGGATAAGAAGGATGGCAAGGTGAACAAAGGTATATGTGATATACATGTTATTGATGTGTACCTTACTAGAGCTCGCAGATAGCACTGGTATTTGATACGGTTCTGCTAATATTTGCAACTCAAACAGGGGACTACGGATTGCGAACACCGGCAAAGGACGAGGTGACGATCTGCGCGTGGGAAATGGTTCCAAAGTCGATGTGATCGCGGTCGGCACGCTACCTCTACATCTACCTTCGGATTAGTTTTAGACCTAAATAATTGTTATTTGGTGCTGCGTTGAGCATGAACATTATATCTGGATCTTGTTTGATGCGAGACGGTTATTCATTTAAATCGAGAGAATAATGGTTGTTCTATTTATATGAGTAATATCTTTTATGGTCATGCACCCTTGAAGAGTGGTCTATTTTGATGAATCTCGATAGTAGTGATACACATATTCATAATGTTGAAACCAAAAGATGCAGAGTTGATAATGATAGTGCAACTTATTTGTGGCAATTGCCGTTTAGGTCATATCGGTGTAAAGCGCATGAAGAAACTCCATCTTGATGGACTTTTGGAGTCACTTGATTATGAATCACTTGGCACTTGTAACCGTGCCTCATGGGCAAGATGACTAAAACCCGTTCTCGGTACTATGGAGAGAGCAACAGATTTGTTGGAAATCATACATACGTATGTATGTGGTCCGATGAATGTTGAGGCTCGTGGCGGATATCGTTATTTTCTCACCTTCACAGATGATTTAAGCGGATATGGGTATATCTACTTAATGAAACATAAGTCTGAAACATTTGAAAAGTTCAAAGAATTTCAGAGTGAAGTTGAAAATCATCGTAATAAGAAAATTAAATTTCTACGATCGATAGTGGAGGTGAATATTTGAGTTACGAGTTTGGTCTACATTTGAAACAATGCGGAATAGTTTCGCAACTCACGCCACCCGGAACACCACAACGTAATGGTGTGTCCGAACGTCATAATCGCACTTTACTAGATATGGTGCGATCTATGATGTCTCTTACAGATTTACCGCTATCGTTTTGGGGTTATGCTCTAGAGACGGCCGCATTCACACTGAATAGAACACCGTCAAAATCCGTTGAGACGACACCTTATGAACTATGGTTTAGCAAGAAACCAAAGTTGTCGTTTCTTAAAGTTTGGGGATGCGATGCTTATGTGAAAAACTTCAACCTGATAAGCTCGAACCCAAATCGAGAAATGTGTCTTCATAGGATACCCAAAGGAGATAGTTGGGTACACCTTCTATCACAGATCCGAAGGCAAGACATTTGTTGCTAAGAATGGATCCTTTCTAGAGAAGGAGTTTCTCTCGAAAGAAGTGAGTGGGAGGAAAGTAGAACTTGATGAGGTAATTGTACCTTCTCCCTTACTTGAAAGTAGTTTGTCGCAGAAACCGGTTTCTGAGACATCTACACCAAGTAGTGAGGAAGTTGATGATGTTGATCATGAAACTTCAGATCAAGTTACTACTGAAACCTCGTAGATCAACGAGTAAGATCCGCACTGAGTGGTACGGTAATCCTGTTCGGAAATCATGCTACTAGATCATGATGAACCTCGAACTATGAAGAAGCGATGGTGAGCCCAGATTCCGCAAAATGGCTTGAGGCCATGAAATCTGAGATGGGATCCATGTATGAAAACAAAGTATGGACTTTGGTTGACTTGCCCGAGGGTAGGCAAGCAATAGAAAGCAAGTGGATCTTCAAGAAGAAGACTGACGCTGACGGTAATGTTACTGTCTACAAAGCTCAACTTGTTGCAAAGGGTTTTCGACAAGTTCAAGGGGTTGACTACGATGAGACCTTCTCACCCGTAGCGATGCTTAAGTCTGTCCGAATCATGTTAGCAATTGCGCATTTTATGATTATGAAATTTGGCAAATGGATGTAAAGACTGCATTCTGAATGGATTTACGGAAGAAGAGTTGTATATGATGCAACCGAAGGTTTTATCGATCCAAAGGAGCTAACAAAGTGTGCAAGCTCCAGCGATCCATTTATGGACTGGTGCAAGCATCTCGGAGTTGGAATAAACGCTTTGATAGTGTGATCAAAGCATTTGGGTTCATCTGAGACTTTTGGAGAAGCTTTGTATTTACAAGAAAGTGAGTGGGAGCTCAGAGCATTTCGATATTATATGTAGATGACATATTACTGATCGGAAATGATATAGAATTCTGGATAGCATAAAGGGATACTTGAATAAGAGTTTTTCAATGAAAGACCTCGGTGAAGCTGCTTACATATTGGGCATCAAAATCTATAGAGATAGATCAAGGCGCTTAATTGGACTTTCACAAAGCACATACCTTGACAAAATTTTGAAGAAGTTCAAAATGGATCAAGCAAAGAAAGGATTCTTGCACTGTGTTACAAGGTGTGAAGTTGAGTAAGACTCAATGCCCGACCAACGCAAAAGATAGAGAGAAATGAAAGATGTTCCTATGCTTCAGCCATAGGCTCTATCATGTATGCAATGCTGTGTACCGCACTGATGTGTGCCTTGCTATAAGCTTAGGAGGTACCAAAGTAATCCAGAGTGGATCATCGGACAGCGGTCAAGAACATCCCGAAATACGAAAAGGACTAAGGATATGTTTCTCGATATGGAGGTGACAAAGAGCTCATCGTGGCAGTTACGTTGATGCAAGCTTTGACACCGATCTAGACGATTCTAAATCGCAGACCGGATACGTATTTACACTAAACGGAGGAGCTGTCGGTTGGTGCAGTTCTAAACAAAGCGTCGTGCGGGATCTACATGTGAAGCGGAGTACATAGCAGCTTCGAAGCAGCTAATGAAGGAGTCTGGATGAAGGAGTTCATATCCGATCTAGGTGTCATACCTAGTGCATCGGGTCCAATGAAAATCTTCGTGACAATCTCGAGCAATTGCCTTGGCAAAGGAATCCAGATTTCACAAGAGGACCAAGCACATCAAGAGACGCTTCAATTCCATCCGGATTTAGTCCGGTGGGAGACATAGAGATTTGCAAGATACATACGGATCTGAATGTTGCGCACCGTTGACTAAGCCTCTTCCACGAGCAAAACATGATCAACACCAAGACTCCATGGGTGTTAGAATCATTACTATGTAATCTAGATTATTGACTCTAGTGCAAGTGGGAGATCAAGGAAATATGCCCTAGAGGCAATAATAAAGTTATTATTTATTTCCTTATTTCATGATAAATGTTTATCATTCATGCTAGAATTGTATTAATCGGAAACATGATACATGTGTGAATGCATAGACAAACAATATGTCACTAGTATGCCTCTACTAGACAGCTTGTTAATCAAAGATGGTTATGTTTCCTAACCATGAACAAAGAGTTGTTATTTGATTAACAAGGTCACATCATTAGTAGAATGATCGATTGACATGACCCATTCCATTAGCTTAGCACACGATCGCTTAGTATGTTGCTACTGCTTTTATCCATGACATATACATGTTCCGTAACTATGAGATTATGCAACTCCGTTTACGGAGGAACACTTTGGTGCTACCAAACGTCACAACGAATCGGGTGATTATAAAGGAGTACTACAGGTGTCTCCAAAGGCGATGTTGGGTTGGCGTATTTGAGATTAGGTTTTGTCACTCCGATTGTCGGAGAGGTATCTCTGGGCCCTCTCGGTAATACACATCATCAAGCCTTGCAAGCATTACAACTAATGAGTTAGCTGTGAGATGATGTATTACGAACGAGTAAAGAGACTTGCCGTAACGAGATTGAACTAGGTATTGATACCGACGATCGAATCTCGGGCAGTAACATACCGATGACAAAGGAACAACGATGTTGTTATGCGGTCTGACCGATAAAGATCTTCGTAGAATATGTAGGAGCCAATATGGGCATCCAGGTCCCGCTATTGGTTATTGACCGGAGACGTGTCTCGGTCATGTCTACATTGTTCTCGAACCGTAGGGTCCGCACGCTTAAGGTTTCGATGACGGTTATATTATGAGTTTATGTATTTTGATGTACCGAAGAAGTTCGGAGTCCCGGATGTGATCACGGACATGACGAGGAGCCTCGAAATGGTCGAGACATAAAGATTGATATATTGGAAGCCTATATTTGGAGTTCGGAATGGTTACGGGTGAAATCGGGATTTTACCGGAACACCGGGGGGTTACCGGAACCCTCTCGGGGGTTAATGGGCCTTAGTGGGCCATAAGGGAGAAGAGGAGGGGCCGGCCAGGGCAGGCCGCGTTCCCCCTCCCCCCTAGTCCGAATAGGACAAGGAGGGGGGGGCGGCGCCCCCCTTCCCTCTTTCCCTCCCCCCAATCCTACTCCAACTAGGAAAAGGGGGGGATTCCTACTCCCGATGGGTGTAGGACTCCTCCGGCGCGCCTCCTCTAGGGCCGGCCGCACCCCCCCTTGCTCTTTTATATACGGGGGCAGGGGGGCACCCTAGGACACACAAGTTTGATCTACGGATCGTTCCTTAGCCGTGTGCGGTGCCCCCCTCCACCATATTCCACCTCGGTCATATCGTCGCAAAGCTTAGGCGAAGCCCTGCGCCAGTAGAACATCAAGATCGTCCACCACGCCGTCTTGACGAAACTCTCCTCCCCGAAGCTCTCTTGGATTGGAGCCCGAGGAGCGCCATCGAGCTGTACGTGTGTCAAGAACTCCGGCGCCGAGTAACGGCGCCGGATCGGTCGGATCGCGAGGAGATCGTCGACAACTTCCTCTATGTTGTGATCGCTTCCGCTTCGGTCTACGAGGGTACGTAGACAACACTCTCCCCTCTCGTTGCTATGCATCACCATGATCTTGCGTGTGCGTAGGAAATTTTTTGAAATTACTACGTTCCCCAACACGTTCACTGTGCGCAGACAGGCGCCGGATGTCCGGGCTGGGGGCCGGATGTCCGGGGCTTCGCGAGGCGCCGGATGTCCGGGCTGAAGTGCAAAACTTCGGGTGCGTTCTGTCGTCGATGCCGGATTTCCGGGGAAAAGGCCGGATGTCCGGGCTTTGGTGAGGCGCCGGATGTCTGGGGTTGGCGCCGGATGTCCGGCCGCTGATGCTGTTGGCCGTCTGTTGGTGCAGCTCCTTAGTGGCTGCACAGGCACCGGATGTCCGGCCTCTGGCCCGGATGTCCGGCTGCTGAACCTAGCTCCGCCTTCTTCCGCTGCCGCTTCGTGCTTCCCTCACGGATGGTGTAGTTGTTCCTTGGTGCTTGCACTCCTCCTCAACATCCGTGAAGCTCCGACAATACCTATGCATGCACACGAGAGAAGTGTCAAGTAGTATACCATCCTCGAAGGGGTCAAGTGAGCACGTGTAAAGGAGAAGATTCACCTTTATGTATGAGAAGTAGAGGTCGCACGTGTCACTTGCCAAACGGACTCTTGACATGGTGATGACCGTAGGATGCTCCGCATCATCCCCTCCCCCTTGGAAAAGATCCGACTTCGGATCGAAATCCAAATTACCATGGGAAATAGATGATGTCGTCGTGTAGAAGTGGGCGATCACCAAGCATTCGTCATCTTGTAGTTCCAAATGGGCACTCTCCAATGTCGCACCGTCTTGTGATTCCTTCAAAAGGAGCAAATAGAACAAACACTTGGAAAAACAAATGTGGTTAGCGTTAGTGCAAAACCAAGCATTCAAGAGGTGATTCACCAAACAAGTGTTGTCATCAAGCATAGCATAGGGTGTGACAAAGGATTGTGACATGGCATGTAAGCATATGAATTGAACAAAATCAAGGTCATCATGGAAACAAGCATGTAAATGTGAGATAGAGATGCAAATATGTGTGATAAGAGCATAAGCATCTACCTCATGGTCATAGCAAGCATTCACAAATTGCTCAATGAAAGGTCTATGGTAGGCATAAGAATCATTCACAACACCGAATAAAATGAAGTGTCTAAACACATGGGTCAAGTGCAAGACAATCCAAGCATAATGTGCATAAGGTGTAGTGAAGATGGAGTGGCACTCAACACATAGAAATAGCAATTGTTCATAATGTGTGAGGCAATCAAGTGAATCATGTGACAAGCAAAGGGACATGGCATATGTGAAGAAATGATATTGGTGCAACCAACCATATGATAGTAGCAAGTAGTCCAAGAATTGGATGCAACACACAAGGTATATATATGATGAAGCATGGAAATGTGGCAATCATGGGTGAAAGCAATATCTTGAACATGCGTGCAAATGGTGCAAGCAACACATGAAGTATGATCCACAATATCCAAGCTCAAGAAGGATGTCACCTTGAAAGCGTGTCCTTGTGCATTCTTCACAATGCCGAAGTGGTAGGAAATGTGGTGTAGAAGCGAGTCGTGGTAGAATGTAAGAGGCTCGCTCTCAAGAGCTCGAATGGTCAACTCACGTGAAGTGGAAGTCGACACAAAGTCAAAGTATCCTACACATGCACAAAACAAAACAAAGAACGTATGCGCATGGTAGATAAACACATCATCCATCATGATGGTTCTCATCTTTTGCACAAAACCATTAGAAGCACAAGTGCATGAATAATATGATGCAACAATGGCAATATTCATGACACTAGGCATATGGTGCAAAGAAGTAAGACAAGCATGCGTCACAAGAATTATGTCAAAATCTCCAAATATATGCGAGAGTGCTATGGGGGCAATCTCATGAGCAAGAAGAGAATCATTGTTGCACTCAATACATTGCAAATCTAGCATGAGAGAGGCAACACATGGAGATATATGAGACGAAGCAATATGAATCATGTGCAAAGCATATAGATGGTTGTCATCAACCGCATGAGATGAGCACTTATAACACAAGAGACAATCATCAAGATATATCATGTGAGAGGCATGAGCATATATGTCATCAACCCAAGAAAGCAAGTAATAGTGGAACATGGGTGATGCAACATAGCAAGCAATTATAGCAATCAAGTCAAGCAAGCTAGTAGTGCGAAGATGCAACATACTAGGAGGAATCATGGCAACCATGTCATGTGTGCAAATAGTGGGCATGAATAATTCACATGTCATAGCACAAGCATGAAAGCAAGAAATGAGGACCATAGCATGGGGCACATGATAAACATGGCAATGGCAACAAGGATCTCTACCAAGCATGCAAATACACATAGAAGTAGCGTAATGATGAAACATGGGTAGATGCAAGCAAGGGTCACAATTGCATGGCAAAGGCATAGAAGCAAGCATAGCATGCAAAGTGAACACGGTAAAATGAGCATAAGGTGACAAGTGATAAATGGCCCATAGCTGTGTGAGAGACAAGTAGAAGAGATGCGCGTAGTCCTTGCACGAAGGGAACGGTGGTAAGGATAGTCCACGGGATCCCAAGTCATCATTGCTCTCTAGAGCTCGTTTTGTCAACTCGTGGGATTGCGAGGTTGACAAGTATTCATGGGTACCTGCACAAAAGAGACACAAACCAAAGAAATTGTGCGCGTGGTAAATGTACACATCATCCATCATGATGTGTATGTGCACGTGTGAGTTAGCACAAGATAAGCAATGCTCGAAGAAATTTGATGCATGATATAAGAACATGTCATCCATCATGAAAGAATAGTTATTGTGTATGACGCGATGGGGATGCAAATTGAGCATACAATTATATGGCACGTCAAAAGCATGTTTATTCATGGGGAGCATATGGTGCACACAAGTATCGGGATCATGCAATGAATGGGATGGATCAAAATCTCCTAAAATGCATGAGGAAACTATGGGGGTCTCCTCATGAGCAATATCGGAAACATCACATGGAGAAAATGGACAACATCCAAAACAATGCATATCCGAAGCTAGTTGGTCATGGCATGGCATATGAGATAAATGACACAAAGGGAGCATATCAATATTATCACAAGAAAAACAAATGCCAATAACCATGGGCTTGTCATCTATGCCATATGTACAAATTGGGTTCATTTTAATGGCATATGCATAGTCACTATGAAGAGATTGCAAATAAGACATATGGTTGATCTCATTCATAGCATATGACAAGTCAAGCGGATTATCAAACATGATGTGACCTAAAGAATTGTCACAAGAAATCCTATGTAACATGGCATCACTACTAATAGACTCCACATGAGAATCATCATATTCATCATAAATGGCCAAATCATCTCATGGGGAAATCATACTAGCATGAAGCATGGCAATAGGTGGATCAACATCATGCAAGCAATCAATGTCAAGAATGTCCACTAGTGGGACAAGAGCATCACCTTCACCTATGTTACCTTTGTCATTCCACTCAAGTGGTGTAGGTGAGGTGGGAAAGACCAAATGGTGGTCATCATCATCATCTTGATGGAACCATGTGGGCGGTGCATCATAATCCACCATGGCCATCGTTTTGTCCAAAGGGAGGACGAAGTCGTCGAGGATCGGCGCGTCATCATAAATGGGACCTAGCAACAAACGAGAAGACACAATAGAGGTAGAGGTCAAGTTGTTAGAAATGCAAATGGCCTCACGAGACCTATCAACTATCTCACTCTCTCTATGTGGTGGTTCACTCACTCCCTCAAAATAGGTGCACTCAAACTCACGTATGATGGAGTCATCTCACTCAAGTGGTGGGGGTTGTGGCTCTCCTCACATGGGAATTGTGGCAACTCATCATATATGGGGCTAGTGGTGAAGTCACTCTCACTCTCAATATGGTGGCAAAAGTCACTCAAGTCATCATACGTCGCCGTGGTCGAAGGGAAAATCCCATGCTCAACCATCTCGTCATTGTCGCCATGGATGAAGGCCGAAGATGGCACATCATCAGTCTCCTCCATGACCGAAGGGAAAATCCCATGCTCGATCATCTCGTCACCGTCGCCGTTGATGAAGGCCGAAGATGGCACATCATCACTCTCGCCTCCAAAGATGGAAGCATCATCCTTGCTCGCCACCTTGTCGCTCGCCTCCAAAGCTTGGTCCTTGAAGGTCTCCGTAGTCGAACTCGTCGCCACACCTTCTTGAAAAAGAGTCGAAGTAGACTCGGCACCATCAATGCCACAAAGAGGGATGGCGGTGAAGTCAAACTTGGGAGCATCGTCTTGGAGCTCGTCGGGCTTGGACATCTTGGTGGTACTAGCCTCATGCTTGTCGTAGAGCTTGGTCGCCGCGAAGTTTGCTTGGGGTGGAGTAGCCTTGGCCTTCATGAGTTCTTGTTCCGCCTTGAGAGCACCAACGTAGTAGTCGTTGATGGACTTATAGTTCTAGAGGAAGATGGTCTTGGAGATGTCGTTGTGTAATCCCATCATGAAGTGGAACTTCATCGAAATGGGGTCGTCCACGCTGCTCGTCAGAAGGCAATCATCATCTCCTTGAAGTACTTGTCGATGGACTTGGATCCTTGGGTGGTGTTCTCCAATTGGCATCGGTTGTTCCGTAGGTTGGAGGCACAAACTCTCGCCGTAAAGCTCTCTTCGTCTTGGGCCAACTCATGTCGTAGTACTCCGAAGGTGTGTGAAGCCACCATGCCAATGCGTAGTCGTGGAAGTTTCTTGTGGCGCAATTCACTTGATCTTCGGGACGAACTTGATGTAGCTTGAGGTAGTCGTCCATCAAACGCTCCCACTCGAGGTACTCCTCGGGTTCTTGAGTCCCATAGAAAGGAATCGCGTGGTCGATGTCGAGGTCGTAGTAGCTCGTGGAAGTCGCGGACTTGAGCTTGGGGAGCTTCTCTTGAGCGTAGTCTTGGGGTTCTTGTTGGCGAAGATGCCGTATGTCCGTAGGTGAAGATGCCTTGAAGTCTCTTGGCGAAGATGCCAAGGGAGATGGAGAAGTCATTGAGCGGTTGTTGATGTAGAGCTCTTGACCTTCACGTTCTTGTTGGTGATGGTGTCGATGCCGATGTGGTCTTGCCAGAGATGGTAGCTCGAAAGCATGTGCTCTTGAGCGTCTTCTCGAAGATGAGGAAGATCGCTTGTAGGACTTGATGAGGCCTTTGATCTCCTCCATTTTAGCTTGCATCTTGGCGTCGGAGTTGTTGTTCATGGCATCGACCTCGTCGTTGTTGTTGTAGACCGAAGATGAAATGCCTTGCCTATCCATCACAAGAATCGAGTAGAGGTGAGTAGGAAATGAGATAAACAATACCAAGTTACCTTTTCCCAAAGTTGAGGATGTATCTTGTATCACTCAATGTGAAATGAAAGAATAGTGGAATTGGTACTGGACTTGTTCACTCACACCTACAAGTAAAGGCTTATGGTAGAGCTCGGTGAGGATAGTGGCACAAAAATTTGATGCAAAATGTTAGCAAGAGTCAATAATGTTGAAAAAGATTCACAAATTCGCAAGTGAGACAAATGGACCAATAGCAATGAAAGGTACACGGAAACACACACACGGATAGATAAATGGGGTCGTGCAACCAAGGAATGAGCACAAAATGTGGAATCCACGGAAAACGCTCGTGTTGCACAACTCAAGAGAGACGCTAGCACGATTGCTCAATAGGCGGATACGACACTTGTGCACAACCTATAAGATGCAAAATGGATATTCTTTCTATCCCAAGTATGCTATGTATGTATGGTTCCCGGTGCTTCTCTCAAGCATGATATCATATGATGTAGATTATGCTATGGCTCTTATGTGCAATGGGATATGATGCTATGGCACTTGCTCACGAGCTCTTTCCTCTCTTTTTGCTTAAAAGCTTTTTCTCTTTTTTTATGGCCAATTTGCACAATGCATAAACCAAGATAGCAATTGTGTATATGCGGGAACAAACTTGAGGCACAATGGATGATATCAATATGATATGATATGTATGCAATGGATGGTGTAGATCACTAATGTGCACAAGTAACGTGGCCCAGCAATATTCAAATGGCTAGTCTCGATAGGCAAGTGACGCAAAATGGGCTAGGGGTTAACAATGCAATTGCAAGGGAATATACAAAGGTGTAGTCGAGGTTACCGTCCTTTGCGATGATGAGCGACGGTGTTCTTGGTGTAGATACCAAGATGATGGAGACTCGTCCCTAAGTAGTCGAAACACCTTAGAAAACGGAAAAACCACAAACTCAAAATCTCAAATGACAAATGTCAAAATAGTGGTAGCGGGAATGCGGTGGTGGTTTGCACTTGGCAATGCGGAAGTGGGATGATGGGCTATACACGGTGTAAGAGTTGGAAGCACACGGTCCCTAAGTAGCCTAAACACCTTAGGAGACACAAGCCACAACTCGAACAAGCTCAAAAAAACTATTGGGTTAAGTTGGGGGTGGCGGAAGTGTATGGTGGGCACGCTTATGCGGAAGTTATGTTGGTGGTGGTGGTTGATGAAGAAGCAACCGTCCCTAAGTAGCCTAAACACCTTAGGAGACTCAAATCACTACTCAAACAACCACTAATGCTATATGGATCAAAATGGGTTAGGTTGCGGAAGTCGGTGGTGATAATGCGGATGATATGGTGGACGGCCTAGGCAAACTTGCCAAATTTTGGAAAATTTGTTGGAGTCAAATGGTGTTGGTGGTATTTTTGTGGGATGGGGGATGTTAATAGCTTCAAAACGAGCTAAAGAACGTCAAAATCGGACTCCGGATGAATTAGTTATGGCCGAAACGGTGAAAGGGGAAAAGCTGAAATGACATGGGCCGGACATCCGGGGGTCGGGCCGGATTTCCGGGACCTGATATCCAGAACCGGGCGCGAAATTGCGCTCCAGGAGCCGGATGTCCGGGCTATTGGCCGGATTTCTGGGCTGGCCGGATGTCCGAGGCTCGGGCCGGGTGTCCGGGCTCCAAATCCGAGGATGAACTCGAGGAACTCGATTTTGGGGCGGAAATTTGAGATTTCGGGGTCAAAATTGAAGAGATTTTGTGGAGGAAAGATGGGGAAACTTGGGGAGATGCTAGATCCACTTGAAACCAAGCAAATCCGTGGATCAAAATCAACAAAACATCATCAAACCAACAAATCACAAAAAAATTTGGAGGCTATTTTTGGTGGGGATTTTCGGATTTAGGACGAAATCAACAAAATCAAGCTAGACAAAGAGGGGTAGGGGCTCCAAAAACGTGATCAATGTGGCTCATGATACCATAATGATGTAGGGTGGAACCCTATAGCGACGATCTTTCACGTTTGGAGTGGGATCCCTCGAAGAACACGATGAACACGGGGAAGAACGGGGAGAAATCACAAGGGGAAACACTCAAGAACAAGTGCAAATCACACATCCACTAGACAATCAAACACACAAGATCACAAGGTACATGAACAACAAAGGGAAAGATACAAGGTAAGGTTCATCTCCAAGAGGAGGTCTTGATGATATCCTAGATGGATCTTCCCACAAGGGGGGTCTTGATGATATCCCGCAGGATCTTCTCACATGGAGGTCTTGAACTCCATGGGAGTGGTAGTCTCTCTCTCTCAAGAGTAGAGGTAGGAGCAAAGCTCACCTAAGAATGAGCTATCATATTTGCTTACCCTAACTAGGAGGAGGTAGAGAAGTATATATAGTGCTAGTACAAGTTGGGGCGAGTTGGAGGGGTACATGGGCCCTTGGCCCGTTCACTGTGCGCAGACAGGCGCCGGATGTCCGGGCTGGGGGCCGGATGTCCGGGGCTTCGCGAGGTGCCGGATGTCCGGGGCTCGGGCCGGATGTCCGGGCTGAAGTGCAAAACTTCGGGTGCGTTCTGTCGTCGATGCCGGATTTCCGGGGAAAAGGCCGGATGTCCGGGCTTTGGCGAGGCGCCGGATGTCCGGGGTTGGCGCCGGATGTCCGGCCGCTGATGCTGTTGGCCGTCTGTTGGTGCAGCTCCTTGGCGGCTGCACAGGCGCCGGATGTCCGCCTCGCCCGGATGTCCGCCGCCAGAAGCTTCGAGAGCTCCGTCTTCTTCCGCTGCCGCTTCGTGCTTCCCTCGCGGATGGTGTAGTTGTTCCTTGGCGCTTGCACTCCTCCTCAACATCCGTGAAGCTCCGACAATACCTATGCATGCACACGGGAGAAGTGTCAAGTAGTATACCATCCTCGAAGGGGTCAAGTGAGCACGTGTAAAGGAGAAGATTCACCTTTATGTATGAGAAGTAGAGGTCGCACGTGTCACTTGCCAAACGGACTATTGACATGGTGATGACCGTAGGATGCTCCGCATCAGGATGGATCAATGATGTCCTTATTGTTCCAAATTGAAATTTGGTGCCCAAAGATTTTATCGTTCTTGATATAGATTGCAATCTTTCTTGCCCTATTATTCTTGGTAGACCTTTCCTTAGAACGATTGGTGCGATTATTGATATGAAGGAAGGGAACATTAGATTCCAATTTCCAATAAAGAAAGGCATGGTGCACTTTCCAAGAAAGAAAGTCAAATTATCTTATGAATCTATCATGCGTGCTACTTATGAACCTAGTGCCAAAGATGACACTCGTTAGATCTATTTTTGTTTTTATGCCTAGCTAGGGGCGTTAAACAATAGCGCTAGTTGGGAGGCAACCCAATTTTCTTTATGTTTTTTGTTTTTGCTCCTGTTAGTAATAAATATTGCATCTACCTTCTTGTTAGATGTGTTTTTATCTTTTAATTAGTGTTTGTGCCAAGTAGAACCTATAGGATAACCTACGATGATAGTTGATTTGATTCTGCTGAAAAATAGAAACTTTGCGCGCACGAATATAATTTTATTAAATCATAGTAATGTGCTTTTGCATTGATTATTTTTGATGCTGTTCAATAAACAAATTTTCCAGGACTTCCTATTTTGGTAGGATTTTTGGAGTTCCAAGTTTGGGTTAGTTACAGATTGCTAGAGACTGTTCTGTTTTTGACAGATTCTGTTTTTCGTGTGTTGTTTGCTTATTTCAATGCATCTATGGCTAGTAAATTAGTTTATAAACCATAAAGAAGTTGGAATACAGTAGGTTTAACACCAAAATAAATAAAGAATGAGTTCATGGCAGTACCTTATGTGGTGGTTTTGTTTTCTTTCACTAACGGAGCTTATAAGATTTCCTGTTGAGTTTTGTGTTGTGAAGTTTTCAAGTTTTGGGTAAAGTTTTTATGGACTATGGAATAAGGAGTGGAAAGAGCCTAAGCTTGTGGATGCCCATGGCACCCCAAGATATTCAAGAATAGACAAAAGCCTAAGCTTGGGGATGCCCCGGGAAGGCATCCCCTCTTTCGTCTTTGTTCATTGGTAACTTTACTTGGAGCTATATTTTTATTCGCCACATGATATGTGTTTTGCTTGGAGCGTCGTGTATTATATTAGTCTTTGCTTTTTAGTTTACCACAATCATCCTTGCTGTACACACCTTTTGGGAGAAGCCTATTTGATTATAATTTGCTAGAATACTCTATGTGCTTCACTTATATCTTTTGAGCATGATAGTTTTTGCTCTAGTGCTTCACTTATATCTTTTAGAGCGCGATGGTGTCTTAATTTTGAAGAATTTGCTAGTCTCTCATGCTTAACTTATATTATTTTGGGAGTCTTTTAGAACAGCATGGTATTTGCCATTATCATAAAGTTGGTCCTAGAATGATGAGCATCCAGGTTGGGTATAATAAAAACTATCATAGAAAGTGAATTGGATGCTATGATCAATTTGATGCTTGATAATTGTTTTGAGATATGAAGGTAGTGATATTAAAGTCATGCTAGTTGGGTGATTATGAATTTAAAGAATGCTTGTGTTGAAGTTAGCAAGTCCCTTAGCATGCACGTCTGGTTAAAGTTGTGTAACAAATTTGAAACATGAAGTGTACCTGGCTTGTGCATCCTTATGAGTGGCGGTCAGGGACGAGCGATGGTATTTTCCTACCAATCTATCCCCCTAGGAGCATGCGCGTAGTACTTGAGTTTTTGATGACTTCTAAATTTTTGCAATAAGTATATGAGTTCTTTTGACTAATGTTGAGTCCATGGATTATACGCACTTTTACCTTTCCGCCTTTGCTAGCCTCTTGATGCTGCATTGCCCTTTCTCACCTTGAGAGTTGGTGCAAACTTCGTCGGTGCATCCAAACCCCGTGATATGATACACTCTATCACACATAAACCTCCTTATATCTTCCTCAAAACAGCCACCATACCTACCTATTATGGCATTTCCATTGCCATTCCGAGATATATTGCCATGCAACTTTCCACCGTTCCGTTCATCATCATGACATACTTTACTTTTGTCATATTGCCATTGCATGATCACGTAGTTGACATCGTATTTGTGGCAAAGCCACCATTCATTATTTTTCATACATGTCACTCTTGATTCATTGCACCATCCCGGTACATCGCCGGAGGCATTCATATAGAGTCATATCATGTTCTAGCTTCGAGTTGTAATTCTTATGTTGTAATCAATAGAAGTGTGATGATCATCATTATTAGAGAATTGCCCAAACAAAAAAAGGAAAAAAAGAAGAAAGGCCAAAAGAAAAAAAAGAAAAGGCCCAAAAAAAGAAGAAAAGAAAAAAAAAAGAAAAAAAGGGAAAAGAAATAAATAAAAAGGGGAATGTTACTATCTCTTTTTCCACACTTGTGCTTCAAAGTAGCAATTTGTTCTTCATGTAGTGAGTCTCATATATTGTGCTTCAAAGTAGCACCATGGTTTTTCATATAGTGAGTCTCATAAGTTGTCTTTTTCATACTAGTTGGAATTTTTCATTATAGAACCTGGCTTGTAAGTTTCTACGATGGGCTTCCTCAAATGCCCTAGGTCTTCGTGAGCAAGCAAGTGGGATGCACACCCACTAGTTTTCTTTTGTTGAGCATTCATAGCTCTAGTGCATCCGTTGCATGGCAATCCCTACTCCTCATGTTGACATCAATTGATGGGCATCTCCATAGCCCGTTGATTATCCTCGTCAATATGAGACTTTCTCCTTTTTTGTCTTCTCCACACAATCCCCATCATCATATTCTATTCCACCCATAGTGCTATATACATGGCTCACGCTCATGTATTGCGTGAAGGTTGAAAAAGTTTGAGATTATTTAAGTATGAAACAATTGCTTAGCTTGTCATCGGGGGTATAGAAGTTGGGAACATCTTTGTGTGACGAAAATGAAGCATAGCCTAACTATATGACTTTGTTGGGACGAACTTTCTTTTGCCATGCTATTTTGAGAAGACATGATTACTTTGATTAGTATGCTTGAAGTGTTACAATTTCTTATGTCAATACGAACTTTTATTTTGTATTCATTTGGATCTGAACATTCATGCCACAATAAAGAAAATTACATTATGAATTATGCTAGGTAGCATTCCACATCAAAAATTCTCTTTTTTATCATTTACCTACTCGAGGACGGGCAGGAATTAAGCTTGGGGATGCTTGATACGTCTCCAACGTATCTATAATTTTTGATTGTTCCATGCTATTATATTACCCCTTTTGGATGTTATGGGCTTTATTTTACACGTTTATATCATTTTTGGGACTAACCTACTAACCGGAGGCCCAGCCCATATTGCTGTTTTTTTTGCCTATTTCAGTATTTCGAAGAAAAGGAATATCAAACGGAGTCCAAACGGAATGAAACCTTCGGGAGTGTTATTTTTGAAACAAATCTGATCCGGAGAGCCTGGAGTGCAAGTCAAGAAAGCTCCATGGGCCCCACAAGATAGGAGGGCGCGCCCCCCTTGTAGGGCGCGCCCCTGTCTCGTGGGCCCCTCGGGCGTCCACCGACGTACTTCTTCCTCCTATATATGTCTACGTACCCCGAAAACATCCAGGAGCACCACGAAACACAATTTCCACCGCCAGAACCTTCAGATCCGTGAGATCCCATCTTGGAGCCCTTGCAAGACTCGCCAGAGGGGGAAGCAACCACGGAGGGCCTCTAGATCAACATCCTTGCCCCTCCAATGAGTTGTGAGTAGTTTATCACAGACCTACGGGTCCATAGTTATTAGCTAGATGGCTTCTTCTCTCTTTTTGGATCTCAATACAATGTTCTCCCCCTCTCTTGTGGAGATCTATTCGATGTAATCTCTTTTTGCGGTGTGTTTGTCGAGATCCGATGAATTGTGGGTTTATGATCAAGTTTATCTATGAATAATATTTGAATCTTCTCTGAATTCTTTTATGTATGATTGAGTTATCTTTGCAAGTCTCTTCGAATTATCAGTTTGGTTTGTCCTTCTAGATTGATCTTTCTTGCCATGGGGGAAGTGCTTAGCTTTGGGTTCAATCTTGCGGTGTTCTTACACAGTGATAGAAAGGGTTGCAAGACACGTATTGTATTGTTGCCATCGAGGATAACAAGATGGGGTTTATATCATATTGCACGTGTTTATCCCTCTACATCATGTCATCTTGCTTAATGCGTTGCTCTGTTCTTATGAACTTAATACACTAGATGCATGCTGGATAGCGGTCGATGTGTGGAGTAATAGTAGTAGATGCAGGCAGCAGTCGGTCTACTTGTTATGGACGTGATGCCTATATACATGATCATGCCTAGATAATCTCATAACTATGCGCTTTTCTATCAATTGCTCGACAGTAATTTGTTCGCCCACCGTAATACTTATGCTATCTTGAGAGAAGCCTCTAGTGAAACCTATGGCCCCTGGGTCTACCTCTTATCATATTTGCTTTCAATCTACTTTATTGCATCTTTACTTTTTTCATATATCTTATAAAATACCAAAAATATATTTATCTTATCATACTATCTTTATTAGATCTCACTTTCGCAAGTGGCCGTGAAGGGATTGACAACCCCTTTATTGCGTTGGTTGCGAGTTCTCAGTTTGTTTGTGTAGGTGCGTGGGACTTTTGAGGAGCCCCCTACTGGATTGATATCCTGGTTCTCAAAACTGAGGGAAATACTTATGCTACACTTTGCTGCATCACCCTCTCCTCTTCGAGGAAAACCAATGCAAGCTCAAGACGTAGCAAGCGCTACTGGAGGAGGAAGAGGTGTCACGGGAGGGAGAGGGAGGCGCCAGGGCTTAGGGTGCGGCTGCCCTCCCTCCCCTCCACTATATATAGGGGCTAGGGGGCGCATGCCCCCTTGGTGATCCCATCTAGAGGGAGGGGCGGCGGCCCCCGGGGCGGCGGCCCCTCGGGGGGCAACGGCCTCCTTTGGGTTTCCAACTAGGGGGGCGCATGCCCCCTTGTGGGGCAACGACCCCCTAGGGTTTCCAAACCTAGGCGCCTTGGGCCCTTGGGTGGGGCGCACCAGCCCACCAAGGGCTGGTTCCCATGCCACTTCAGCCCATGGGGCCCTCCGGGATAGGTGGCCCCACCCGATGGACCCCCGGGACCCTTCTGGTGGTCCCAAGATAATACCGCGACCCCAAACTCTCCGGTGGCGTCAAACCGACTTCCTATATATAAATCTTTACCTCCGGACCATTCCGGAACTCATCGTGATGTCCGGGATCTCATCCAGGACTCCGAACAACTTTCGTTTAACCGCATACTAATATGTCTACAACTCTAGTGTCACCGAACCTTAAGTGTGTAGACCCTACTGGTTCGGGAGACACGTAGACATGACCAAGACAACTCTCTGATCAATAACCAACAGTGGGATCTGGATACCCATGGTTGCTGCCACATGCTCCACGATAATCTCATCAGATGAACCACGATGTCAAGGATTCAATCAATCCCGTATACAATTCCCTTTGTTAATCGGTATGTTACTTGCCCGAGATTCGATCGTTGGTATCCCAATACCTCGTTCAATCTCGTTACCGGCAAGTCACTTTACTCGTTCCATAATGCATGATCCCGTGACCAACCACTTGGTCACATTGAGCTCATTATGATGATGCATTACCAAGTGGGCCCAGTGATACCTCTCTGTCACACGGAGTGACAAATCCCAGTCTCGATTCATGCCAACCCAACAGACACTTTCAGAGATACCTGTAGAGCACCTTTATAGTCACCCAGTTACGTTGTGACGTTTGGTACACCCAAAGCACTCCTACGGTATCCAGGAGTTACACAATCTTATGGTCTAAGGAAATGACACTTGACATTAGAAAAGCTCTAGCAAACAAACTACACAATCTTGTGCCATGCTTAGGATTGGGTCTTGTCCATCACATCATTCTCCTAATGATGTGATCCCGTTATCAATGACATCCAATGTCCATAGTTAGCAAACCATGACCATCTGTTGATCAACGAGCTAGTCAACTAGAGGCTCACTAGGGACATGGTGTGGTCTATGTATTCACACATGTATTACGGTTTCCGATCAATACAACTATAGCATGAACAATAGACAATTATCATGAACAAGCAAATATAATAATAACCATTTTATTATTGCCTCTAGGGCATATTTCCAACAGGGTTTGCCCGGCTCCCATTTTTTGGTACCTTACGTTCCGCTCCATCGGCTAAGGTAGCGCTAGGAGAACTACTGCGATTGTGTCCCGGTTCTTCCGAACGAGCACCTCAGTAGAGAAAGCCAAAAACTGACTGTCATGATATGACGAGAGCTCGTCAGCTGTTCGAGAGGTTGTAAAATCTTTAAAGATTTATTCCGCATAATGCCATAACAAATGCAGAGTGCGACGGATCGGTCTGCCGATGAGGCGCTGTTAGAGCCCCTCGTACGGTCTTCCGAACACTAGGGGCTGCGCCTACCATACTCGAATTCCTATGGCTAAGTGAGAGTGATAAAGCCCTATAGTCTGATTTCCTGGTTCGTTGTGATGAACACCTCCTTCAAGGACCCAAAAATGGGATAAAGAGTGTTCAGGTATGTCCCGAACACCCTCGTACTTTCTACATGGGGGCAGAAGCCGACGACTGGCCAACTCTCAGGATTCATATATATTAAACGACCGCACAGGAAGAAAAAACTTTCATATAACAGGAAATAAATAATAACAGTGCCAGTATCCCGCATTAGAAAGGACAGCATGACTGCCTTCAGGGAAATATAATATATTTGGTACATTGTTCCGCCACAAGGCGGGCTCCTTTCAGGACGCCATCATAATATAATTTGGGCTTGCGGTGCTCCTTACCCTCCGATGGTCCCTCAGTCATCAGCTTTTCAGCATCAAGCTTCCCCTAGTGCACCTTCGCACGGGCAAATGCCATGCGTGCACCTTCTATACAGACCGAACGCTTAATGGATTCGAGCCGAGGGCAAGCACCAACAATCCGCTTCACGAGTCCAAAGTAACTGCATGGAATTGGCTCAGCAGGCCACAGCCAGACAACTAAGTCCTTCATGGCTAGTTCGGCCGCCTGGTGCAGTTCGATCAGCTGCTTCAGCTGATCGACAAAGTGCACCGGATAATTCGGCGCCAAATACTGCGACCAGAACTGCTTTTCCACAGACTTCTTCTCCTCAGACCGGTCGAATTGATCAGCATCAGATATGCTGCATGGCAGGTCTACAAATGCCCCTGGAGAAACAAGAACTCAATTTGCCACTTTGAATTCCTCCTGTTACTATATAAAAATCGCTTTGAGTAAAAAAGCCTTACCCGCCGCAATCCGCCTCGCCTCCTGAATGTCCTTCAGAGCACCTCGGGCTTCCTCCCAAACATCATTTGCGGCTTGGAGAGCTTGGGCAAGTTCGGATTCTTTTCCTGCTAGACTCTGCTCCAAGATCTCGCTTCTCTTCACGGCCTCGTGGAGCTCTCGTTCAGCTTCAATTACCCTGGCCTCGTGCTTCTCGCGAAGAGCCTGCTCTGCGGCGGCCTTCTTGTCGGCTTCGGCCACAGCTTTCTTCAGCGCCTCAATTTCGGCATTTGCTCCTAGAGCACACAATACAAATGATTTCATCAGGCACAACTACTCATTTGTGCTTAATTTATCAAAGGTTTCAACATACCTTTCTTGTCCTCCAACTGCTTCTTCACTCGGCCAAGTTCTTCTTCGGCCCGCTCTAGACTCTACTTTAGTCTAGACACTTCTGCAGAATGAGAGGCGGTCGTCGCTACAGACGCCTGTTTTCAAACAAAAAGATTATGTCATTAACTGAGTCCCATGCGAAGCGGAAATTTGATCCCCTGTCCGGTTCTCTCTCTTTCACCAGACAGTGCATCAGGGGCTACCGTTCATACTATGACAACCTTCAACGGTTTCTAAAAACATACCTCAAAGCCTTTTATAAGGCTAATGCAGGATTCATTCAGTCCGCTCTCAGCGGACTGAATCTTTTCAATCACCACACCCATAGGGGCGCGATGTTCATCCATGATGGACGCATTCTTTAGAGCTGTCGATAGGCCGCCTTGCAGCTCTGCTTGGACAGTGGTTGCCGGCGGGGCGGTCTTGCCTCCTTCCGTCAAGGGGCGCTGTCTACCTGATCCAGGAGCCTCAAAGGTCTCCAGGACCGTGTCCAGCTGCGGGCCGAATCTAAAATCGCCCTCGCCATTGACGTTCATGGGAACCGTTGCTCCCGCGTATCCGGTGTCGGTGTCAAAACCAGCGGATCTCGGGTAGGGGGTCCCGATCTGTGCGTATTGGGCTAATGGTAATAGGAGGCAAGGGACACAATGTTTACCCAGGTTCGGGCCCTCTCGATGGAGGTAAAACCCTACTTCCTGCTTGATTGATATTGATGATATGAGTAGTACAAGAGTTGATCTACCACGAGATCGTAGAGCCTAAACCCTAGAAGCTAGTCTATGATGTGTATGATTCTGATCGTCCCTCTAAGGACCAACCTCTCCGATTTATATAGATACTGGAGAGGGCTAGGGTTTACACGGAGTCGGTTACAAAGAAGGAAATATAATATCCGGATTGCCAAGCTTGTCTTCCACGCAAAGGAGAGTCCCATCCGGACACGGGACGTAGTCTTGAGTCTTGTATCTTCACGCTCCAATAGTACGAATGAAGTATATAGTCCCGCTGTCCGGATACCCCCTAATCCAGGACTCCCTCAGTAGCCCCTGAACCAAGCTTCAATGACGATGAGTACGGCGTGCAGTTTTGTCTTCGGCATTGCAAGGCGGGTTCCATCTCCGAATAGTAATGATCGAACACCTGAACCGTGTCTGGATCTGCAATATGGTCTTCACATAGCGCCGTAGAGAACATAGCATAAATCTGCTCTACTGGAAATTTTTGGTTCATCGTGCTCCTGTATCGTGGCCCGGCCCAACACGAACCGGTTTTTCTTAGCCCACTTCGACACGCATTGCGAGGCAGTTTTATTGGCACGCCATGCCAAAGCAGAGATTGTGTTCCCCTTATTGCGGGATCTTCCATCAATACGGGTGTGCGCAACCCCATGACGACTATTTGTATGACTCCGTGTTTTTAGATAAGTCTCAAGCAGTCACGCCGAGGACTCTTCATATTCACTCTCTTTATAAAGGGTCCGAGGCCTATACCTCTTTTCCACCACCCTTGCGCCTTTTCGCATCTCGAGTTCTAACACCCGAGACCCAAGCTCAAACACCCCGGACCCTCCAATATGTCCGGATACAACCCTCAAGGCCGGTGGGTAGCCTCCTCAGTCAAAGAGGAGGACATTGCAAGGCTTAGGGAGGTCGGATATCTGACTGCCGACATCCAGCACAGGCTTCCTACTCCAGGGAAGGTCATCCCTACTCCCGAGCCTAATGAGAGTGTCGTATTTGTTTCTCACTTCCTCCGCGGCTTGGGCCTCACCCTTGATCCCTTTGTGAGGGGGCTCATGTTTTATTACGGGTTAGATTTTCACGATCTAGCTCCGGACGCTATCCTCCATATCTCGTCGTTCATAATTGTGTGCGAGGCTTTTCTCCACGTCAATCCACACTTCGGCTTATGGCTCAAGACCTTCAATGTGAAGCCGAAGATGATTGAGGGGCGACATGCGGAGTGCGGAGGTGCCATTGTTGGAAATATGCCCTAGAGGCAATAATAAAAGTATTATTTTATTTCATTGTTCATGATAATTGTCTTTTGTTCATGCTATAACTGTATTATCCGGAAATCGTAATACACGTGTGAACACATAGACCACAATATGTCCCTAGTGAGCCTCTAGTTGACTAGCTCGTTGTGATCAACAGATAGTCATGGTTTCCTGACTATGGACATTGGATGTCGTTGATAACGGATCACATCATTAGGAGAATGATGTGATGGACAAGACCCAATCCTAAGCATAGCACAAAGATCGTGTAGTTCGTTTGCTAGAGCTTTGCCAATGTCAAGTATCTCTTCCTTCGACCATGAGATCGTGTAACTCCGGATACCGTAGGAGTGCCTTGGGTGTATCAAACGTCACAACGAATCGGGTGACTATAAAGGTGCATTACGGTATCTCCGAAAGTATCTGTTGGGTTGACACGGATCGAGATCGGATTTGTCACTCCGTATGACGGAGAGGTATCTCTGGGCCCACTCGGTAATGCATCATCATAATGAGCTCAAGGTGACCAAGGTGTTGACCACAGGATCATGCATTACTGATGCGAGTAAAGTGACTTGCGATAACGAGACCGAACATGGTATTGGGATACCGACGATCGAGTCTCGGGCAAGTAACGTACCGATTGACAAAGGGAATTGCATACAGGGTTTGATCGAATCCTCGACATCGTGGTTCAACGGATGAAATCATCGAGGAGCATGTGGGAGCCAACATGGGTATCTAGATCCCGCTATTGGTTATTGCCCGAGAGTCGTCTCGGTCATGTCTGCGTGTCTCCCGAACCCGTAGGGTCTACACACCTAAGGTTCGGTGATGCTAGGGTTGTATGAATATGAGTGTGCAGCATACCGAATGTTGTTCGGAGTCCAGGATGAGATCCCGGACATCACGAGGAGTTTCGGAATGGTCCGGAGGTAAAGAATAATATATAGGAAGTGGTATTTCGGCCATCGGGAAAGTTTCGGGGTCTCCGATAATGTCTGGACCACCGGAAGGGTCCTGGGTCCACCGGTGGGGCCACCCATCCCGGAGGGCCCCATGGGCTGAAGTGGGAGGAACCAGCCCATAGTGGGCTGGTGCGCCCCTAGGCCCACCCCGTGCCTAGGGTAGAAACCCTAGGGCTGGGGCGCCCACTTGGCTTGGGGGCACTCCACCCCTTGGCCGCCGCCCCTTGGAGATTGGATCTCGGGGGCCGCGCCTCGAGGCCTCAGATAAAGGGGGAGGAGGGGGGCTGTGGTACCCTTGTGCTTGGCGCCTCCCTCCCTGCTACACCTCGTCCTCCTCCCGTAGTCGCTACGGCCTGCCGAGATCTGCTGCATCCACCACCACGCCGTCGTCTTTGCTGGATCATCATCAACCTCTCCTTCCCCTTGCTGGATCAAGAAGGAGGAGACGTCTCCGTCCCGCACGTGTGTGTTGAACGCGGAGGTGCTGTCCGTTCAGCACTTGGACATCGGTGATCTGAATCACGTCGAGTACGACTCCATCATCACCTTGCAAGCTTCCGCACGCGATCTACAAGTGGTATGTAGATGCAAACTCTCTCCCGTTACTCGTTTCTTAGATGAACTCATAGATGGATCTTGGTGAAACCGTAGGAAAACTTTTAATTTTCTGCAACGTTCCCCAACAGTGGCATCATGAGCTAGGTCTATGCGTAGTTCTCTAATGCACGAGTAGAACACAATTTGTTATGGGCGTGGATCTTGTCAACTTACTTGCCTCTACTAGTCTTTTCTTGCTTCAACGGTATTGTGGGATGAAGCGGCCCGGACCAACCTTACACGTACGCTTACGTGAGACCGGTTCCACCGATTGACATGCACTAGTTGCATAAGGTGGCTGGCGGGTGTCTATCTATCCCACTTTAGTTGGAGCGGATTCGATGAACAGGGCCCTTATGAAGGGTAAATAGAAGTTGACAAAATCACGTTGTGGTTATTCGTAGGTAAGAAAACGTTCTTGCTAGAACCCAATCGCAGCCACGTAAAAGATGCAAGAACAATTAGAGGATGTCTAACTTGTTTTTGCAGTGATTGATCATGTGATGTGATATGGCCAGAAGTTGTGATGAATGATGAATTGTGATATATGAGATCATGTTCTTGTAATAGGATTCACGACTTGCATGTCGATGAGTATGACAACCGGCAGGAGCCATAGGAGTTGTCTTTATTTTTTGTATGACCTGCGTGTCATTGAAGAACGCCATGTAAACTACTTTACTTTATTGCTAAATGCGTTAGCCATAGAAGTAGAAGTAGTCGTTGGCGTGACAACTTCATGAAGACACGATGATGGAGATCATGATGATGGAGATCATGGTGTCAAGCCGGTGACAAGATGATCATGGAGCCCCGAAAATGGAGATCAATGGAGCTATATGATATTGGCCATATCATGTCACAACTATATATAATTGCATGTGATGTTTATTATGTTTATGCATCTTGTTTACTTAGGACGACGGTAGTAAATAAGATGATCCTTACAAAATTTCAAGAAGTGTTCTCCCTAACGTGCACCGTTGCTACAGTTCGTCTTCTAAGCACCACGTGATGATCGGGTGTGATGGATTCTTACGTTCACATACAACGGTGTAAGACAGTTTTACACAAAAAAACACTTAGGGTTAACTTGACGAGCCTAGCATGTGCAGACATGGCCTCGGAACACAGAGACCGAAAGGTCGAACACGAGTCGTATGGAAGATACGATCAACATGAAGATGTTCACCGATGATGACTAGTCCGTCTCACGTGATGATCGGACACGGGCTAGTCGACTCGGATCGTGTAACACTTAGATGACTAGAGGGATGTCTAATCTAAGTGGGAGTTCATAATTTTGATTAGAACTTTATTATCATGAACTTAGTCTAAAACCTTTGCAAATATGTCTTGTAGATCAATGGCCAACGCTAATGTCAACATGAACTTCAACGCTTCCTAGAAAACCAAGTGAAAGATGATGGCAGCAACTATATGGACTGGGTCCGGAACCTGAGGGTCATCCTCATAGCTGCCAAGAAACAATATGTCCTAGAAGCACCGTTAGGTGACCCACCTGTTCTCCAAACACTGCAAGATGATTTGAACGTTTGGCAGACATGTGTTGATGATTACTCCCTCGTTCAGTGCGGCATGCTTTACAGCTTAGAACCGGGGCTCCAAAAGCGTTTTGAGCATCACGGAGCATATGAGATGTTCGAAGAGCTGAAACTAGTTTTCCAAGCTCATGCCCGGGTCGAGAGATATGATGTCTCCGACAAGTTCTACAGCTTGTAAGATGGAGGAAAATAGTTACGTCGGTGAGCACATCCTCAAGATGTCCGGATTGCACAACCGTATGACCCAAATGAACATTAACCTCCCAGATGAGGCGGTCATTGACAGAATCCTCCATCGCTCCCACCAAGCTACAAGAGCTTTGTGATGAACTACAACATGCGGGGATGGTGAAGACCATTCTGAAGTGTTCTTGATCTCAAGTCAGCAGAGGCTGAAATCAAGAAAGAACATCAAGTGTTGATGGTCAATAAGACCACTAAGTTCAAGAAGGGCAAGGGTAAGAAGAACTTCAAGAAGGACGGCAAAGATGTTGCCGCGCCCGTAAGCCGATTCTTGGGAAGAAGTCAAAGAATGGACCCAAGCCCGAGACTGAGTGCTTTTATTGCAAGGGAAGGGTCATTTGAGCGAAACTGCCCCAAATACTTAGCGATAAGAAGGCCGGCAACACCAAAGGTATATTTGATATACATGTAATTGATGTGTACCTTACCAGTTCTCGTAGTAACTCCCGGTATATGATACGGTGCTGTTGCTCATATTTGTAACTCACAGCAGAGCTGCGAATAAACGGAGATGGCGAAGGGCGAGGTGATGATGCTTGCGGGAATGGTTCCAGAGTCGATGTGATCGCCGTCGCACGCTGCCTCTACATTTACCCACGAGATTAGTTTTGAACCTTAATAATTGTTATTTAGTGCCAAGTTTGAGCATGAACATTGTATCTGGATCTCGTTTAATACGAGATGGCTACTCATTTAAGTCCGAGAATAATGGTTGTTCGATTTATATGAGAGATATGTTTTATGGTCATGCTCCGATGGTCAATGGTTTATTCTTAATGAATCTCGAGCGTAATATTACACATGTTCATAGTGTGGATGCCAAAAGATGTAAAGTTGATAACGATAGTCCCACATACTTGTGGCATCGCCGCCTTTGGTCACATTGGTGTCAAGCGCATGAAGAAGCTCCATGCTGATGGACTTTTAGAGTCTCTTGATTATGAATCGCTTGACACATGCGAACCATGCCTCTTAGGCAAAATGACCAAGACTCGTTCTCCTAACAATGGAGCAAGCAACCAACTTGTTGGAAATCATACATACCGATGTGTGCGGTCCAATGAGCGTTGAGGCTCATGGAGGATATCGTTATGTTCTCACTCTCCACCGATGACTTGAGTAGATATGGGTATGTCTACTTAATGAAACACAAGTCTGAGACCTTTGAAAAGTTCAAGGAATTTCAGAATGAGGTGGAGAATCAACGTGACCGAAAGATAAAGTTCCTACGATCAGATCGTGGAGGAGAATACTTAAGTCACGAATTTGGTACACACTTAAGGAAATGTGGAATCGCTTCACAACTCACGCCGCCTAGAACACCTCAGCGAAACGGTGTGTCCGAACGTCGTAATCGCACTCTATTGGATATGGTGCGGTCTATGATGTCTCTTACCGATTTACCGCTATCATTTTGGGGATACGCTCTAGAGACAGCTACATTCACTTTAAATAGGGCACCGTCTAAATCCGTTGAGACATCACCGTATGAATTATGGTTTGGGAAGAAACCTAAGCTGTCGTTTCTAAAAGTTTGGGGATGCGATGCTTATGTCAAGAAACTTCAACCTGAAAAGCTCAAACCCAAGTCGGAAAAATGCGTATTCATAGGATACCCTAAGGAAACTGTCGGGTATACCTTCTACTTAAGATCCGAAGGCAAGGTCTTTGTTGCCAAGAACGGATGCTTTCTGGAAAAAGAGTTTCTCTCGAAAGAAGTAAGTGGGAAGAAAGTAGAACTCGATGAAGTACTACCTCTCGAACGGGAAAGTGGTGCAGCGCAGGAAACCGTTCCTGTGATGCCCACACCAACTGAAGAGGAAATCAATGATGATGATCAGGGTACTTCGGATCAATTTGCTACTGAACTTCGTAGGTCCACAAGGACACGTTCCGCACCAGAGTGGTACGGCAACCCCGTCCTGGAAATCATGTTGTTAGACAACGGTGAACCTTCAAACTATGAAGAAGCGATGGCGGGCCCGGATTCCAACAAATGGCTTGAAGCCATGAAATCCGAGATAGAATCCATGTATGAAAACAAAGTATGGACTTTGACAGACTTGCCCGATGATCGGCGAGCAATAGAAAACAAATGGATTTTTAAGAAGAAGACGGACGCGGATGGTAATGTTACCATCTATAAAGCTCGACTTGTCGCTAAGGGTTATCGACAAGTTCAAGGGATTGACTACGACGAGACTTTCTCTCCCGTAGCGAAGCTAAAGTCCGTCCGAATCATGTTAGCAATTGCCGCATACTATGATTATGAGATATGGCAGATGGACGTCAAAACGACATTCTTTAATGGACATCTTAAGGAAGAGCTGTATATGATGCAGCCGGAAGGTTTTGTCGATCCTAAGAACGCTAACAAAGTATGCAAGCTCCAGCGATCCATTTATGGACTGGTGCAAGCATCTCGGAGTTGGAACATTCGCTTTGATGAGATGATCAAAGCGTTTGGGTTTATGCAGACTTATGGAGAAGCCTGCGTTTACAAGAAAGTGAGTGGGAGCTCTGTAATATTTCTCCTATTATATGTAGATGACATACTCTTGATGGGAAATGATACAAAACTTCTGGACAGCATTAAGGCCTACTTGAATAAGTGTTTTTCAATGAAGGACCTTGGAGAAGCTGCTTATATATTAGGCATCAAGATCTATAGAAATAGATCGAGACGCCTCATAGGTCTTTCACAAAGCACATACCTTGATAAGATTTTGAAGAGGTTCAAAATGGATCAGTCCAAGAAAGGGTTCTTGTCTATGTTACAAGGTGTGAGATTGAGCTCACTCGACCACCACCACGACAAAAGATAAAGAAGTGATGAGTGTCATCCCTATGCTTCAGCCATAGGATCTATTATGTATGCCATGCTGTGTACCAGGCCTGATGTAAACCTTGTCGTAAGTTTGGTAGCAAGATACCAAAGTAATCCCGGCAAGGAACACTGGACAGCGGTCAAGAATATCCTGAAGTACCTAAAAAGGACAAAGGACATGTTTCTCGTTTATGGAGGAGACGAAGAGCTCGTCAGTAAAGGGTTACATCGACGCTTAGCTTCGACTCAGATCCGGATGACTCTAAGTCACAAACCGGATCGTGTATATGTTGAATGGTGGAGCGAGAAGTGGTGCAGCTGCAAAGCGAGCGTCGTGGCGGGATCTATGTGTGAAGCGGAGTACATGGCAGCCTCGGAGGTAGCGCATGAAGCGATTTGGGTGAAGGAGTTCATCACCGACCTAGGAGTCATACCCAATGCGTCGGGGCCGATCAAACTCTTTTGTGACAACACCGAGCTATTGCCCTTGCCAAGGAGCCTGGTTTCACAAGAAGACCGAGCACATCAAGCGTCGTTTCAACTCCATCCATGAAAATGTTCAAGATGGAGACATAGAGATTTGCAAAGTGCACACGGATCTGAATGTCGCAGATCCGTTGACTAAACCTCTCTCGCCTACAAAACATGATCAACACCAGAACTCTATGGGTGTTCGATTCATCACAATGTAACTAGATTAATGACTCTAGTGCAAGTGGGAGACTGTTGGAAATATGCCCTAGAGGCAATAATAAAAGTATTATTATATTTCATTGTTCATGATAATTGTCTTTTGTTCATGCTATAAATGTATTATCCGGAAATCGTAATACACGTGTGAACACATAGACCACAATATGTCCCTAGTGAGCCTCTAGTTGACTAGCTCGTTGTGATCAACAAATAGTCATGGTTTCCTGACTATGGACATTGGATGTCGTTGATAACGGGATCACATCATTAGGAGAATGATGTGATGGACAAGACCCAATCCTAAGCATAGCACAAAGATCGTGTAGTTCGTTTGCTAGAGCTTTGCCAATGTCAAGTATCTCTTCCTTCACCATGAGATCGTGTAACTCCGGATACCGTAGGAGTGCCTTGGGTGTATCAAACGTCACAACGTAATCGGGTGACTATAAAGGTGCATTACGGTATCTCCGAAAGTATCTGTTGGGTTGACACGGATCGAGGCTCGGATTTGTCACTCCGTATGACGGAGAGGTATCTCTGGGCCCACTCGGTAATGCATCATCATAATGAGCTCAAGGTGACCAAGGTGTTGACCACGGATCATGCATTACTGATGCGAGTAAAGTGACTTGCCGGTAATGAGACCGAACAAGGTATTGGGATACCGACGATCGAGTCTCGGGCAAGTAACGCACCGATTGACAAAGGAATTGCATACGGGTTTGATCAATCCTCGACATCGTGGTTCAACCGATGAAATCATCGAGGAGCATGTGGGAGCCAACATGGGTATCCAGATCCCGCTGTTGGTTATTGCCCGAGAGTCGTCTCGGTCATGTCTGCGTGTCTCCCGAACCCGTAGGGTCTACACACTTAAGGTTCGGTGACGCTAGGGTTGTATGAATATGAGTGTGTAGCATACCGAATGTTGTTCGGAGTCCCGGATGAGATCCCGGACATCACGAGGAGTTTCGGAATGGTCCGGAGGTAAAGCATAATATATATGAAGTGGTATTTCGGCCATCGGGAAAGTTTCGGTCTCCCAGAATGTACCGGACCACCGGAAGGGTCCCGGGTCCACCGGTGGGGCCACCCATCCCGAGGGCCCCATGGGCTGAAGTGGGAGGAACCAGCCCATAGTGGGCTGGTGCGCCCCAGGCCCACCTCGCGCCTAGGGTTGAAACCCTAGGGGTGGGGCGCCCACTTGGCTTGGGGGCACTCCACCCCTTGGCCGCCCCCCCCTTGAGATTGGATCTCCAGGGCGGCGCCCCAGAGGCCTATATAAAGGGGGGGAGGGAGGGGGGCTGCGGTACCCTTGTGCTTGGCGCCTCCCTCCCCCTGCTACACCTCGTGCTCCTCCCGTAGTCGCTTGGCGAAGCCCTGCCGGAGATCTGCTGCATCCACCACCACGCTGTCGTGCTGCTGGATCATCATCAACCTCTCCTTCCCCCTTGCTGGATCAAGGAGGAGACGTCTCCCGTCCCGTACGTGTGTTGAACGCGGAGGTGCTGTCCATTCAGCACTTGGACATCGGTGATCTGAATCACGTCAAGTACGACTCCATCATCACCTTGCAAGCTTCCGCACGCGATCTACAAGTGGTATGTAGATGCAAACTCTCTCCCGTTACTCGTTGCTTAGATGAACTCATAGATGGATCTTGGTGAAACCGTAGGAAAATTTTTAATTTTCTGCAACGTTCCCCAATAGCCATAGTAAGCAGGAAAGCCGATGCCCCATGGCCAGAGGGTTCTTTCCCAGAGGTATCCGATCTATGGCAGCGGAGGTGGTTTTACATCACGGCTCCCAGAGGCACAAGGTGGGTGGCTGCCCCCGACTTCCGCTCGGGCCCTCCATCGCAACTGGCGTCATTGACCAATGTAGGACGGGATTGGGGGCCTGCAAGTGACGTACCAACGCTGCAGAGCCGTATCCGGGAGCTTCTTGAGAGGGACATTAGCCTCGTCAGCATAATTCAGGTAATGCTAATCCGATGGATGTTGCCGTGTAAACGCCGGCCTCTCCGGATGTGGGAATTCAATCCGGAGAGTGCGTGGACTATTCTACACTTCTTCGTCCTGACGCTCGAAGGGATGTGTAAATTATTCTTCGGACCACAAGTAAAGTGTCCGGACACCACCGAGGATGCGGGCCTAAGCTGCAATCGCCTAGATACCCAAGTAAGTAACCCCAAAACCGGACACTTCGTTTATATTCGTCATAATCATCATTCCGAAAATCCTCCATGGCCAGGAATGGCTCATCATGGCGGAGAGAATCAGGTGTCTGGCGCCCTTTCCTGACGGTTCGCCTAGTCCCACCATAGCCAAGATGCTTGGCCGGGTGCTTAGCAAAATGCCCTCAGGGAAAGACGAAGGGAAGAACAGAGAAGCTGAACTTCACATACTACGCATCCAAACCGGGGGAATTGCTACCTCCTCAAAGGAGGATAGTCGGGGAGGGGAATCTAAGGCCTCCTCCCCGTGCGAGAAGAAGAGGGCCGCCTCCGAAGACTTGGAGACGGAGATGCCCAAACAGGGGAAGAAAGCGTCACCAGGGGGCCCTACCCCGAAGGGCACCCTCACCGCGTCATGCCCGCCAACGGGCCAGCCCTCAACCGAGCTGTAAGTTAACCGTAAATTCGAAGGTACTGCTTTTCTCCGAGTTCAATAACCAGTATCCATTCTTTGCAGTCCGGCTAGCAGCTCTTTTCGACAAAGTTCGCTTTCGGGGGACCTCCCTCCGGAGATGATGGAGAGTGAGACCCCACCAACCTCTCCGCCTCATGAGTCGGGCGACCCCGAGGTGCTTCACGGAGGAGTTCGGATCTGCCGAAGCCAGAAGCTACTCCTTCGGCCGCCCTGAGCCCGGAGCGTTCGTCTCCCACGGGGGGCGATGAGAAGGGTCTGGCACAGGTCGGTGTCCGGGCGGACACCCTGACGGGCCTTCTGGAGCGAGCCGCTCTCTCGGAGGAGCACCATTCATTAATGAGCATGGTGCTCAAGAAGATTTCATCCGCCATAAGCGGTTTGAATGAAGCATTTACGAGCCTGCTCAGAGGCTTTGAGGTATGTAATGAAAAATACCTAATTTTTTGGCTGTGAGGCACGTTCTACGTGTGCTCCATATGGATAGTAGCCCCTGAGACTCTGGTTGCCCGCCCTAGGCGGCAAACGGAGGATCATATTGTGCAAGTAATGATTGCGCTGTATATATGCACAGGTGTTTAAGGATCTGGCAGCCGACCAGTCCTATGAAGTTGCCGAACTAAGGAGGCAGATTGGGGCTATTGATGCCGATATCACGCTGGTAAACGAGCGGGTCACAAGGTATGTGCTCTGCTTTCCTTATTATGTTGTATAGGAAAATTTGAGAGGGGCATGATATTAATGCGATATGCTTGGACTGCAGATGGTGCTGCTATTGTGGAATCCCTGAGGGCGGAACTTGCCCAGGCCAAGGAACAAGCTCGTGCTAGCAATCCGGCTGCCCTAAAGGCGGCCGAACAGTTGAGAGCCGAACAGGCTGCTCATCGCCAAAGCAAAAACAAGATAGCCGAAATGGCTGTGGAGTGGAAAAATGCCGCCGACCGGTATGAGCTCCTTGAAAAGGAGAATTAGGTTAATTCGGCTGACCTGAACAAGGCACTTAATGCGGCCAAGGAGATGTGGACCAAAATCAGGGATGTACAGGAGGAGCTTTGACAGGCCGGGGAAATCGTGGCTGGAAACCCCTACTTATGCGGATGAAGTTTTTGGATCCGAAGTATGCTCCCCTGGATCGACACTGGAGTCTTGCGGACGTGTATGCGGACTTGGCGAAGAGTACAGCTGATGCGGCCAAGTTTTTTGAGGATCAAGGTGATAAATAAGTGGAGAAGATGTTCTGGTCGTAATTCAATGCTCCCGCGCGCCCATTGCCATTGAGTGAGAAAATAGCTGTTCTGGCTGAGCTTCATAGGCTGTCTGGGCTTGCAATGTAGTCTGTAATAGACCATCTTTGGACGAGGTGCCTAAGCCGGACAGTTATTTTGGTTTGGTGCAACAATTCCTCGGTGCCGTATCTCAGATTGATGCTATGAGGAGGTCGGCGTGTATAGAGGGTGCACGGATGGCACTCGCCCGTGTTAAAGCACATTGGACGGATATGGAGGCTACCATTATTGCGACCCAGAATCCGGCGGGAGGCCAGGATTCGGCCGAGCGCTACTTGGAGCAGGTAACCGAAGGAGCCCGCTTAATAGAGGCGCAGTGCTCGAAGGGTATCTTGTTCGAGTGACAAATTGTGTCATTGTAAAAACAATGTTATTTTGATTACAAGGCTATATTTATACTTTTGCCTGAAAGTATTATTGTGCCTCCTGTGCGGCCGATTTTATGCATTCATGTAATTTGAAAGTTAGCGGTCATTGGCTTCAGCCCCCACGCATACAATGCGGGGGTGTTCGCAAAAAATATGCGTAATCACACTTGATCCAACGTCTTGGTCCATTAAGGAGGTGATCGCACGTCGAACTAGGTAACCGGACTATATAGCTGTAACACTTTCACTTAGCCATGGGAGTTTGACGGTGGGGCTACTATGTAGCCCCTGGTACTTTCGCGTGCATCCGAATACGGGCGCGTGTGTACATGTCCGGGAAATGGTCCTTCGTTAATGCGGAGGAATCCTAAAGATTCCGGTAAGTCTTCGAGTGGTTGAACAGTCTCTCATTTGTATCATGACAGATCGGTTTTCCGCTTTCTCTCTTGAGGTGCTCATCCGCATAACCAGGCACAATCGCAGATAGTTCTCCTTTGGCCGCCTTAGCCGATAAGAGCGGGCGTAAGGTGGCAAACCCAGAGCCGGCAAACCCAACATTTGACCAATGACATGATTCGGAGCTGATGCATATAAGGCCAAACTCGTGACGCCGAACACTCCCGAAGGTATCCGGACTTTGCAACATAAAATGGGCTGAAGAATGCCCTTTTATTATGAACCCTGTAGTTCCAGGTATGTGCATTAATCTGTCGTGGCAAAATGACAATAACGACAGTATCCTCTGTGGGTATAATACCCATGGGATGTGGAAACAACAAGAGACAATAAAAAAGGTTTACACAGGGGCTTAATCTAAAGAGAAACCTGTGAGCGGGGCCCTGCTGCACGTCTGCGCCTTTGTCTCCGTTGTGCCGTTTCCTAGAAGGGTATCGCATGAGTTGTGTCTGTAAAAAAGAAAGACTCATGTAGGAGAGTATAACATAAGTGTCTGATGGATAATAAAAGTGTAAGACATTGGCCTGTAAATAAGGTCAAGAAAATAGTGGGGCTTTTATTAAATATTTATAGCCCCTGGTGTCCTCTATGGGATTACATATGCGGTGCCGTAGCTCAGTTTTATCCGGGCTGTCGGACTCATCTAACCGTGTCCGTGGTCTTGACGACCAGTCATGCTTTTTGGTATTGGAGGCCACTTAGAATCCGGCCGCCGGAGCCGTCACATATTCCTCTGCGCGTGAAGAGCGCTCTGTGTTTCCGTTAACGGTGATGACGCCTCGTGGACCGGGCATCTTGAGTGTGAGGTAGGCGTAATGCGGTATTGCGTTGAAGCGAGCGAAGGCCGTTCTCCCAAGCAATGCGTGATAGCCGCTTTGGAAGGGTGCGATGGTGAAGAGTAGTTCTTCGCTTCTGGAGTTGCCTGGGGAGCTGACTGTTACCTCCAGTACGACGGAGCCCCTGTCGTAGGCTTCAATGCCTGGTATCACCCCTTCAAAGGTGGTGTTGCTTTGGCTGATTCTGGATGGGTCTATCCCCATCCTGCGGACAGTGTCCTGGTATATTATTGAGACTATTGCCGCCATCCATGAGGACGTAAGTAAGATGGTATCCATCGATTATTGGGTCGAGCACCAAGGCATCTGATCCCTCTACGCCGAATACTAGTCAGGCAATCCGTGTGATCGAAAGTATCGGACAAGCTGACCCGTGGTTAGGCTTGGGTACGACGGGCTCTATAGCGTATGCATCACTGAGCGCGCATTCGTGCCTTCTTATGAATGTGTGACTCGCGTGGATCATGTTTACTGTTTTTACCTCTGGTGGGAATTTTTTCTGTCCCCCAGTGTTCGGCTGGCGAGGCTCATCCTCGTCTTCACTTGGTGTTTCCCTTCCCTTGTGTTCAACATTTAATTTGCCGGCCTGCTTGAAGACCCAACATTCTCTGTGAGTGTGGTTCGCAGGTTTTTCGGGGATGCCATGAATTTGGCACAGTCTGTCCAGGACTTTGTTCAGACCGGACGGTCCCTCTTTGCTGCCTTTGAATGGCTTCTTTTGCCGACCTAGTCGAGAGCCCCTGAATCCGGCGTTGACCGTTGTGTTGTCCGGGCTCTCTTCCTTGTTTTGACGTTTGTTTTTATTGCGCCGTGGCTTCCCGTTGCCATCTCTTATTTCGGATGTGCTTGGGTCGCTGGTGCCTTTACAGGACAACCAGCTATCTTCACCCGCGCAAAAGCGGGTCATAAGGCTTGTTAAGGCTGCCATTGTCCTTGGCTTTTCTTGGCTGAGGTGTCTGGCGAGCCACTCATCCCGCATGTTGTGTTTGAACGCCGCTTAGGCTTCAGCATCCGGACAATCGACAATTTGATTCTTCTTAGTGAGGAATCTGTTCCAAAGCTTGCGGGCGGACTCTCCGGGCTATTGGATTATGTGACTTAAATCGTAAGCATCCGGAGGCCGGACATAAGTCCCTTGAAAATTGGCCCTGAAAGCGTCCTCGAGTTCCTCCCAACTTCCAATTGAATTTTTGGGGAGGCTTTTCAACCAGTGTCGAGTTGGCCCCATCAACTTGAGGGGAAGGTATTTGATGGCGTGGTGGTCATCCCCACGAGCCATGTGTATATGCAGGATAAAATCCTTAATCCAGACCGCTGGGTCTGTCGTTCCGTCGTATGCCTCTATGTTCACAGGTTTAAAACCCTGTGGAAATTAAATGGTCGATGCTTCTTGGTGAAGCACGGGGTGAGCAGCCCTCTCAGTCTGGGCGTCTTTGTGGCATGCCATCGGCTGTTGTTGTGTCCGGTGTTGATTCCGACTGGTATCCGATCGGTGTGATCATTTTGGTGACCATGGTCCTGCGCTGGGGTGTGTCCTTTAGATCCTTAGATGGACCTAGCCGCGCCGGCTTTCTTATCCAGGAGCTCGCGTAAATCGTGTGCGGCGTCGGTAGCTGCTCTGTTGAAGTTATGAAGTGGTTTGTCCGGCCTCCTGGCCGTGTTGTTCTTTGGTGGAACGGCCTCGTCGTCGAATTCTGGCAGCAACTTGCGTTTTGGATAGCTCTTTGTATGGCGATCGTCGCCGTACTTCTCTTCAATGTCTAGCACTTTATTCCAGCTGTGATTGAGCGTTTCCGTGCGGCCTTTAGCCGTTGCTTCTGCTTCTTTAGACTTCTCGCAGTGGCCATAAGCCTTCTGTGGAAGTTTTCTCGTTCCAAGCGTGTTTCCACGATGATGAATGCATCGTCATACGGATTGTGTTCTTGTCCCGGGGGGGTTTGATTAATTCATCCCTCGGGATCATTGTGATCGGGAGACTACTCCGAGCTGTGTTCGGCGTGACCTGGCTCATCCTGCTCCATTGCTAGGTCCATATGGTCGTTGTTGCCTTTAGAGTTGACTGGGGTGTCGATCTTTCTGGCGCTCTTATCTCTATTTTTACTGTTGCTGGACTTGGAGCGGCGTCTGCACCGTTGTTTTGGCTTTTGCCCGGGAGTATTATCTTCCGGATTGTCGCCGTTGTCCTTCGTAGGCGTATCCACCATGTATATATCGTATGATGAGGTGGTAGTCTAGCGCCCCAGTGATTCTGAGTCTTCTCCTGCATCATCGTCCATACCGTCGATGTCTTCGAAGTCGAAGTCAAGCACGTCTGATACATCGTCGACAGTGGCAATGAAGTGGGTGGTGGGTGGGCAACGAATTCCTTCGTCGCCTGCTTCCCACTCGAGCCGGACATAGTTTGGCCATGAGTCTCCTGACAAAGAGAGAGACTTTAACGAGTTCAGCACGTCGCCAAGGGGAGAGTGCTGGAAGATATCCGTGGCGGTGAACTCCATTACCGGAGCCCAACCAGGTTCAGCGGGCTCGGGAACGCGCGGACTGGAACCTACAGCCCGATATGAGTCCGGGGGTCCGGTGTCACAGGCTTCTTTAGGGGTGAGGCCTGTGTTCGGCTCTACTGCCAATGAGTGTGCGGCCTACGGGACGGGGTCCATCCATTCGTCCTTGGGCAACGCAATCTGCTCCGGATTTAGGTCTGGGGCTACTGCAGGGGCGATATCCCGAGCGTTGTCCGACAGCGGGTCTAAGCCGTGCTCATCGTGATTGTCCGGCGCTCCTGGTGCAGGCCCGAACCCGTTGAAGATCAAGTCTCTGCGGATATCGGCCGTGTAGTTCAGGTTTCCGCACCTAACCTGGTGGCCAGGGGCGTAGCTGTCGATCTGCTCTAGTTGGCCAAGCGAATTGGCCCGTAGTGCAAAGCCGCCGAACACAAAGATCTGTCCGGGGAGAAAAGTCTCACCCTGGACCGTGCTGTTGACAATGATTGAAGGAGCCATCGAGCCTTGCAGCAACGACACAGAGGAACTCTCAATGAAAGCACCAATGTCGGTGTCAAAACTGGCGGATCTCGGGTAGGGGGTCCCGATCTGTGCGTCTTGGGCTAATGGTAACAAGAGGCAAGGGACACAATGTTTACCCAGGTTTGGGCCCTCTCGATGGAGGTAAAACCCTACTTCCTGCTTGATTGATAATGATGATATGAGTAGTACAAGAGTTGATCTACCACGAGATCGTAGAGGCTAAACCCTAGAAGCTAGCCTATGATGTGTATGATTCTGATCGTCCCTCTAAGGACCAACCTCTTCCGTTTATATAGACACCAAAGAGGGCTAGGGTTTACACGGAGTCGGTTACAAAGAAGGAAATATAATATCTGGATCGCCAAGCTTGTCTTCCATGCAAATGAGAGTCCCATCCGGACACGGGACGTAGTCTTGAGTCTTGTATATTAATGCTCCAATAGTCCGGACGAAGTATATAGTCCGGCTGTCTGGATACCCCCTAATACAGGACTTCCTCATTCGGCCCCAGAGGTGTGCCCTCCCTGGTCTGGGTCCTGCTGAGACAACACCTTGGTGTCACGCCCAGGCTTCGGGGAAGGGGCCTCCGGAGGCGTCTCGCTCTTCAGGGCATCTGAGCTCAGCGAATCCTCCGATGAGGACCGTTCGGTGCGAGACCTCGCCAGGCTGCACAAAGTATGGCGCAAGTCAAAATGTTGCACCTTAATCCTGGACGCTTAGGCGTGTTCGGATTTCGTGTACTAGCGATTTTACCAGGGGTTGGGCCCTGGGATCCCACTCCGGGCTGCTATTGGTAGCCGTGGTGGACGCCTCTGGAAGGGGATTTTTTTCCCTCTTCGGCGATTCGGCCTCCAAGGATGAGGAGGCCGCCCTTTTCTTCCCTCCCCCCATGGAGAACTTGTCCTCTTCCTCCTCTTCATCTTTGGAGGAAGGATGGGCGTTGGAGTCTTCGGATTTTGTGTCCAAAGCACCGCGGCGACGGAGGCCGCTCCAGGTCTCCTTGGCCTCCTTGAAGGCCTCTTTCTTTAGCGCTTTGTAAGGCGCTGGGACCAGCATCTTCGTCAGAAGAGGTCCTGCTAGTTCCTCCGGTAGCCGGGTCAGACAATGTATCCGCCCCACCTTCTTCGTCCATTCCTGGGATAATTGCGGAAAGCATGATAAAGCGTCTCCCTCGGGATATGCTAGCTAAACATGGATAGACAAACCATAGCGATAACTTACCGAGACAGTTGATACCCGCGGTCCTCGGCGGAGCCCGGCCACGGTTTGCCGGACTTGAAGAGCACCTTCCAGATATCCTTGTGTGAGGAGCTGAAGAGCTCCCGCAGGGTCTGGTGCTCGTATTCCCACAAATTACAGGCTCGGTGCTGGCAAGGGAGAACCAAGCGAACTAACATCACCTGGACTACATTGAAGAGTTTGACATCCTTGTCTACCATGCCCTTGACGTGTGTTTGGAGCACCGACAGCTCATCGGATGAGGACCAGTCTAGGCCCTTCTTGGGCCAAGACGTGAGCCGCAGGGGGGCTCTGGATCTGAATGCGGGAGCAGCGGCCCACTTTTTACCACGCGGCTCGGTGATGTAGAACCACTGCTGCTGCCATTCCTTGACGGAATCATTGAAGGTGCCTGTCGGCCATGTGACCTTGGGCATCTTGCTGACCATGGCGCCGCCGCACTCGGCGTGCTCGCCGTTCACCACCTTGGGCTTCACATTGAAGATCTTCAGCCATAAGCCAAAGTGGGGCGAAATACGGAGAAAGGCCTCACACACGACGATAAATGTCGAGATGTTAAGGAAAGAATTAGGGGACAGATCGTGAAAATCAATCCCGTAATAATACATGACGCCGTGAACAAATGGGTGAAGGGGAAACCCGAGCCCACGGATGAAATGAGGAAGAAACACAACCCTCTCGTGAGGCTCCGGACTAGGGATGATCTGTCCCGCCGTCGGAAGACGGTGGCCGATTTTCTTGGCCAGATACCCGGCCTCTCGAAGTTTTTTGATATCCTTCTTCTGGATGGTAGAGGCCATCCATTTGCCTCCTGCTCCGGATCCGGACATCTTCGGAGAACCTCTTTTTGGTGGAGAAGACGAACGCTTGGGTGCTAGGGCTCGAGCGAAGGGGAATGGACGAGCGGAAAGAAAAGGCGTGGGTAAAGAAGAAGAGGTCTTATCTCTTTATAGAGGCCATAAAAACTTTTGCGCCTCCCCACTTGCCTGATGGAACCCGCTCATTCCCCACTCGCCGCGATTGGCGGTACGGTTGGGCTACTCGCGCCCGTATTGATGAAAGTCCCATGATAAGGGGAACACAATCTCTGCTTCAACAAAGACGTGCCGAGGAAACCGCCTATCTATATGCGCAGTAGCTGGTTGGGAAAACGGCTCAAATAATGACTCGGCCATGCTGTGATGTCACGTTATCTAAAGTTGCCAGCAGATTATATTTGTGGAATATCGTTCTCTCTGCGGTGGTATGTGAAAATCGTCTTGCAGAGCCGGACACGATTTAAGTGTTCGAGGTTTACTTTGGAGTATTCGGAGAATGGAACCCGCCTTGCAATGCCGAAGACAATCTGCATGTCGGACTCATTGTCATTAAAGCCTGGTTCAGGGGCTACTGAGGGAGTCCTGGACAAGGGGGTATCCGGACAGCCGGACTAAATACTTTGGCCGGATTGTTGGACCGTGAAGATACAAGACTCAGGACTTCGTCCCGTGTCCGGATGGGACTCTCCTTTGTGTGGAAGACAAGCTTGGCGATCCGGATGTTAGATCTCCTTCTTTGTAACAGACTCTGTGTAACCCTAGCCCCCTCCGGTGTCTATATAAATCGGAGGGCTTAGTCCGTAGGACAAGGACAATCAGAATCATAGGCTAGCTTCTAGGGTTTAGCCTTTACGATCTCGTGGTAGATCTACTCTTGTAATACTCATATAATCAAGATCAATCAAGAAGGAAGTAGGGTATTACCTGTTGGGGAACGTAGTAATTTCAAAAATATTTCCTACGCACACGCAAGATCATAGTGATGCATAGCAACGAGAGGGGAGAGTGTTGTCTACATACCCTTGTAGACCGAAGCGGAATCGATCTGGCGTAGAGGAAGTAGTCGTCGTTCTCCTCGCGATCAACCCGATCCAGCGCCGTTACTCCGGCGCCTCGAGTTCTTGACACACGTGCAGCTTGGTGGCGCTCCTCGGGCTCGATCCAGCAAAGCTCCGGAGAGAGTTCCGTCGACGACGGCGTGGTGATGATCTTGATGTTCTACCGACACGAGGCTTCGCCTAAGCACCGCTTCTGATATGACCGAGGTGGAATATGGTGGAGGGGGCACCTGCACGGCTAAGGAGCGATCTCAAGGATCAACTTGTGTGTCCATGGGTGCCCCCTACCCCGTATATAAAGGAGTGGAGGAGGGAGGGCGGCCCTCTTCTATGGCGCGCCTAGGGAGTCCTACTCCCAGGGAGTAGGATTCCCCTTCGATCAACTAGGAGTCCTTCCATGTATTAGGAGTAGGAGACAAGGAAGGGGAAGAGAGAAGGGAAGGAAGGAGGGGGTGCGGCCCCTCCCCCTAGTCCAATTCGGACTAGGCCATGGGGGGGCGCGCGGCCTGCCCTAGGCAGCCCCTCTCTCTTTCCCGTATGGCCCATAAGGCCCAATACTTCTCTCCGGCGAATTTCCGTAACTCTCCGGTACTCCGATAAATACCCGAATCACTCGGAACCTTTCCGAACTCCGAATATAGTCGTCCAATATATCGATCTTTACGTCTCGACCATTTCAAGACTCCTCGTCATGTCCCCGATCTCATCCGGGACTCCGAACTCCTTCGGTACATCAAAACTCATAAACTCATAATATTAACTGTCATCGAAACCTTAAGCGTGCGGACCCTACGGTTCGAGAACAATGTAGACATGACCGAGACACGTCTCCGATCAATAACCAATAGCGGGACCTGGATGCCCATATTGGTTCCTACATATTCTCGAAGATCTTTATCGGTCGGACCGCATAACAACATCGTTGTTCCTTTGTCATCGGTATGTTACTTGCCCGAGATTCGATCGTCGGTATCCAATACCTAGTTCAATCTCGTTCTTGGCAAGTCTCTTTACTCGTTCCGTAATACATCATCTCGCAACTAACTCATTAGTTGCAATGCTTGCAAGGCTTGAGTGATGTGCATTACCAAGAGGGCCAGAGATACCTCTCCGACATTCGGAGTGACAAATCCTAATCTCAAAATCGCCAACCCAACAAGTACCTTTGGAGACACCTGTAGAGCACCTTTATAATCACCCGATTCGTTGTGGCGTTTGGTAGCACACAAAGTGTTCCTCCGATAAGCAGGAGTTGCATAATCTCATAGTCATAGGAACATGTATAAGTCATGAAGAAAGCAATAGCAACATACTAAACGATCGGGTGCTAAGCTAACAGAATGGGTCATGTCAATCAGATCATTCAACTAATGATGTGATCCCGTTAATCAAATAACAACTCTTTGTCCATGGTTAGGAAACATAACCATCTTTAATTAACAAGCTAGTCAAGTAGAGGCATACTAGTGACACTCTGTTTGTCTATATATTCACACATGTATTATGTCTCCGGTTAATACAATTCTAGCATGAATAATAAACATTTATCATGATATAAGGAAATAAATAATAACTTTATTATTGCCTCTAGGGCATATTTCCTTCATTACCTCCATCGAGAGGGCCCGAACCTGGGTAAAACATCGTGTCCCCTGCCTCCTGTTACCATTAGCCTTAGACGCACAGTTCGGGACACCCTACCCGAGATCGCCGGTTTTGACACCGACAGGCTACATGCAAATTTCGGCCCATAATCGTTTTTAGCCCAATTGGAATGGGCCTGAGGAATGTTGGCATGTTGGGCTCCTACGAAGTTTTCGGCCGAATACATTACTAAGATAAACCTACACTATACCAAAATAGCATCGTAATTACTGCAGCCTTTGGCATCATCATAAATGTTGTATCACAACAAAATAATTTCCAACCATACAACAAAAGGCCTGTTGGCATAAAGTTTACAGTCCTTGCAGATAAAAGCACCATCAGATGTATAGAAGCACATATCATTTGACCTGAGTGCTAATGTTTCACGCTGTAGAATCTTATGGAGCAACACGATATTCACCTTTTTCCACCATTGCTCTTGAACAACGAAGCGAATGTCCGATAGTCTAGTTTCAAAACCATTCATATCTTGACGAAATTTGTCAACCACTATTCTTGTTTCCGAAACGACGTCCATTAGGGATTGGACTTGTGTCTGGAGCACAGATATATCACTCTGTCTAGCAGGAAGATTTTGTTCAGTAGGTGATTTGGACGAGGTTACCTTGACAACTAACCCAGAATTACGCAGAAGGTGCTTTTTGCCTTTGTTAGTGGAGAGATCTTGGCGACCGCAGCAAGAAGAGGTGACATTGTGCCTGTGGTAGCCTCGTCACCTTTAGGTGGTTGTGGCTGCTCAATCATTTGTTCCATAGCTTCCTGAAAGTTTGAACTTGTAGATTAGTGTACCAGATAAGTTACTAATGAGACAAAAACAAACAAAGTAGGTTACACGTTTATACATAACTTATTTTGGTGAACTACTATAATACATTAGCATGTATTGTAGTGCCAACTACATAACAAAATCACTTTCGAAACATATGTCCATGTAGCATGCCTACTGCATTGTCTATTTCCTCACATTCGTTGACATCTAAGGATAAAGAGACATGGTTTAAAGTAGGATGTACATAGTATGACATCATTCATATCATGGGCAAACAGATATAAAATAAGCAGGCTATTTTATCATTGTCTGCGCACGTGAACATAACAACTAGATTACAGATCAAGACCAAAAGAATATCCTTCATCTCTTTCAAACCATGTAAGGTGAAATGATACGTTAAGACAACTATCTACAAAAGTGAACAGAGTAACTGACATTGGCTGCAAACCAAGTAGTTACATGAACACATCACAGTACATATTAGTTCAAAGGCAGGAGGAGTAAGGAATTACAACAGCGGCTTGAACTGGTGTGCTCATGCCCTTCATCTTGCTGGTGTGGCAATCCTTGAAGATTTGCACTGCATTTGCTTTTGGTTCTTTTTGGTCCGCACGGGCTTTCCTCTGTATTTGGAACAAGTCAATATAGATACGATAATATGACACAGAAAAAAGAAGGAAGTAGCAGCTATTTACAAGAGCCTCGCAGTGTGAAATATAGCTACGAGATCCCATTGTCTGTTGGAATTTCACTTTAGAACGGTTGGTCTTGTTCTTCAAACAGTTAGCCTAGAAGAAGATACACTTGTAAGGCACATACATAAATACAAGTTCAATGTGTGGTTTGATCAAATACATATAGCCTACCTGATACTTTGGATCAGACAAGTGTTTAATGAGGGATGTCCAGTGTTCATCTGTAATATATTCCAATGGAGATGTTTGGGCGATTTCATTGTTAGCCTGGCCTTCAAAGTGAGATTTTCTAAGGTGGTACCGATACTGTCGCACAGCAGACTGAAAAACATGAGTGCATTCTTGTTTAGTTGCATCATCTTTCGGATCCAACTTGAACCTCATCTGTTGAAAAAAGAATGTGAGTCTTATTAGGAGGAAGCTAGAAAGTATGGGACAGAGCAAGACAATATTACTAATTATGATGAATAACATTACTTATAGATAAGTGATCAAGGAAGGTGTTAAATTGGGTATTGTCTTTCTCATTCCTGTACTGGATCCACGTTGGGAGGATACGTGCATGACACCTAACGGCAACAGCTGCCTCTGATACTAACTTAGCTGACTCTGTAGCATCACATGGCCTTTTTAAACCTGCCTCAAAATGGATCTCCATTCTTCCTCCTTTAGATTTTGTTAATCATCAAGCATTATCCACGATGTCTGTTTACGCTTGCCCGTGGTGCTAGTTCAACAACGAATATGGAAAGTGTTAGTGTACATCAAACCTGTGAGAGTACATATAAAGGAGCATGCAATTGCAACTTGACTCGGTCAGTACCGTCTTGGTGTTGATGCTCATGAGGTTCATCTGATCTTGCCAAGTCTGTTATGTCGGTAGTGCTTGAGTAGTGTTAGGTGTGAAGGCAGCATGGGAACCGGCGCCCAGAGCAAGCGAGCGAGTAACTCGTTGAGATCTTTGAATACAGTTGAAGCGGATCTGCGGTGGTGGAAGCAGTGATCTTGTGTTTGTAGATTTAGCCTGTGGACTTTGACCTTCTACTGCACTATAAGTACCAGCAGAATCTCGACGGTAGATCCTTTTCCATTTCACCCGACGAGTAACACCACTCCCTACTATATTATTTTACTTGCTCTTTTTTTACTTTGCCATGTCAAGACGTACCCACAACACAAAAGAATAGAATCGCTCTTCAGAACTCATTGATGCATGATACAGACAAGCAATACTTTGATGTAATACAACCATATGAGGATGGAATATGTAAGAAAAATAGGACGACATGACATATTCACAGGTACGATGTGTAAACTAAGCAGAAGGATTTTCAAGAAAATAGAAGTAATGCAAGCTAGACACCATATGAAAGATGCAACCAATATTACTCTGCCAAGTTACAAGTGTCTTGTCATAAGTGGCAATTCGAAAAATTAGAAGAAGTACAACGTAGAAATCAATGCAAGATGCAACCACTATCAAACTGCCATGTTAAAAGAGTCCAATCATGAGTGACTGATGCGGGATACACAACAACAGTACTTTCATGTAAGAACATGGTATGATAGATAGATAGAGTGTATTCTAGACACAGAAAGCCATGTCATATGCACATGTATAACGTATGAACTCAGCAGGTGCAATTTAATCAAAATAGAAGAAATACAGGCTAGACAACATATGCAACATGAAACCAATTATCACACTGTCAACTTAGAGCAAGCACCTGCGATGGTGGAGTACGGGAGATGAACTCATCATGTAGACTTGGGACTTCAACTTCATTAGCAGTAGCAGTGGCAAATCTAGAGAGTCTCTGTTTGCGTCGGTGCGGAGGACCACCAACATCCCCTAACGTACTCTTTTCCTTCCTATTTTCTGATATTGCCTTATGAAGTGTAACGCCCCGGATCCGATGCGCCAGGTGTCCGCTAGTTATTCGCCGTCGTTGCCATGTCATGTGCTTGCGTGTTGCACTTTGCCATGTCATCATCTGCATTTCATATCATGTCATCATGTGCATCGCATTTGCATACGTGTTCATCTCATGCATCCAAGCTTTTTCCCCGTTGTCCGTTTTGCATTCCGACACTCCTATGTCCCCCGGCGCCCCTTTTGCCTCTTTTCATGTGCGGGTATTAAACATTCTCGGAATGGCCCGAGGTTTGCCAAGCGACCTTGGTATAGCACCGGTAGACCGCCTGTCAAGTTTCGTGCCATTTGGAGGTCGTTGGATACTCCAACGGTTAACCGGGTAACCGCAGAAGCCTCCTTCTCTTTGCAGCCCAACACCCCTCCAAAGTGGCCCAAAACCCATCCAAACCCCCTCCATGCTCTCGGTCGTTCGATCACGATCGCGTGGCCAAAAACCGCACCCCATTTGGACTCTCCTAGCTCCCTCCACCTATATAAATGTGTATCCCCCCGAAATTCTCGGATGTTTCCTCCCGAAACCCTAGATCCATCCCTTCCGCGCCGCCGGACATGTCCGCCCGGCGACCGGACATGTCCGTCCCGCTCCCCGACCAATCGTGGCCTGCCACGTGGCTTCGCCGCCACCCGCGCCGCCCGGCCACCGCCCCGCCTCCGGCCCCAAGGCCGCCGCGCCGCCGCCACCGACCGCGCCCTCGCGCCCTCCGCCGCCCTCGCCCGGCGCCGCCCCGCCATCCACGGCCGCCGCCATCCGGCGCCTCCGTGCCAGAGCCGCGAGCTCGGTCGCGGTCCCCTCGGATCCGCACCAGCGCCGTCGTCCCTGACGCACCGACGACGCCCGCCGCCCTCCGGCGACCCATCCCAGCCGGCGCTCTCCTCGCCCAGCCGGGCGCCTCGCCGGCCGCCTGACTTCGCCTCGTCGTCCCCGCCGCTTCTGCTGCTCGCCACCGGCCGGATCTGGCGAGATCCGGGCCGGGGCCGCCTCCTCCGACCTTCCCCGGCTGCTCTCTGGCGAGAACTCCGGCCGCCTCGGAATCCGTGCTGCCCCGATCTGGATCTGGATCCGTTTGAGGTTGACCCCGAAATCCTCTAAGTCCCGAAATATTTTGCATAATCATGCCATGTTCATCGCATCATAACTCTCTGCATACTGCTCCGTTTCGTGCGTGTAATATGTCAAATTGTTCGTCTCGACGAGTACTTCATTTAATTCCATTGCATCATTTTCATTTGAGCTCATCTTGATGCCCGAAATGCTGTAGGAAGAGTGCATATTGCTGTTAATCTGTTGAAATTGTTATAACATGCTCATTTGTCATTTTTGCCATGTTTGATGTGTGCATCCTATGAGGTTGATGCCTACATGTGTTTTGATCTACGCCATGCCATATTTCCAGTGGTGCCATCCATGTATTTTTGTTACTTGTGTAGTGAGTGCATCAAGCTTGTTAAGGAGAGTAATTCTTTGTTCTTTGTTTTGCTAGATGATTACATTATATTTTGTTGCTATGTAAACTTCTTTGCTACAAGTCTTTTCGTGCTTTATTCTGGAGATGTTCACTAAGGATGTTTTGTTATACATGTTATGCTCTATCCATTCATGCCCCTGGTTGCATTTATAGACTACTGTAGCTTGTTGTAATCTTGCTCCAAAGTTGCTAAATAATGTTGCTGTCAACCTGTTAACATGAAGTTCAGTTTTGGCCATGTGTTTTTATATAGATCCATGCACCCTATGAACTTTTTATTGCCATGTATAGCTTCACAAACATGTCTTCTTACTGTTGGTTGCCTTGCCATGCCATGTATTGCTCTGTAGTGAGTGGTTCAAGCTCATCAACATGCTTACTTATTGTTGTTCCTGCCATGTTTGAATCTGTAATATAACTTGCCATGTTTACATGGGTGCCATCTTATCTTCTGATCCTTTTTGGCTCATGGTCAGTAAGGGACTCTTGTTCTATGCCATTAGTAGATTCATGTCATGCCTTTGTTTGCCATGTTAAGTTTCTATAACATGTTGTTTGATAGCTCTAAACATTGCAACCTGATGTTATTTCCTGATAAGTCTGAAACTGTTATTATTTGCAATCTTACCATGTCCTTTTGAGCATGTTCTAGTAGTTTCTGGAGATAGCTCAGTGTTCATGTTTTGTTGTCCTTTACCTGTACATCATGCTCATGCCTTTTGTTCTTATGTTGGGGTGCAGTAGCTTGTTGTTTTGATGCTTGTAAGATGCCTAGTTGCTGTTATGGTCAGATTGTTGCTATGACTTGTATAGAGCGTATGTGTTGAACCGTTGCTCCGTTTTGAGTGTGCTCTATATGAAACTTGCTTGTTTTTGCATGTAGCTTCATATTATCATGTTGCATCCATGTTTGGGAGTGTTTGCTTGATGTTTTATGCATTTTGCATTAATGTCATGCTTAACTTGTTTTGCTCATATCTTCCAGGCCGTAGCTCCGAATCTAATGAACTTTATATGTAACTTGACTAGAATTTCGTGTAGATCATCTTGGTGCATCTTAACTTGCTGTTTAACAACTTGAACATAAGGTTTATTCAGATCTGGAACAATTTCGAAATTTGCATATGAGGACTTACCGGATTTGCTATATGTTGTTTCCGGCCTCATTTAAACTTGCTTTGATGTGTTACTCTTGATTGCATCGTCTCTTGCCATGAGTAGCTTCATGTAGCTTGGTCATGCATCATGCTTGTTGTGCATCATGTCTTGTCTATGTGTGGTGTGTTTACCATGTTGTGTGCTTCTTCTCGATAGTTCCCATTTCGTTGCGATCGTAAGGATTCGTTCGTCCCCGTGTGGTTCGTCTTCGTGGCTTCATCTTCTTCATGGACTCGTTCTTCTTCCTTGCGGGATTTCAGGCAAGATGACCGCTACCCTGGATCTCACTACTATCATTGATATGCTAGTTGCTTCGTTCTATCGCTATGATGCGCTTCCTATAACTTGTTCTGTCAAGCCTCCCATATTGCCATGAACCTCTAACCTTTGACACTCTTCCTAGCAAACCGTTGTTTGGCTATGTTACCGCTTTTGCCCAGCCCCTCTTATAGCGTTGCTAGTTGCAGGTGAAGTTGAAGATTGCTCCATGGTGGACAGGGTTATGTTGGGATATCACAATATCTCTTATATTATTAATGCATCTATATATTTGGTAAAGGGTGGAAGGCTCGGCCTTATGCAGTGTTTTGTTCCACTCTTGCCGCCTAGTTTCCGTCATACCGGTGTTATGTTCCCGGATTTTGCGTTCCTTACGCGGTCGGGTGATTTATGGGACCCCTTGATAGTTCGCTTTGAATAAAACTCCTCCAGCAAGGCCCAACCTTGGTTTTACCATTTGCCTCACCACCACCTATACCTTTCCCTTGGGTCGGCTAACCCGAGGGTCATCTTTATTTTAGCCCCCCTGGGGCCAATGCTTGTCTAAGTGTTGGTCCAAACCGAGTGATGTCCGGCGCCCCCTGGGCAACCAGGGTCTATGCCAACCCGACGTCTTGCTCATCCGGTGTGCCCTGAGAACGAGATATGTGCAGCTCCTATCGGGATTTGTCGGCACACATGGGCGGTCTTGCTGGTCTTGTTTTACCATTGTCGAAATGTCTTGTAAACCGGATTCCAGACCGATCGGGTCTTCTGGGAGAAGGAATATCCTTCGTTGATCGCGAGAGCTTATCATGGGCTAAGTTGGGAGACCCTGCAGGTATAAACTTTCGAGAGCCGTGCCCGGTTATGTGGCGAGATGGGAATTTGTTAATGTCCGGTTGTAGATAACTTGACACCAGATCCGAATTAAAACGCATCAACCGCGTGTGTAGCCGTGATGGTCTCTTCTCGGCGAAGTCCGGTAAGTGAACACGGTTTCTTGGTTATGTTTGACGTAAGTAGGTGTTCAGGATCACCTCTTGATCATTGCTAGCTTCACGACCGTTCCTTTGTTTTTCTTCTCGCTCTCATTTGCGTATGTTATCCACCATATCTTGCTTAGTCGCTGCTGCAACCTCACCACTTTACCCCTTCCTTTCCCATTAAGCTTTGCTAGTCTTGATACCCATGGTAATGGGATTGCTGAGTCCTCGTGGCTCCTGATTACTACAACAACGATTGCGTGTACAGTTATGCGATGATCATGGCGCGAGAGCGATGCTTGCTTGCGTTGAGTTCTTCTTCCGCTTCTTCTTGATCGGGGATAGGTTCGGTCGGCAGCCTGGGCTAGCAGGGTGGATATTGTTTGAGTTTCTGTTTATGATTCATCCATAGTCGGATCTTGTTCTTGTATGTTGTATTGTTGTATTCATGTGACATTGTATATATTGGATGTTTCCCCACTATTATGTAATGTTGATGTAATGATATCCACCTTGCAAAAGCGTCTTCAAGATGCGCTTCTATCCTTGGTGGGACCTTCGAGTTCCTTTAGGATAGGGTTGCATCTTGGGCGTGACAAGTTGGTATCAGAGCCTCGACCGACCTTAGGAGCCCCCCTTGATTGATCGTGTAGTCTGGCCGTTGTTGAGTCTAGAAGAAAACTTTTTCTGAGTCTAGTTATATCGGAGAGTAGGAATTCTTTTTACTCCTCAGCCCCTTCGTCGCTCTGGTGAGGAAGCTTGACGTAGGTGTTTTGAATTACTCCTCTTCCCGTTCAAATTTTTCTTTAGGATCACGTGGTTAGTTTCGTGAGTTGTCCATCCTCTTTTATCTGGTGCATCTCTTGTCAAGCTGATTCGAACCTCTTTGTCTTTGGGAGATCAATCCTCAGTTCTTCCTCCAACGTTGTTGTTTTTCCTTGTCCGAAGTTGTTCTTCTTCTCGGAACCGGAGTCCGTAATAGAGTATCCATCCTACTCGTGCGAAGCCTTTGCTTTCTTTCCTCAATGATTTCAACCGGTGTTTTTCTCTTCAAGATATTCATCGATTTTTCCCTTCCAGTTGTCTTTGTTTTTCCCGCCCTCCCACCCTCTTCTTCCCGGAGTTTGAGTCTGTTTCGACCATCAATTTCATTCGTGCAGAGCCTCTTCAGTCTTTCGTAAATTATCTCAACCGGTGAATTCTCGTCTCGTTCGTCATTCTTCATCTCTTTTTCTTTTCCGGTGGACCCAATTCAAGTATTCGGTGTTGATCATATTCTTTTCCTCGGCTCAAATGTTTTCCCCTTGCTCGTTCGTCTCTCGCCAGTTTATCCTTCCGGAGTGCTCAAGACATCTCAAGAGATTCATCTGTGTTCCAATTAATTCGAGGTTGTCACCTCATTCAAATATTTCAATTGTTCCAGTGCTTCATCTATCTGTTCAACAATCCCTTCCCAACGGTGTTTTCTTTAGTGGGCCCTAACCCACAGGTCTTTTCCCAGGATCTTACTTGACTCTTCTAATTTCATGGAGCGATTCTCAAATCCTTTTTGAAGTTTGATGTAAGTATGAATTTCATCAGTCAAATCTTTTCCAAGATCGTTTTCAAATTCTTTTCATCGTCGGCTCAACTTCTTTGCCTTTCATTCTCCCGGAGTATCTCAGTAATTTCAGTGGTGTTTCTTGTCGTCATTCTCAGCTTTGAAGATCAAAGAAGAGTTTTTCCTCTAAATCTTGTCCGTTCTCCCGGAGATTCGCGGTGCTAGCTCGATGTTATCCTATCAAATTGTTTCAAGTCATGCAAATTCTTTTCATCCATCCGGAGCATTTCAGGAGTGGATTTCTGTTTCTTTTCACCGGAGGCCATCGTTCCAGAAGAATTCTTCGTCCTCGCATTTCAGCTAACGTTATCCAATCATCCCGGTGCTTCGTTCAAGTGTTCTTTAATAAGCTCATGATCTCTTTATTCTTTTGCATCCAAATCCCCTCAAGCATATTTGTTCTTCTAATTCTTCCCGGTGATTCATTCTCTTTCGACAGTCATTTCCGAATTCTAACGGTGGTTCTTTCAGATTCTTTTTCCTTGATTATCATTTTAATTCATTCGTTATTTCCAATCCTACCGGTGGTTCATGAAGACCTTCTCAAGTTTGCGATATGTCACTTCTCAATCCTTTTCTTCGGAGTTTGTTCTTGTTGAATAAATTCTAGTTTCAAGTGTTTTCATCTTTTCTTTTCTGGAGTTCAAATTTCCTCGGCCATTTCGTCGGAACCTCCATCTAAATCATCGCAAGACTTTTATCTTATTCTTTCATCCTTCTTTCTATCTCATCATCCTTTGTCACCGGAGTTCTTCATGGTGGTTCTTCATGATTCAACTCATTCTTCAAGAGTTCATCAAGATTCTTCTCGAAGGAGCTCAAGTATCTTTCTTCTTGCATATCAAAGTGCAATTAATTCTCCATATCCTTTTGAAGTGGAGTTTTGCATTTCTTCGTTCTTCTCAGCTATCCAATCATTTCGTTTGTGGCTGTTTATCACCTTATGATTTCGAGATCTTATCCATAAGTCCACAACAAGCAATTCTTTTCGTTGTTGATTTTCTCAACAACTCCGTTCAATCCTTTCTTCTAAGATGCTTTCAATTTCATTCGTGGCACAAGTTGTCATTTTCTTCTCCGTTCTTTTCATTCAACTCTTTCAATTCTTTCCGAAGGTTTTGTGTCATGTCTTCATCAAGTATCATTCCATCCTCTCAAGTTCAAGTTCTATTCCTCCATGTTTTAGCCGGAGTGCTGCCTAAATCCTTTCAGTCTTATCCGTTTCTTTTCTCACTCTAACCACTCCGGTTAGAAAGAGTGGTTTCATAGTCTATCTGATTCCATGAGCTTTCGATTCTCGTCATTCTCATCATTCCTCTCTTCTTCTCGAGTGCTCTCGATTCTTTGCTCCTTCTTTTGAGTTCTTGTTTCACCTCATCCCTTTTCCCTTCCGTCTCGGTCCTAAGATCTCGGGAAGAGATCTCTTGTTAGTGGAGGAGTGTTGTAACGCCCCGGATCCGATGCGCCAGGTGTCCGCTAGTTATTCGCCGTCGTTGCCATGTCATGTGCTTGCGTGTTGCACTTTGCCATGTCATCATCTGCATTTCATATCATGTCATCATGTGCATCGCATTTGCATACGTGTTCGTCTCATGCATCCGAGCTTTTTCCCCGTTGTCCGTTTTGCATTCCGACACTCCTATGTCCCCCAGCGCCCCTTTTGCCTCTTTTCATGTGCGGGTATTAAACTTTCTCGGAATGGCCCGAGGTTTGCCAAGCGGCCTTGGTATAGCACTGGTAGACCGCCTGTCAAGTTTCGTGCCATTTGGAGGTCGTTTGATACTCCAACGGTTAACCGGGTAACCGCAGAAGCCTCCTTCTCTTTGCAGCCCAACACCCCTCCAAAGTGGCCCAAAACCCATCCAAACCCCCTCCATACTCTCGGTCGTTCGATCACGATCGCGTGGCCGAAAACCGCACCCCATTTGGACTCTCCTAGCTCCCTCCACCTATATAAATGTGTATCCCCCCGAAATTCACGGATGTTTCCTCCCGAAACCCTAGATCCATCCCTTCCGCGCCGCCGGACATGTCCGCCCGGCGACGGACGTGTCCGCCCCGCTCCTCCGGCCAATCGTGGCCTGTCACGTGGCTCGCCGCCGCCCCCGCGCCGCCGGGCCACCGGGCCCGCCTCCGGCCCCCGCGGTGTAGGATCGAAAGTATGTCTAGAGGGGGGGGTGATTAGACTACTTGACAATATAAAAATTCAGCCTTTTGATAAAGACAAGTTTTTGGCAAGTTCACTATGATGATCAAGTCAAGTATCACCCTACACATGCAATTCTAGAGTATTGGCAGCGGAAAGTAAATTGCACATGTAGTAAAGAGAGGTGGAGAAGAGCAAACGCAATTTGGAGACACGGAGATTTTTTCTCGTGGTTCCGATAGGTGGTGCTATCGTCAATCCACGTTGATGGAGACTTCAACCCACGGAGGGTAACGGCTGCGAGAGTCCACGGAGGCTCCACCCACGAAGGGTCCACGAAGAAGCAACCTTGTCTATGCCATCATGGCATCGCCCACGGAGGACTAGCCTTACTGGGGTAGATCTTCACGAAGTAGGCGATCTCCTTGCCCTTACAAACTTCTTGGTTCAACTCCACATCTTGACGGAGGCTCCCAAGCGACACCTAACCAATCTAGGAGGCACCACCCTCCAAAAGGTAATAGATGGTGTTGGTGATGATGAACTCCTTGCTCTTGTGCTTCAAATGATAATCTCCCCAACACTCAACTCTCCTCACCGATTTGGCTGTGGTGGAAGAAAGGATTGAGTGGAAAGCAACTTGGGAAGGCTAGAAATCAAGTTTCATATGGTGGGAGTGGAGCAACTTGATCTCAACACAAGGGTAGGTAGTTTTCTTCTCGAAATGTAAGGTAGGAGTGGTAGTTCTTTCGATGGCTCTCTCCACGAATGAAGAGGGGTGGAGGGTATTTATAGCCTCCACACAAAATCCAACCATTACACACATTTGACCAATCTCGGTCGGACCGAAGTTGACAACTCGGTGAGACCGAAAGTTCAAATCTTGTGAGCGTTGGGATTTTCGGTGGGACCGAAAATACAATCTCGGTGAGTCCGATTCTTCCAAAGACTAGGGTTTGCCAATCTCGGTGGGACCGACTTTATCATCTCGGTGACACCGATATGATGACGAAGGTTCTGAAGCTTGGCAACACTAGTTTCGGTGAGACCGAGTTCAATCGAAAAATCCAAATTACTAGGGTTTGGCTATATGGCTGTGGTGGTTCATCTCGGTGTGGTGAGTTTATGGAATCGGTGGGACCGAGATTACTTATGAGTGTATATTGGAATGAAAGATTGCGATGGTTTGGGAGATGTATCACTAAGCACTTGAGCAACCAGATCATCAACATAACCTCATCCCTTTTAATAGTATTGGCTTCCCTATAGACTCAATGTGATCTTGGATCACTAAACCAAAAATGGAGTCTTGAGCTTTTGCCAATGTTTGCCTTAGCATTTTGAGGGTCCACTTCTTGACCATTGCCATACCCATATCAATGAACTTTCTGAAATGATTCTCAAGAAACTATTAGTTCAATGATATATATGTTGTTATTAATTACCAAAACCACCCGGGGATTAGTTGCACTTTCAATCTCCCCCTTTTTGGTAATTGATGACAACATATAGATCAAAGCTTCGACAAATGATATAATCAATGAATAATATCGTCGCTTTGAGAAGTATGTGATAAGCAAGAGCTCCCCCTAAATTTGTGCATTATTTAAGATTTGCGTTTGAATGCAAATGCACAATCGATTAGGATCATGGGTCACTCTTCCATGTCACATACATCTTGGTGGAGCGCACAAAATGATAAGAATGAATAGCATGCACCCAATCACCAAGACATGAGTAAGTGGTCATACAAGATATGAATAGCATATGATAAGCATTAAGCACACATTAAGGCATAGTACGACCAAGCACTCATCAATGTAGAGCAAACGTAGTATCAAACACACGGAATGTCTCGAAAAACTCAAAAGTATCTCAAAAAGACCGCAAATGAACCAAAGAGCAAAAGCGAGCACTCTCTCTCTCGAAGTCCTATGATCTATACAATTTCTCCCCCTTTGGCAACAAGTTACCAAAAAGTTCGAAAGGTATAGAGCTAAACGTCACTAGGGACTCTGCTGGCGGCTCCCGCAGGTCGATGGAGTTGAGATGGCTGCATCTGCAAAGGCTTCACTAATGTCTCGTGGAGCTGGAGGAGTGGTCACCGGGCTGGAGCTGGGCCGATGGAGCTGTGGGAGCCTTGAGGCTGTAGTCCCGTGTCTCATCCTTCGGAATGGCAGCTGATCTGGGTCTTGTAGGAACCGGAGTAGGCTGTTCATAATCATCTGGACTAGGTCATCCTGCATCTCACGCATGAGCTCTTCCTTCTCCTTCTTGGCTTCCTCGATATCTGCCTCAAGCTTGTTGTGATGACTTGCACTTGATCGACTTGACATCCAGAGCATGGATCTTGTCTTCAACAATCCTCTCAAGACTCTCCACGAGGCGCATAATGTTGCCAGGCGTTGTTCAATCCTGGGGTAGCTTCAAGGAGCTGCTCTCCAACACTCTTGGGTTTAGCTGCTGCTGCTTTGCTTCCTTCTTAGCTTTAGCTTTCTTGGCAGCTTCACTTTGCATGACCTTCAACCGACGTTGGGTCCTCCTCATCCATCACAACTTCATTGTCCTCATGCTCGGGCTGCGATGGCAAGTGTGGTCTATCCAACAAGTAGGTGCCGTGCCAAACTTGGCATTGATAAGCATCTGAATGTGCGGGGCAAATCCATATGACCTCTTCTGGTCTGCTGCAGTCCTCTTGATAGTCTCAACTATCAGGTCCATCACCTTGAAAGGTGCCTTCTGATCAACTATATGCAGCATGTTGATAGAATAGCCTCTTATTATGCGATGATCTCCAGACTTGGTCATCAAGGTATGCCTCAGAATTGTGTTTGTGGTAGGTAGACCTGCCTGGAGATGATACACTGAGCCGAGCTTCCAGATCTCTACATCCTTAGCTGGTACCTCATTGTACATGTTCTTCATAGACTCATGGTTCTTCTTGGGAATACCATAGACATCAACATCATCTTCTCTTGGTACTGGAGCATTCAGCAGTGCTGCCCATTCTTCAACAGCTGAAGAGAATCTTTGGCCTTCAGTCATCCATGTGATCTTACCATCTGGATAGAAATGAGTTGTGGCATAGAATTGCATGATCATCTCATCATTCCAAGTCAGCTTCTGACCAACGAAATCAGCAACACCACATGCAGTGAAGCTCTCATGCACATGTGGAAAGAAGTCTCTGTGCTCTTCACTGTCAATGTATGCCCAGTCAACATATCTAGTATCTGCAACAATGGGCTTCTTGTCCATAAGCACAGTCTCATAGAAGTCCTGTTGCTCTCTGGTGTGGAACCTTGGGTCAACAGCAGTCCTTCTCCTCACAGCATATGGATCAGCTTGTCTCCATAGCCTGAGACCTTTATCCTTTCTTTCCTTCATGTTCTCAGCTCGAGGATGAGCATCATTGTGAATAGGCAATTTCTGACGAAGTTTCAGCAATACATGTGCCTCATCATCTGACTCAGCTGGTGGCACATTGTCTTTCTTCTTCTCTGAAGCTAGGATGTTCCTGACAGTCTTCTTGGGCTTGGCAGCAGGCTTGGCTTGAGCTGCCTTTGCTGGAGCAGATGGCTTGGGCTTTGAAGGTGCTCCTGCCCTGATGGCATCACCCATCAACTTAGGCTTCTGAGGAGGCTGGGGTGCTTCCTCATCATCATCATCATCTGCTGCTTCATCATGCACAATTCTCTTCCTCTTGGAAGTTTTCTTCACCTTGCTTGAAGTTTCCTCTTCCATACTCAGCTTCTTGGCAACAGTGGATTTCTTCACTTTACTGGTGCCTTTCTTGGTTTGCTGCCCTTGATGCTCTTTGGCAACAACTTTCCTCTTTGGCTTGGAGGAGATCTCTTCCTCAAGAATAAATCAGAATCTTCTTCATCGAATTCCTCTTCTTCCTGGCCTCGGTGGCTGCAGGAGGCAAACCACTTGGTGTGCTCCTTTCACCATCATCTGAAAAGCTCTGCTGCCTCGGGACTAGTGCCTCCTCTGGAATTTCAGCAATTGGTGACTCAGACTGTTCGGCTGTCACGGCATCGACATGGTGACAACCCGTGAAAAGATTAGGTGTAGGCGAGTAGAAGAGTTATCACAAACTGCGAAGATTTTGCAAAAAATGAGTTCAAATTTCAGTTTAGGTTTTCACGTAATGCATTTCGGTCGACCGAGTCTAAAATTCGGTGAATCCGAAGTGTCCAAACAGAACCATTCACACCACTTTCGGTTGGACCGAAATGGGTTTCGATCTTGCCGAGAACACTAGGGTTTCACTAAATCCTCATTTCGGTCGCACCGATTTGCACAACTTCGGTTGGACCGAAAGGTGCAGATCAAATGGCGGAGGCCAAATCGGTCATCCGAGAATGTAGAATCGGTCTCACCGAGATGTGTTCGTGAAACCTAACCCTAAAACTTTTATTCAATTTCGTTCTAACGAACTAATCTGCTGGATAGGAAGATCTCAAACGTGGCAAGAAGCTAGGCAAACCAATCGTGCATAGAATCGGAGGTTGAAGCACGAGAGGATCAAACTCACCCTAACTTGGTGGAGTTCTCTCTGGCAACGGCGGAGAGAATGTCCGTTGACGGCGACGGAAACCAGCGGCGCCTGAGCGACAGCGGAGACGATCCGGAGACCACGGCGGCGGCGGCAAAGGGGTTTGGGGCGGGCGTTTGAAGAAGGAATCAGCGCGCTGCCCTCGGATATATATACCCTTTTGTTGTCGGTGGGACCGAGTTGTAAAACTTCGGTGGCACCGAGATGGATAACGCAAGCGCTACACACTTGATCACGCTTGAAATTCACGACTCGGTTTCACCGAGGTGAAAACCTAGATCAATCCAAGTGCTTTCGGTCTGACCGAGGTTGAGTGGGTTGGTCTGATCGAAATTACTTAGAAGGTTTTGGAAGTTTAGCCTTAGACGGATTGGTGGCTCCGAGTGCTCCTCACTCGGTGGGTCCGAAAATGACTTGATCAAAGTTTGTGATATAAGCATGAATAGAATTTGAGACAAGAAAGCATAGATAGCTAGGGGAGGAACTTAGGCATTCTTGTCCATCCATTTGGTCAGAAAAATCCAAAAGACCAAAGCAACAAATGGATGTCCTTGAATGGATAAAATTATGCATCCAACATGCTCACACAATAAGATAGCAAATGAAATATGTGTCAAACATGCACAAACAAAGCACTAGCTACTATCACACAATTTGTCGATGACTAGGTCATCTTTATATGATTATATTGACTTAGGAGTCAAATGAGAACATTTGATCATAGGTCATACTCATCGTTTAAGCTCAAGTGGGATTACCACTTTTACATAAAGCATTAATGTGTTCACATCATTTGAAGATGCTTTAGCTCAATTCTTTAGAGCAAAGCTCCCCCTAGATGTGAGAACCCCTTTTAAAGGGTCAAACTAACCTTGGGTTGTCGTAGAAGACTTCATGTAGATGTTGAAGATGTGGATGCTCAATGTTGATGAAGATCATCAAGAGTTGGGAGCAATCCTTTGGATTCGGGCACTTTCAATACCTACATGGGTTAGTCCCACAAGGAACAAACAAGGATATCCATGGACATAGATTGAAGTACACAATTGATGATGTCCATGAAAGCAATGATTACCTTGTCCCTTGACTTACCAACAAGAGGGTTTGTGACTCCATGAACTAGTGCAAGATGTGGAAGTTGATTGCACAAGTTCTTGCCAAAATGAATGTGAGTGAAGTATGTTGGCGGAGTCACCCTCAAGAACTCTCTAGTTCTTCTTCTTCGGGATCCACATCATCTTGATGGGAATCCTTGGGGTTGTAGTTGAGCTTGACGAAGTAGAACTTGACGTTTCCTTGGGAACCCACTTGACCATGGCTTTAGGTGCTTCAATAAATGCATCAATCTCCTCTTGAAGCTTGTCCTTGCCTTTTAGCTTGTGGTCTTGTGGTGGAAGGTCATCTTGAGCTTGTTCCACATTGGAAGAAGTAGGATCATACTTCTCCTTTTGAGAAACAAACTTTGGAGTGGGATATTGACCTTCTTCCCATTCAACACCCTCGGCGTTGAACTTTCGCTCAAAACCAATTCCTTGATTCTTCCGGTGCCTTCCTTGCTTGCGAACAATTTCCTCAAAGTTCTTGCTTCCGGCAAGGCTCTTGTAGACACCTTTCAATAAACTATTTTCTTGCTCAAGTGTAACTTGGCTTGAAACATTGTTAGTGGAATCAAGAGAACTACTAGAAGCAACAATATTGGATTTAGCATGGTTATTGTTACTACTAGATGAAGAATTTTTCTTATGCTTGTCATGCTTAGTTTTAATAGGTGGCAAGAAATTAGACAAGAGAAGTCGTTTGGCAAGATATGAAGAACTCTTCTTTCGAAGATCGTCATTGATTGCTTTTAGAAACTCATGTTCTTGCTCTAGATTGAGCTTCTCGAAGCGTAGCTTCTCATGAGATCTTAGGAGCTCTCTATGATCTTCTTGAGTTGTTTCATGAGCTAACTTAAGAATGTTTAGTTCTTTAGTTAAACTCTCAATCTCCTTCATAGCATTGTCATTCGACTCTTCTCGACTATAAAGACTACTAGCATGTTCATCATTACTAGGCTCACTAGATTTATCATGTAAAAGCTCATCTTCACCAAGCAAGTCATCCTCATCACTATCAAAGTCAATAAATTCAGGGTGTGTTACCTTGGGGCCTGTAGCCATGAAGCATCTTCCAATTCCCTCATTTGGTGAATCAAATAAGTCATAGGAGTTGGAGTTGGAGGACACAAGAGCAAGACCGGCAACACCTTCATCTTGACTATATTCGGAGTTGGAGTGATAGCTTCTTTCGGAGTGATTGTGCGAGTCGGAGCGGAGACCCATTCACCTACATGAGCTTGATGTTTTCTTCTTGTGTAGCTCCTTGATGACTTGTCTTTTCTCTCCGAATCCTTGCTTCTCCGAGAGGATCTTCGTTCATAACGATCATCTCTACTCCTTCTCTCTTTCCGGGGTGACTCTTCTCTTGAGCTTCTTCTTCTTGGAGATTCTTCTCTTCTCTTGTGAGGAGCCGAACACTCATTTGAGTAGTGTCCGGTCTTCCACAATTGTAGCAGATTCGATCACGACTAGAAGATCTCTTTTCATCATATGATCTAGACTTTGAGCTTCTTTCCTTGCTTCTACTCTTGTAGAATTTGTTGAAGTTCTTCACCATTAGGCTTATCTCTTCATTGGAAACTAGCTTGTCACTTGAGGTTGTGGGAGCATCACATGTAGCTTTGTAAGCACCACTTGACTTGTTGTGAAGCTCTTCCTTATCTTTAAGTGTCATCTCATGAGCAACAATTCTTCCAATGACTTGGTAGGCTTGAGATTCTTGTAGTTTGGCATCATTTGGATCAAAGTGCACACGGTGTCATACTTTCCATCCAAAGCTCGAGAATCTTCTTGATGATGAATCGGTCGGTCATTTCTTCGCTTCCTAAGCCGGCAATCTCATTTGTGATGAGAGCAAGCCTAGAGTACATTTCAGCGACTCCTTCACCTTCCTTCATCTTGAACTTGTCAAGTTGACCTTGAAGAACATCTAGCTTTGATTCCTTCACGGACTCGGTACCTTCGTGCATTTCAACCAAAGTATCCCAAATCTCTTTTGCATTCTCAAGACGGCTGATTTTGTTGAACTCCTCGGGACACAAAGCATTGAAGAGAATGTCACAAGCTTGAGCATTGTTTTGCAACATCCGCAATTCATCCGTTGTAGCTTCACGATCCGGAACTTTTCCTTCCTCGAAGAATTCACCTTGCAAGCCAACACAAATAATGCCCCATGCGGCAGGGTTATGTCCAAGAATATGCATTTTCATTTTATGCTTCCAACTAGCAAATTTGAACCATCAAAGTAAGGACCTCTCTAAAATTACCTCACTAGACGCCATACTCTCCTAGGTTGTGAAACCAAGCTTATGGAGTCAATGCAATGGAAACCAATACAATGGAGACCAAAGCTCGATACCACTTGTAGGATCGAAAGTATGTCTAGAGGGGGTGATTAGACTACTTGACAATATAAAAATTCAGCCTTTTGATAAAGACAAGTTTTGGCAAGTTCACAATGATGATCAAGTCAAGTATCACCCTACACATGCAATTCTAGAGTATTGGCAGCGGAAAGTAAATTGCACATGTAGTAAAGAGAGGTGGAGAAGAGCAAACGCAATTTGGAGACACGGAGATTTTTCTCGTGGTTCCGATAGGTGGTGCTATCGTCAATCCACGTTGATGGAGACTTCAACCCACGGAGGGTAACGGCTGCGAGAGTTCACGGAGGGCTCCACCCACGAAGGGTCCACGAAGAAGCAACCTTGTCTATGCCATCATGGCATCGCCCATGGAGGACAAGCCTTACTCGGGTAGATCTTCACGAAGTAGGCGATCTCCTTGCCCTTACAAACTTCTTGGTTCAACTCCACATCTTGTGAAGGCTCCCAAGCGACACCTAACCAATCTAGGAGGCACCACCCTCCAAAAGGTAATAGATGGTGTTGGTGATGATGAACTCCTTGCTCTTGTGCTTCAAATGATAATCTCCCCAACAATCAACTCTCCTCACCGATTTGGCTGTGGTGGAAGAAAGGATTGAGTGGAAAGCAACTTGGGAAGGCTAGAAATCAAGTTTCATATGGTGGGAGTGGAGCAACTTGATCTCAACACAAGGGTAGGTAGTTTTCTTCTCGAAATGTAAGGTAGGAGTGGTAGTTCTTTCGATGGCTCTCTCCACGAATGAAGAGGGGTGGAGGGTATTTATAGCCTCCACACAAAATCCAACCGTTACACACATTTGACCAATCTCGGTCGGACCGAAGTTGACAACTCGGTGAGACCGAAAGTTCAAATCTTGTGAGCGTTGGGATTTTCGGTGGGACCGAAAATACAATCTCGGTGAGTCCGATTCTTCCAAAGACTAGGGTTTGCCAATCTCGGTGGGACCGACTTTATCATCTCGGTGACACCGATATGATGACGAAGGTTCTGAAGCTTGGCAACACTAGTTTGGTGAGACCGAGTTGAGAATCGGAAAATCCGAAATTTCTAGGGTTTGGCTATATGGTGAGGTGGTTCATCTCGGTGTGGTGAGTTTATGGAATCGGTGGGACCGAGATTACTTATGAGTGTATATTGGAATGAAAGATTGCGATGGTTTGGGAGATGTATCACTAAGCACTTGAGCAACAGATCATCAACATAACCTCATCCCTTTTAATAGTATTGGCTTTCCTATAGACTCAATGTGATCTTGGATCACTAAACCAAAAATGGAGTCTTGAGCTTTTGCCAATGTTTGCCTTAGCATTTTGAGGGTCCACTTCTTGATCATTGCCATACCCATATCAATGAACTTTCTGAAATGATTCTCAAGAAACTATTAGTTCAATGATATATATGTTGTTATTAATTACCAAAACCACCGGGGATTAGTTGCACTTTCACGCGGCCCGACCCGCGCTTGCCGCCGCCTTGCCGACCGCGCCCTCCGCTGCCCTCGCCCGTCGCCATTCGTCAGCGCCGCCCAAACAGCGCCGCCGCCCGGCCATCCCGCCGCCGCCATCCAGCGCCTCCGTGCCCGAGCCGCGAGCTCGGTCGGTCCCCTCGGATCCGCACCAGCGCTGTCGTCCCAAGCCGCGCCGACCGCGCCCGCTGCCCTCCGGCGACCCATCCCGGCCGCGCTCCTCCGCCGCGGGAGCGCCTCGCCCGGCCGCCCGACTTCGCCTCGTCGTCCCCACCGCTTCTGCTGCTCGCCACCGGCCGGATCCGGCGAGATCCGGGCCGGGGCCGCCTCCTCCGACCTTCCCCGGCCGCTCTCCGGCGAGAACTCCGGCCGCCTCGGAATCCGCGTCGCCCCGATCTGGATCTGGATCCGTTTGAGGTTGACCCCGAAATCCTCAGTCCCGAAATATTTTACATAATCATGCCATGTTCATCGCATCATAACTCTCTGCATACTGCCTCGTTTCGTGCGTGTAATATGTCAAATTGTTCGCCTCGACGAGTACTTCATTTAATTCCATTGCATCATTTTTATTTGAGCTCATCTTGATGCCCGAAATGCTGTTGGAAGAGTGCATGTTCTTTAATAATCTTGGCTGTTATAACATGCTCATTTGTCAATTTTGCCATGTTTGATGTGTGCATCCTATGAGGTTGATGCCTACATGTGTTTTGATCTATGCCATGCCATATTTCTAGTGGTACCATCCATGTATTTTTGTGACTTGTGTAGTGAGTGCATAAAGCTTGTTAAGGAGAGTACTTGTTGTTGCTGTTTTGCTAGACAGATTCTGTTATATTTTGTTGCTATGGAAACCTGCTGCTACAAGTCATTTCGTGCATTATTATGGAGATGTTCACTAAGGATGTTTTGTTATACATGTTATGCTCTATCCATTCATGCCCCTGGTTGCATTTATAGACTATTGTAGCTTGTTGTAATCTTGCTCCAAAGTTGCTAAATAATGTTGCTGTCAACCTGTTAACATGAAGTTCAGTTTTGGCCATGTGTTTTTATAGAGATCCATGCACCCTATGAACTTTCTATTGCCATGTATAGCTTCACAAACATGTCTTCTTACTGTTGGTTGCCTTGCCATGCCATGTATTGCTCTGTAGTGAGTGGTTCAAGCTCACCACCATGCCTACTTATTGTTGTTCCTGCCATGTTTGAATCTGTAATATAACTTGCCATGTTTACATGGGTGCCATCTTATCTTCTGATCCTTTTTGGCTCATAGTCAGTAAGGGACTCTTGTTCTATGACATTAGTAGATTCATGCCATGCCTTTGTTTGTCATGTTAAGTTCCTGTAACATGTTGTTTGATAGCTCTAAACATTGCAACCTGATGTTATTTCCTGATAAGTCTGAAACTGTTATTATTTGCAATCTTACCATGTCATTTTGAGCATGTTCTAATAGTTTCTGGAGATAGCTCAGTGTTCATGTTTTGTTGTCCTTTACCTGTACATCATGCTCATGCCTTTTGTTCTTATGTTGGGGTGCTGTAGCTTGTTGTTTTGATTCTTATAAGATGCCTAGTTGCTGTTATGGTCAGATTGTTGCTATGACTTGTATAGAGTGTATGTGTTGAACCGTTGCTCCGTTTTGAGTGTGCTCTATATGAAACTTGCTTGTTTTTGCATGTAGCTTCATATTATCATGTTGCATCCATGTTTGGGAGTGTTTGCTTGATGCTTGTATGCATTTTGCATCAATGCCATGCTTAACTTGTTTTGCTCATATCTTCTAGGCTGTAGCTCCGAATTTCGTGTAGATCATCTTGGTGCATCTTAACTTGCTGTTTAACAACTTGAACATAAGGTTTATTCAGATCTGGACCAATTTCGAAATTTGCATATGAGGACTTACCGGATTTGCTATATGTTGTTTCCGGCCTCATTTAAACTTGCTTTGATGTGTTGCTCTTGTTTGCATCGTCTCTTGCCATGAGTAGCTTCATGTAGCTTGGTCATGCATCATGCTTGTTGTGCATCATGTCTTGTCTATGTGTGGTGTGTTTACCATGTTGTGTGCTTCTTCTCGATAGTTCCCGTTTCATTGCGATCGTGAGGATTCGTTCGTCTCCGTGTGGTTCGTCTTCGTGGCTTCATCTTCTTCATGGACTCGTTCTTCTTCCTTGCGGGATTTCAGGCAAGATGACCGCTACCCTGGATCTCATTACTATCATTGCTATGCTAGTTGCTTCGTTCTATCGCTATGCTGCGCTTCCTATAACTTGTTCTATCAAGCCTCCCATATTGCCATGAACCTCTAACCTTTGACACCCTTCCTAGCAAACCGTTGTTTAGCTATGTTGCCGCTTTTGCCCAGCCCCTCTTATAGCGTTGCTAGTTGCAGGTGAAGTTGAAGATTGCTCCATGGTGGACAGGGTTATGTTGGGATATCACAATCTCTCTTATATTATTAATGCATCTATATATTTGGTAAAGGGTGGAAGGCTCGGCCGCCTTATGCCTGGTGTTTTGTTCCACTCTTGCCGCCCTAGTTTCCGTCATACCGGTGTTATGTTCCCGGATTTTGCGTTCCTTACGCATCGGGTGATTTATGGGACCCCTTGACGGTTCGCTTTGAATAAAACTCCTCCACCAAGGCCCAACCTTGGTTTTACCATTGCCTCACCACCACCTATACCTTTCCCTTGGGTCGGCCAACCCGAGGGTCATCTTTATTTTAGCCCCCGGCCAATGCTTGTCTAAGTGTTGGTCCAAACCGAAGCGATGTTCGGCGCCTGAAGCAACTAGGGTCTATGCCAACCCGACGTCTTGCTCATCCGGTGTGCCACGAGCGAGATATGTGCAGCTCCTATCGGGATTTGTCGGCACAGCGGGCGGTCTTGCTGGTCTTGTTTTACCATTGTCGAAATGTCTTGTAAACCGGGATTCCGAGACTGATCGGGTCTTCCTGGGAGAAGGAATATCATTCGTTGATCGCGAGAGGTTATCATGGGCTAAGTTGGGACACCCTGCGCAGGTATAAACTTTCGAGAGTCGTGCCCGTGGTTATGTGGCAGATGGGAATTTGTTAATGTCGGTTGTAGATAACTTGACACCAGATCCGAATTAAAACGCATCAACCGCGTGTGTAGCCATGATGGTCTCTTCTCGGCGGAGTCCGGAACTGAACACGATTTACGGGTTATGTTTGGCGTAAGTAGGTGTTCGGATCACCTCTTGATCATTGCTAGCTTCACGACCGTTCCTTTGTTTCTCTTCTCGCTCTCATTTGCGTATGTTAGCCACCATATCTTGCTTAGTCGCTGCTGCAACCTCACCACTTTACCCCTTCCTTTCCCATTAAGCTTTGCTAGTCTTGATACCCATGGTAATGGGATTCTTTGAGTCCTCGTGGCTCCACATTACTACAACAACGATTGCGTGTACAGGTTATGCGATGATCATGATGCAAGAGCGATGCTTGCTTGCGTTGAGTTCTTCTTCTCGCTTCTTCTTGATCGGGGATAGGTTCGAATTAATTTGCACAGGCTAGCGAGGTGGATATTGTTTGAGTTTCTGTTTATGATTCATCCGTAGTCGGATCTTGTTCTTGTATGTTGTATTGTTGTATTCATGTGACATTGTATGTATTGGATGTGTCCCCACTATTATGTAATGTTGAGGTAATGATATCCACCTTGCAAAAGCGTCTTCAAGATGCGCTTCTATCCTTGGTGGGACCTTCGAGTTCCTTTAGGATAGGGTTGCATCTTGGGCGTGACATGAAGTCAAAACCACAAGAAGATGAATAAAATTAGCTCTGCATAACTGGTTGATGCATGATACTGACGAACACTACTTTGATGTAAGGCAATCGCAGGATAGGAGGATGGAATATATACAAAAAAAGACAACATTTCATATTCACACATACAATAGGAGGATGGAATATGTATGAAAAACAGTAGGCGGAAGGCATTTCAACAAAATTAGAAGAAATGATAGCTAGGCACCATATGAACATGCAACCAATGTCACTCTATCAGGTAAAAAGTGTCTTGTCGTAAGTGCCATTTCAAGAAATTAGAAGCAGTACAAGCTAGAAGACAATGCAAGATGCAACCTACATCACAGTCCCAAGTTAAATGTGTCTTATGGGTAAGTGATCGTTGCAGGTATAAGTTGTAAGCTACGCAGATGCAATTCAACATAATCAGAAGCAATACAAACTAGACATCATACGGAAAACGCAACCACATATAACAGTTCCAAGTTAGAGCAAGCACCTGTGATGGTGGAGTAGGGGAGATGTGCACGTATGTTCTAGAAACAGGAACACGTGTCATATTCACAGGCATTATGTGTAAAGTAAGCAGATGCAATTCAACAAAGTTAGAAGCAATACAAGCTAGACATCATACGCAACATGCAACCACATATAATAGTGCCAAGTTAGAGCAAGCACCTGTGATGGTGGAATAGGGGAGATGTGCTCATCATCTACACAACTACATTGACTGTCCAGCCTTGTGTTGTCTTGTGAATCTTGTTGGGAGGATGGCGGAGTAGAATCTGTAGAGACCCCCTGTTTGAGTTGCTCCGAAAGACCACCATCATCCACTGTCGGACTAATTTCCTTCAGCTGTAATGATTTTGCATTGTGAAGTCAAACCGATAAGAAAAAGGAATAAAATTCGCTCTTTAGAACTCATTATGCATGATACTAAAGAACACTACTCGGATAAAAGGCAAACACATGATGCGAGGATGGAATATGTATGAAAAACAGGATGGCATGACATATTCACACCTATGATGTGGTAACTAAGCAGAAGGCATTTCAACAAATTAGAAGCACTGCAAGCTAGACACCATATGAAAGATGCAACCAATATCACTCTACCAAGTTCAAACTGTATGGCGTTTCAACAAATTAGAAGCAGTACATGCTAGAAATCATATGCAAGACACAACCATTATCACAGTGGTGACTTAAAGGTGCCTTATCATAAGTGACTGATGCGGGATATGCAAGAACAATAGTCTGATGTAAGAACATCGTGTGATCAGATATAGTATGTTCTAGAAACAGGAACACATGTCATATTCACAGGCATTATGTGTAAAGTAAGCAGATGCAATTCAACAAAGTTAGAAGCAATACAAGCTAGACATCATACGCAACATGCAATCACATATAATAGTGCCAAGTTAGAGCAAACACCTGCGATGGTGGAGTAGGGGAGATGTGCTCATCATCTACACAACTACGTTGACTGTCTAGCCTTGCGTTGTCTTGCAAATCTTGTTGGGAGGATGGCGGAGTAGAATCTATAGAGAACCTCCGTTTCAGTTGCTCGGAAGGACCACCATCATCCAATGCCTTGCCAATTTCCTTCAGCTTTATTGATTTTGCATTGTGAGGTCAAACCGACAAGAAAAAGGAATATAGTTCGCTCTTCAGAACTCATTCATGCATGATACTAATGAATACTACTCTGATGAAAGGCAAAGTCATGATACGAGGATGGAATGTGTACAAAAAAATGGACGGCTTGACATATTCACACCTATGATGTGGTAACTAAGCAGAAGGCACTTCAACAAATTAGAAGCACTGCAAACTAGACACCATATGGAAGGTGCAATCAGTATCACTCTGCCATGTTAAAATTGTCTCGTCATAGGTGGCGTTCATCAAACTAGAAGCAATACATGCTAGAAATCATATTCAAGACGCAAGCCAATATCACACTGCCAACTTAAAGGTGTCCCATCATAAGTGACTGATGCAGGATACACAAGAAGAGTCGTTTCATGTAAGAACATGGTGTGATGGACAGATATAGTATGTACCAAAAACAGGAAAGCGTGTCATATTCACACGTATCATGTGTAAGCTAAGCAGATGCAGTTTACACTAATTAGGAGCAATACAAGCTAGACACCATATGCAACATGCAACCAGATATCACACTGCCAAGTTAGAGCAAGCACCTTGGATGGTGGAGTAGGGGAGTGGAGACTTGGACCTTGTAATGCACTATCAGTACAAGGAGAATCAGTACAGATGCTCCGTTTATGTTGCTGCAGAGGACCACCATCATCGCCTTCCTTACTCTTTTCCTTCCTCTTTCTTGATTTTGCCTTGTCAAGTCAAACCCACAAGAAAAAGGAATAAAATTTGCTCTTCAGAACTCATTGATGCATGATACTGGCGAACACTACTTTCATGTAAGGCAGCCGCATGATAGGAGGACGGAATATGTATGAAAAACAAGACGGCGTGACATATTGACATGTATGATGTATAAAGTGTAAACTAAGCACAAGGTGCTTGAACTTGTTAGAATCAATGCAAGCTAGAATCCATATGAAAGATGAAACCAATATCACTCTGCCAAATTAAAAGGGTGCCCTAACTAATGTATTTGACCAAATTAGAAGCAATACATGGCAACAAGCTAGAAATAATATGCAATATGCAACGAATAAAGGTGACTCATCGTAAGTGATTGATGCAAGATACAGAAGGGAGGTAGTTTCATGTAAGAACAAGGTTAACACATAGATGTAGTGTGTACCAAAAATAGGAAGGCATGTCATATTCACAGGTATAATGTGTAAACTAAGCAGATGCAATTTACCCTAATTAGAAGCATTACAAGCTAGACACCGTATTCAACATGCAACCACATATCACACTGCGAAGTTAGAGCAAGCACTTGTGATGGTGGTGTAGGGGAAGTGCGGTCTTCAAATGCAGAGCTACGTTCAATATCTTCATTTGGGCTTGCTGTTTCTTGAGAATCATGTGGAGAGGATGAAATTGCATTCTTTATAAGAGTAGCGTGTCTCATATTAACCCACGGGCGTGACTGTCTCATCATAAGCGATAGATGCAGGATACACAAGAACAGTAGTTTGATGTAAGAAGAATGGTGTGATAGGCAGATGTAGTATGTACCAAAAAACAGGAAGGCGCGTCAGATTCACATGTATATTGTGTAAGGTAAGGAGATGCAATTTAACAAATTAGGAGCAATACAAGCTAGGCACCATATGCAACATGCAACTAGATATCACACTGCCATGTTAGAGCAAGCACCTTGGGTTGTGGAGTAGGGGAGATGAGATTTGGAACTAGCACTGCAGTACGAGTAGCAGGAGAATCTGCAGAGATCATCTGTTTCGGTTGCTCCAGAGGACCACCATCATTCTGTGCCTTCGTCCTTTCAGATTTTGCCTTGTCAAGTAAACACACAAGAAAAAGGAATGAAATTCGCACTTCCAAATTCGTTGATGCATGATACTGACGAACACAACTTTTATGTATGGCAACCACATTGTAGGAGGATGGAATATGTACGAAAAATGCTAAGCAGAAGGCATTTCAACAAATTGGAAGAAATGCAATCTAGACACCATATGAAAGATCCAACCAAAATCACTCTACCAAGTTAGATGTGTCTCATTATAAGTGGCACTTCAACAAATTAGAGGCAATACATGTTTGAAATGATATGCAAGATGCAACCAATATTACACTATCAACTTGAAGGTGTATCATTAGAAGTGATTGATGAGGGATACACAAGAAAAGTAGTTTGACGTAAGAACATGGTTAATAGAAAGACGTAGTATGTACCAAAAAAGGAAGGCATGTCATATTCACAGGTATAATGTGTTAACTAAGCAGATGAAATTTACCTTAATTAGAAGCATTACAAGGTAGACACCATATGCAACATGTAACCACATATCACACTGCCAGGTAAGAGCAAGCACCTGCGATGGTGGTGTGGGGGAGTTGCGGTCATCAACTAGAGAGCTACGTTGACTATCTTCATTTAGCCTTGCTGTTTTTTGAGAATCATGTGGGGAGGATGTCACTGCACTCTTTAAACGAGTAGGGCGTCTCACAGTAACCCACTGGGGTGACGGTCTCATCATAAGTGATTGGCGAGGGATACAAAAGAGCATTAGTTTGATGTACGAACATGGGTAATAGACATATGTAGTATGTATCAAAAACAGGAAGGCATGTCATTATCAAAGGTATAATGTGTAAAGTAAGCAGATGCAATTTAACCAAATTGGAAGCAATACAAGCTAGACACCATATGCAACATGCAACCACATTTGACAGCGCGAAGTTAAAGCAAGCACACAGGATGGTTGTGTGTGGCAATTGAGATCATCAATCGCAGAGCTACCTTTTCGCTCCAATCACGACATCAGCACCCTTTAGAGCGTGAAACGCTTAGTGCTTATCTTGAATTACATTTGAGTGACTTCGCATTTTTCTTTTCTGCATTCATCAACACTAAGTCAGAGTCTGAAATACCCATGCATAAAAAAACAATAGTGTTAGTATGGGTTAAGTGTGTGCACAATTAGTATAGTGTAAAGGTAGCAGATAGCAGGTCGGTGAGAAATAAATGACGGGAGACATATGATAGCTCTACAACATGCATGGCACACTAAATTACTACAGGATTCTATGAAAATAACAGTCGACTGAAAACAAATAGGTCATTCCATTTTTTCTGCATCGTCACGTACAAAGAACGGGCAGATCGCCTTCATCTACCTCCAGCTAGTCAGTGTTGACGATCTTCCTCGAAACGCCAGCGACCATCGACCCAGTCCCCTGCCTGCCCCCTCGACCTCACCGCATCGCCGTGCTTGGCACCACCCCCCGGCCATCCACTCAAGCCCCGCCGACCTCCATATCGGGCGCAAGCAGCTCCTGCGCCCCACACCCCTACGATAGACACCAATGCACCGCTTCCCCGGCGAACAGGAGGACTAGGTGCTCCGCGCGCCTAAGCGGGTGCTGCTTCTTTTAATTGCGGTTCGACTGACCCTGAATTGAAATCCAGGCGGGCTACTGACCTCTAGCAAAGGTGAAATAGTAAAGGGAGAAAACCCTATGCATTTAGTATCACAAAGAAGATGCAGTAAGAAGCGCTCAACTAGTTTCTTACGTGGGATGAATACGGTGTGAGCAGAGACGTAAGATTTGCACGAATAAGGGAAGAGGAGTACCTCTTTCTGCTGGCAGTCCTATGTCCTCCTTCTGTTTTTCTAACGATCTTCTTGTGGTTTACTGGAAACGAGAAGTTGTGGAGGACAATGGAGCCTTGGACGAACCCATGACCAAGTTGTTGAGTGTGGTGCGGTGGCCGTCTGTCAGCGGCGGGGAATCAGATCCGAGGCAGCGAACGATGGCGTAGCGGGAATAGCTCCGGTGCGGTGGACGGTTGCGACAGCGGAGTGGCAGCAGTGAGGCACAGGACGGCGTGGTCGGAGTGGTTCTGGTACGGCGCACGTCGGCGTCGGCGTCGTGGAGGCAGCTCTGCCTCAGATTCAGCTGCTAAGTCCTTGAGGGCGTTGCGGTTGTGGTTGCGTTGGACGACGACGTCGGGGTACCGGCTCCGGCGTGATGGAGGAGGCGGCGGTGGATTGGGCGCTCTGGGGTGGAGGACGGAGGAGGCTGGTGGAGAGGGCGTTTTGGCGCCCACGGAGTATGAATGGGGAAACAGAGGGAGGCGGGGGGACTAAGGGGGAACAATGTTTCGGTTTGGGACGCGCTTGTTTGAAATTTGGGGAAAGTTACAAACTTTGCCCCCATCTAAAATTTCAGACATATTGCGGGTTGGGGGTTGGACAGTAATCTTAGGTGTCCCAAATGTGGGCGGGATAGATTTCGGCCGAGCGCATGGGTGTTTCGGCGCCCACGACTTATGAATGCTTCTCGGAGGCGGTTGAGACTGGCGTCTTGGTGAAGTTACAAACCTACCCTGGTTTAGACGTTTGGACATCGCGATGTGCTACATGTGCCAGAGTCAGGACAGTAATTTCCCACCACCAAACATTAGTCTCGCGCGGTTTCGTGTGACCAGAGGCCTATTTGGCGCTTCGTTCAATATTTGGGAGCAGAAGTATTAACGTTTTCGGTTCTCTTGAATTGAACTTTCAGGATTTGTCAAACTTCACAAATCTTTACTCTTGAAAATCCTAAAGCTACAATTATTTTGGAATGGAGGGGGTACATCTGAATATACATTGTACACGAGTATATATTAAAAAAATATGCAATTTACCTCAGTTCCTGCATGGTTCCAGATATAATCTCCTTGGTGGCAAAAAAAAGTTAGACATGCGTATGAATATATATAGCATGTTCAAATGCACAACAAAGATTGATGCCCCCTTTTACATCTGATGTACAAATGCCATTATCTCATGTTCAAATATATGAATGCACTTCCTATGAATTCGAATCTTCAAAACCCCCTTTATGTTGAATTCAACATGTATTCTATTTCATAGCTAGCAATTTGGAATGTATTCATGCAAGTGACAAATGTATAAAGTGCTTCACACTAACAACATGGAGTGCACTAATTAATGTTTATATATGAATTGGAAAAGCATCCATTGCCTATATTTCAAACCACTCTCACTCTATGGATCGATAATATGAAATAAACACATGGACATTCTAGAATTCAATAGAGTATGGGTGTCTGATAGACCGATTATCGTCCATACGCAATTTGCAAAACTCATGATCTCATCCAAAAATAATAATGCCATTTATATTTTAATTTAATGCATAGAACCGCCTTTTACACATAGATGCACTACGCCTCGACCCGTTCTCACAAGCGCTTTGACGCCCGGATAATCAAGCTACTGTGAAACTCTACTAATGATGCCACGTCACCTCGTTTAGTTTTGGTAAACTCGCGTCGGTTCGAAAACCCAGTTCCAATTTTAAAATAAATTCAAACAAATAAAGTTTTCAATTGTCAAAACAAAGATGTTCGCTGGGTTGCGAATATTCACTAGTTAATTATGATGTGGCAACCAACATCATTTGGCTCTCCCTTTAATCCCTAGGAAAATATAAGTGGCCCAGTAGCATATTAATTGGCCTTTTCAATTTCTAAAAATGGATAGACAACTCCACAAGGGCCCAAACTTTTGTTTGTGCACCTGGTAATATTGTGCTTGATTTATGTGCCAAGTTTCACACTTTGCAAAAATCATTTGGTAGCCCAAATAATTGCAAGTCCGTAGTTGTTTGATTTGTAGAAAAAGAAAGGGAAAATGCACAAAATCTACTATTTACTTAAAGCCTAGTTCTACAGTGTGGCCCAGCCCACTCAATGGGCCTTATCCTTCCATCCTCATGTACAGGAGGCAGGAGGCGTGTGAGTCGCACATCAACGGCTGCATGGCCATGGATGGCCTCCACGTCGACTCCCTCGGCTTATAACTGCACCAACGCGAACCCTAGTCCGCTCTCGACCGATCCCCTCTCTTTCCCCCATCGCGCCTCTCCTCGTCGCTCAAAACGACAGGAGAGCTCGAGCGCGATCGCTGCGCCGCTGCTGCCGTTCCATGACCTACGAGCTCCCGACGCTTGTGGAGTTGTCCCAAGAGCCGCAGCCGTCGTCTTCATCATCTGCGCCCCTGGATCGGAGTCGGGGGGCAACACCGTCATCGTCAACGTCAATCCCCTTCGACGGACATCGCATCTGCCTCGTCGTCGATCCCCTCGACTCTAACTATCGCCGGCTTCCCTGAGCTCCCACGAACCCCCCTGTGAGCTCCTCCTCCGACTCCCGGCCTTGCCCCCGTCGATCTCTCGCCGTAGAGTCACCCCGCGAGCTCGCGCCCGCCATGGCCTGTTGAGTATAATGTTTATTAGGAAAGACGAGATAGACTAGGATTTATTCTGGCTTGTCTTGTAGTCCAAGTAGATGATTGTACTCCTATATATATGCCCACGAGGCTCAAGCAATACAACAACTATTCCATCAATTCCATCTCTCCCTTCTAACATGGTATCTATCGCAACTCGATCCTAAACCCTAGCCGCCGCCACTTCCGCACCTACGCGCCGCCCCCGGGGCGGTCGGCCTTCATGACCGCCACCGGGGGCTGCGCCGCCCGTACCTAGGGTTCGTTCGCCGGCCGTGTTGGCCGGCTACCCTAGAGAGTCTTTTTTCCCGATCCTTTGATCCGGGTTTTCTCTCACTCCGCCGGTCGCTTTGATTGGCGTCTACTTTTTGGTTTTCCGGTCTATGTGATCTGGTTTGCCTCGCCCACCGCCGTCGTCGACCCCGTGCGCCTCTACTCCAACACCGGCGCGATTGGCCGGCGTCTTCACCGACCCGGCGGCCTCGCGCGTCGTCCGCGCGTCTGCCCGTCGGTCGCCCCGACCCGACGGCCTCGCATCATGCGGCGGCCCTTCACCGCCGCCGTTCACGCAACGAAACGCCCGTCGATCTACACCGGCCATCACCGTCCCTGCCCGACCGACTCTGCATCACCCGACCCGCGGCCTCGCACCATGTGGCGGCTAATCATAGCCGCCGCCGCCGCCCCGGCTTCATCTCGGACTCCGCCGCCACCACGCCTCCACCGAAGCGGCGTCCCGACCTCGCCGCGATCGGCTTGATCACCCGCCGCCGCCACGATCCGCCTCATCTACGCCACACAACCGACCTGGCCCGTCGGTTACGCGCCCCGCAGTCCCGTGAAAGATCGCCCCGAGTTCAGCGCGCCTCTCCACCGATTGAGCATCGGGCTGCCGCAGCGCCGCCCGTCGAACGCAGCGCCGCCGCCCGTGGTTCTTCTCCGGCTGCACCGACCAGCGCTATCGTTGCGTCGCCGCCTTCGAGCCATAGTGCCGCGCCCGCGTCCCACGCCGCCCGAGGGCGCCCGCTCTAGGCCGCCCGTGGCTGCGCCGCCCGCCGGGTCAGAAGCGAAGCGTGGCACGCGGTCCATGCCGCCGTCCCAAAGGCCGCCCCAGCGGTTGCACCGACTTCGCGAACCGCCGCTTCGTCGCCCCTATCAGAGCCGCGTCGTGGGCCCGGATCCCCGCCGCCGCCCGAGGTCTTCCTGCTGTCCCCCGACCCGCCTGCCGCCGCTGCGTCGCCCCTTTGGGCCGTAGCGCCACGGCCCGCGGTCCACTCCGCCGTCACCGCGCATCGACCTCCCGTGGTTTGTGCCATGCCGTCTCCCATGGCGCGGTTACACCACCCTCCGCGCCGGTCTACGTCATGCTGTCCGGGTTCTTCGCCTACTTCAAGCACCGCCGCCGCACTCCTAACCTAGTCGCCGCTGCCGCCGTCAGGCCGCCGCCGCCACTCTTCTTTGGCCACCGCCGCCGCTACCTTCGTAGCCGCCGCCGCTGCCCGTCCACCCCCTTCGTCTTCATCCAAGTGCCAGCTTGTCGCCAGAGTCGCCGTCATCTACTCCGACCACCGTTGGTGACATCGGCCCCACGCCGATGGACGCCGCAATAATCGTCGAGTTCTTCTCTGCTGGCCCCTCCGACTTCTCCGACATGGCGTACAGCTCGTGCAAGTCCATCGTCTACGCATGCCCGGTGCTGGCAACACCGATGTGTGCCTTCATCCACGACGTGTCCCCGGGCCTGGCAAGCCTGGTGCGGCACTTCGTCAACTTCGTCTTCGTCTGTCTACGCATTCCCGGTGCTGGCAACACCGCTGCGTGCCTTCGTCCACGATGTGTCCCTGGGCTTGGCAAACCCGCCGCGACGCGTCATCAACAACATCTTCTTCCCGGCGCACCACTACTTCGACACCACCGTTCCCATGACTAACTCGGCGCCACCTTGCGCCTGCGGCTCCACGGCGACTTCCTCGACACCGGCCACCCCGACTTGACATCGACCATGGCATTCTTCGCGCGGCTACCTCGACCACGGCTCCACCACCCATGCTCTCGGCTACCTTGACAACGGCACAAAGGGCTACCGCCTGCTTGAGCAACCTCGTCGGTTTTCACTCCAGTCACGACTCCGCGATGCGTCGACCGTTCTGACTGTGGGGGGGTGTTCATCGGCTTGCCTTCGGATTCTTCTCCAGTCTCACCGTCTGCCGCTACTGCCAGGATCATGGGGATGTTGAGTATAATGTTTATTAGGAAAGACAAGATAGACTAGGATTTATTCTGGCTTGTCTTGTACTCCAAGTAGATGGATTTAAAATATGCACACAATGACAAACATTTGTGTGGATTTTCTGTAGGTGTCTCTGTTGACCTGCATGTTTGCCTGATGAGTGAAACATAAGTGATTCCAGTTCTACATATATGTAACATGCTATTTTTGTTGGCTTATATTAACATGGGAACCGGGTAAGTTTCTGCAAATGTATTCTTTTGGTTGTTTTGTGTCATTTGTATCCCGGTCAACAATTTGAGAGATTTACTTTGAGTAAATTCATGGTCTGAACTGGCTGTAGTATTCATTGATCAAATAATTGTCGTCTAACGAGTGTTATTGATAAAGTAGGAGCTTGAGAAAATGAAGGTAACTATGAAGCATCCTCTATACATGATGAAGTGGGCGAATGCGAAATACAACAGGAGTTAGAGAAAGGCACACCTTGCACTTATCGTTTCCTGAGTGCCAAAGAAAGGCTCACTGAAAGTATCAAATTTATTTGATGTGAGGTAGTGACAAGCTTTAGAGTTCAAGCTTTTAGTGGAGTGCTTTTATGCATATAATCTTAATATAATTCATAATTTTAAATAATGGGAAGCACACAGTGGTACATACATTGTATGCATTGTGAAAGAAAATATTTTTATAATCGTGCTTGTGTTTAACAAGAATTGGTAGAAACAATTATGTTTTAATTTTAATGAATATATATTACACCTTTTGTATAAACTAAGTCATATTGTCACACTATCATTTTCTTTCCTTTTGTTTGTTGGTTCACCTTTTTTCTCCCGTTGCAACGCACGGGCTATTTTGCTAGTAAATCCAAAATTTTAGAATATTATTAAAACTTTGAAAAATCTTATAAAATAATCCGTAGCTCGGATCAAAAAACTTTATTCATGAAAGTTGCTCAGAACGACGAGACGAATCCGAACACGCGGTCCGTTCATCCGCCACACGTCCCTAGCATAGCAAACGTTGAACTTTCCCCCTTCGGTTCATCCGTTTGACAGACGTCCGGAACCGGGAAAACTTTCCCGGATGTTTCCCCCTTCGCCAGTATCGCCTAGCGCTGCGTTAGAACACCTCTAGCCTCGCTTATTGTCATGTTATGCATATGTCTGCATGTATATACTGTTTTCCCCCCTCTTCCCCCCGGTAGACCCCGAGACCGCTGCTGATGCCACTATGATCGACTACGTCGACGACGACCCTCCTTCTTGTCTGAGCAACCAGGCAAGGCCTCCCTTTGATAATCTCGATATCGCCCATTCTATACTCTCATGCTTGCATTAGATTTTGCTACTGTTATTGTTTGCTCCTATTCTGATGCATAGCCTGCTTTTGTACCTGTTATTGTTACCTACCTGCTTATCCTAAACTGCTTAGTATAGGTTGGTTAGTGATCCATCAGTGACCCCCGCATTGTCCTTGTTGCCCCTGCTTCATCATCGACGCCTTGATCGACGTGATCACGACCAGAGCCCGACACCTCACATCACATCATGCCCCTTTAGTTGCTCGACTCTGCAGAGCTACTATCAAGTGCCGAGGGTGATCCCTCATAACGCACTCCTGATGATAATTCTGCAGTGTAGCTATTCGGTCGTGGTCATCGAGGGTGATTTCCTCTTTCACCATTCCCGATACGGCTCTGTCGTTCAACACCTCAAGTGTGAACCTCGAGGGTGGTCCCTCTTACGTTCACCTTGATGATTACATTGAGTGGAATCCACCGGGGGTGATTCCTCGGGTTTTCCCCTTGATGTCTAGACACACGGTTACAATGACTTTACTTGAGACCATGGTGAAAGTCGGGCGGGCCCGGAGAGCACCCGCAAGATAATGACGTGGCACGGCCGGGCATTCTAGGCCCTTGTTGTAAGTCCACGAGACGGGGTGACGGGGTCACTTTCGGTCGTGAGTCTCTGCTCGTCTCCGCAAGCTAATAATACACTATGGTTTGGGTATTTGTTCTGAGTTGGCATTTGGCCTTTATGCACCAACCACCACGTGAGAATAGTTATGGGCCTCGACGTCGCAGTATCAGCCGAAGCTTTGTTAGACGTCCAGTCCAGCATTGTGGGCCTGTCGGGCTAGTGCCATCCAGTATGAGGTGGTGCTCGTCCTGGCTCGTCGCACAACGACCCGGAGTGCAACGGGCGATGGGCCCAGACCCCGTAGTGCTTAGGATGTAGACCGGTGGGGACCTCTCTACTGAGCCTAGGTAGGGCTACGACGTGTTGATCTTCCGAGGCCGGGCATTGACCCTAGAAAGGTGTGTCCGGCCAGAGTGATCGAGCATGTTGGAAAACGTGGTGCACCTCTGCAGGGAAGATTATCTATTAATAGCCGTGTCCACGGTAACGGACGTTCAGACTTATATCCTGATCTTATACAACTACAAATGTGTCACGCCCAATATGCGACCCTATCCAAAAGGAACTCGAAGGTCCCACCAAGGATAGACCCGCATATTGGAACGCTTTTGCAAGGTGGATATCATTACATCAACTTTACATAATAGATGGGGATACATACAAGAGGCATACAATGCCACACGAATACAACATCATCATACATAAGAGCACCATCCGACTACGGATGAAACACAAACCAGAAACTCAACGACATCCACCCTGCTAGCCCAGGCTGCCGACCTGGAACCCTATCCCCTGATCGAAGAAGCAGAAGAAGAACTCAACGCAAGCAAATGACATGGCAACGACGGCGAATAACTGGCAGACACCTGGCGCAACGAATCCGGGGCGTTACAAAATGGATACTTGAATATGTGGCTCCGGGATTGCTTTCTCGCAGGGAGTCGAGGAAGGATCTATGGGCATTAATGTTACAACATGCTTGTTAATATAAACTGCTATTCTTTACTCTTCTACATGCTCCAAGATGCTCGGAGCTGCGTGAAGATGCTAGTCTTCAATAGGCTAGGCTTTCCCCCTCTATTCTGGCATTCTACAGTTCAGTCCAGAGATACAACCCTTCCGTTTGATACAAATGCATACTTAGTATAGATCTGATGCTTGCGAGTACTTTGGATGAGTACTCACGGTTGCTTTGCTACCCCTTTTCCCCCTTCTTTCTTCTTTCCGGTTGATGCAACCAGATGGTGTATCCTTGGAGCTAGAAGCCACCGCCGATGGATGCTACTACGTGGAGGCCGTCGACGACTAGGAGTAGTTAGGAGGTCCCAGGCAGGAGGCCTTGCCTCTTCGATCGTGTTGCTTTTGTGCTAGCCTTCTTATGGCAGTCTTGTTTAACTTATGTCTGTACTCAGATATTGTTGCTTCCGTTGACTCTTGTGTATCGAGCTTGTATTCGAGCCCTCGAGGCCCCTGGCTTGTAATATAAAGCTTGTATTATTTTATTTGTGTCTAGAGTTGTGTTGTGATATCTTCCCGTGAGTCCCTGATCTTGATCGCACACATTTGCGTGTATGATTAGTGTACGATTGAATCGGGGGCGTCACAAGTTGGTATCAGAGTCGACTGCCTGTAGGATCCCCCTTTCCAACTCCTTGGCCGAAGTTGAGTCTAGACTTTGAAAAACTAATTTACTAACATGGCCGTGTGGCTTACGGGCCCACGTCGCCATTGGGTGGTATTAAAAACTTTTACTCCTCGACCTTAACTCTGGGACTCTAATCTCTCTTCTATTTGGGTTAAATGATTTTGTTAACTCTAACTCTAGGTTCTCGTAAATACTTTCTCCCGGAGAGCCCCTCACTCCAGATGATTGCTTGGTGCACCAGAAGGTTCTGAAGATACTCTCTGATGCTTTCCCAAAACCCTTGTACCCTTCGTCGCTGCTATCCCTACCACCGATAAATCCTTATGGGTAACTACCTACATTTGTCGTTCATACCTTCATCCCCAGTTGCTCTTGTTATTACAAGATGCCCTGAAAAACTAATTGGTCTTCCAAAAATGCTCAATAGCCCATTACTCTTGTTCCTCCTTATCTGCTTGCATTATGGTTACTTCCATATGTCTAGCAATATTCATTAGCATCCTTTGTCATCGTAATTTCGAGCATTTGATTCGATAAGTTTGTGAATGCTCGCGATCATCGGTCCTAATTAGAATTCTTCCCATCGGCTCAGACGTCACCCCAGACATGAGCTGGTGTTCAGCAAATCAAAGCCTTGATTGATTGTTGATCTATGTCTATTCAACTTACTTGTCTTTGATCGAAACCTCCACTTCTGATCCCTTGATTTTGGAAATCGTAAATCCTTTGCATTTGAACTCTGAATTAGTCAGTTGTTTCTATAACCCGATCTCCTTGCATCCTTTCTTCTTCTGGTTGATTATTGTTGCTCACATCAGATCCCTCGTGGACCACCAGATCCTTTGTGGGATTCTATCCGACAGCGTCCTTCACATACAGTAACCTTGTAAGCCTTCCCTTGGATACATAATGCCTTTGGTAAAATTGTATCCCCCGCTCTTGTCAACCATACCCTTCTTCCGGGCTTTTACTCGTGAAGTGGTGGTATATGTTCTTAAGATGCCCCTATGGGTTGAATCTTTGTCTTACCTAAATCCGTGTGAACCCTAAGATTATGAGAGTTATATCTACTGGTGTTTCTTCGAAAAAAAATCAATTCTATAACTTCATCGAAAACGAGAAGTAAATGGAAAGTTGTGCATTAGAGAAGTGGGAGTCGACCTTGAACCTTTGAGTTCATGCCCATGGACCCGATGTGGAACTTATCATGGAAGCTTCTTGTAATAATAATAATCCCCTTGTGATAAGTTCATCTTGTAACTATGTTTGGTCCTTTGCAACCGTGGTTCCGCCCATATAGTTCTTCTTTGATCCCATCTCCCAGACAAGTTGAAGTACTTGTCCTCTACAGATCTTTTCACTTGTCCAACCTCTATCTTGTGCTACCATCGAGTATTACCGTCTGGTATCTCGAGAATATCACGGAACTACATAACTTCTTATGAGTTCTTCATCAACTAGTATTTCTCGCTGGTTCCAATTTTCCATGGGTTCTGAGTTGTTAGACACTCGAGAATACCGATAACTGATTCGAGTCTACACTTTTCTCTCCATTGTTCTGATTAAACTTTCTTGTAACCTAACATATTTGAGCAGTGATAATTCCCTGCTTATGTATACCCCTCGGTGTACAAACTCTGTCAGTAAGACCTTGTTACTATTGTTGATGACATTCCGATAGCCACCGATGGACGAGAACTTTGCCTATTGCTCCGCCTCGTCTTAACGAGTAGGAAAATGGTTCTCTTCGTCCCTCGCCCTTGGTACCAACGTTGTTGCCAACATAACTGACAGGTTGTCCTCTGACCCGCCTTGCTATCATAACCGTGCAAAATGTAACGCCTTCTTGCTTTTAACCCACATGGTGGGCCCATAACTCGCATTTCCACAGGTTCGAAACTTGACTCTCCTGTACATCTTTGTCTTCCAAAATTGTTCCTCACGCTTGGTTTCGTACATAATTCACGAGCCACCTTCTTGTGATCTGTTCTGGTATCAGATGCAATACTTATTCTTGATGCTTTGAACCCCTTTCACCCTCTGTTTCAAACATCGAAAGATTGCCTACACACTTGAAACTTCTTATTGCACCTTGCTCTCAATGACTTTCTTGAATTTCAACTCAAGAGAGGCCTCTATGCCACGTTCACTGGGATAGCCCCTAGGTACCTATCTTGTGCCGAGCTCCGTCCTTCCCGAATCTTTCCCCCTTACTCCACCACTTAAATCTCGGGACGAGATTTCTTGTAGTGGAGGAGAATTGTGATGCCCGGATAATCAAGCTACAGTGAACCTCTACTAATGATGCCACGTCACCTCGGTTAGTTTTGGTAAACTCGCGTCGGTTCGAAAACCCAGTTCAAATTTTAAAATAAAGTCAAAGAAAGAAAATTTTCAATTATCAAAACAAAGATGTTCGCTGGGTTGCGAATATTCACTAGTTAATTATGATGTGGCAACCAACATCATTTGGCTCTCCCTTTAATCCCTAGGAAAATATAAGTGGCCTAGCAGCATATTAATTGGCCTTTTCAATTTCTAAAAATGGATAGACAACTCCACAAGGGCCCAAACTTTTTTTTGTGCAACCTGGTAATATTGTGCTTGATTTATGTGCCAAGTTTCACACTTTGCAAAAATCATTTGGTAGCCCAAATAATTGCAAGTCCGTAGTTGTTTGATTTGTAGAAAAAGAAAGGGAAAATGCACAAAATCTACTATTTACTTAAAGCCTAGTTCTACAGCGTGGCCCAGCCCACTCAATGGGCCTTATCCTTCCATCCTCAGGTACAGGAGGCAGGAGGCGTCTGTGTCGCACATCAACGGCTGCCATGGCCATAGATGGCCTCCACGTCGACTCCCTCGGCTTATAACTGCACCAACGCGAACCCGCTCTCGACCGATCCCCTCTCTTTCCCCCATCGTGCCTCTCCTCGTCTGCTCAAAAACGACAGGAGAGCTCGAGCGGTGACTGCGCCGTCGCCGCCGTTCCCGCGGCCTACGAGCTCCCCGACGCTTGTGGAGTTGTCCCGAAGAGCCGCAGCCGTCGTCTTCATCATCTGCGCCCCTGGATCGGAGTCGGGGGGCAACACCATCGTCGTCCACGTCGATCCCCTTCGACGGACATCGCATCTGCCTCGTCGTCGATCCCCTCGACTCCAACTATCTCCGGCTCCCCTGAGCTCCCACGAACCCCCCTGTGAGCTCCTCCTCCGACTCGCGGCCTTGCCCCCGTCGATCTGTCGCTGTAGAGTCACCCCGCGAGCTCGCGCCCGCCATGGCCGAAGCCCTGCCGCAACCGCACCGGGTTCGCCCCCGTACACGCTCGCCGCACCCATGGTCGTGCTCCCCCGCGCGTCTGGCCGCGCCCTAGCCGCATTCCGCAGCAGCCCGCTCCCGCGCACGCTCGCTGCTCTGCTGTCGTTGCTGTCGCCTCTGCTACTCTGGTGCTCCTACGAGCTTGCTGTTATTCATCTGCTAGCTGACGCCGCTGCTGTTTTGCTGCTTCTCCTGCTAGTTAGTCGTTGCTGCCGCTCCTAAGCGCCGCTCCTGTCTGCTAACTACTGCTGCTCCTAGATGCTGCTGCTGAATCCTCCTACTGCCGCTGCTAGTTGCTGCTAATGGCCATGGCTGTGGCCATGTCCAAGCACGTGTGGGGTGCGTGTGTATGCACAGGCACCACCGGCCGGCCGTGCAATTTAACTTAGGGACTAATTACTAGTTAGTTTAACTACTAGCCTATGACAAGTGGACCCTACGCTAATTAATCTAATTAACTAGAATATTTTAGATGCTGCATATTACATGTGGGCCACACCCTCCCCTTTTGACCAGTCAAGTTGACTTGGTCAACTCGAATTAAAATAAATCAAAAATTTCAGAATATTATTAAAACTTTGAAAAATCTTATAAAATAATCCGTAGCTCGGATCGAAAAACTGTGTACATGAAAGTTGCTCAGAACGACGAGACGAATCCGAACACGCGGTCCCATCCGCCACACGTCCCTAGCATAGCAAACGTTGAACTTTCCCCCTCCGGCTCATCCGTTTGACAGACGTCGGGCGGGAAAACTTTCCTGATGTTTCTTCGCCATGACGCTTAGCGATGCGTTAGTACACCTCTAGCCTCGCTTATTGTCATGTTATGCATATGTTTGCGTATTTACTATTTTCCCCTCTTCTCCCGGTGAGACCGAGATCGCTGCTGATGCCATCTGTGGATCGATTACGCCGACGACGACCCTCCTTCTTGTTCGAGCAACCGGCAAGGCCCCTTGATCTTCCCGATATCGCCCATTCTATACTCTCATGCTTGCATTAGATTTTGCTATCGTTATTGTTTGCTCCTATTACGATGCATAGCCCGCTTTTGTACTGTTATTGTTACCTACACCGCTATCCTAAATCGCTTAGTATAGGTTGGTTAGTGATCCATCGCGACCCCACCTTCTCCTTATTGCCCCTGCTTCATCATCGACGCCTCGATTGACGTGATCGACGACCAGAGCCCGACACCTCACATCACATCACGCCCCTTTAGTTGCTCGACTCTGCAGAGCTACTATCGAGTGCCGAGGGTGATCCTCATAATGCACTCGATGATAATTACGTAGTGTAGCTATTCACCGTGGTCATCAAGGGTTATTTCCTCTTCACCATTCCCGACACGGCTCGTTGCTCAACACCTCAAGTGTGAACCTCGAGGTGGTCCTCTTACGCTCACCTTGATGATTACATTGAGTGGAATCCACCGGGTGATTCTCGGGTTTCCCTTGATGTCCGGACACACGGTTACAATGACTTTACTTGAGACCTTGGTGAAAGTCGGGCGGGCGGAGAACACTCGCAAGATAATGACGTGGCACGGTAGGCATTCTAAGCCCTTGTCGAAGTCCACGAGACGGGCGACGGGTCACTTTCGATCATGAGTCTCTGCTTTCGTCTCCGCAAGCTAATAATACACTATGGTTTGGGTATTTGTTACGAGTTGGTCTTTGCCTTTACGCAAAGAACCACCACGTGAGAATAGTTATGGGCCTCGACGTCGCAATATCACCAAGCTTTGTCGACGCGTCGGCCAAAGATTGTGGGCTGTCGGGCTAGTGCCATCCAAGATGAGGTGGTGCTCGTCCCCATTCGTCAGACAACGACCGGAGTGCAACAGGCGATGGGCCCGCACTTTGAGTGCTTAGGATGTAGATCGGCGGGACCTCTCGCCGAGCGTGGTAGGGCTACGACGTGTTGATCTTCCGGCCGAGCATCGACCCGAAAGGTGTGTCCGCCAGAGTGATCGAGCGTGTTAGAAAACGTGGTGCACCCTGCAGGAAGATTATCTATTAATAGTGTGTCCACGGTAATGACGCTCGGACTTATATCCCGATTTTATACAACTACAAATGGATACTTGAATATGTGGCTCCGGGATTGCTTTCTCGCAGGGAGTCGAGGAAGAATCTCTGGGCATTAATGTTACAACATGCTTGTTAATTATAAGCTGCTATTCTTTACTCTTCTACATGCTGCAAGATGTTCGGAGCTGCGTGAAGATGCTAGTCTTCGATAGACTAGGCTTTCCCCCTCTATTCTGGCATTCTGCAATTCAGTCCACAGATACAACCCTTCCATTTGATTCAAATTCATACTTAGTATAGATCTGATGCTTGCGAGTACTTTGGATGAGTACTCACGGTTGCTTTGCTACCCCTTTCCCCCTTCTTTCTTCTTTCCGGTTGATGCAACCAGATGGTGGATCCTTGGAGCCAGATGCCACCGCCGATGGATGCTACTACGTGGAGGCCGTCGACGACCAGGAGTAGTTAGGAGGTCCCAGGCAGGAGGCCTTGCCTCTTCGATCGTGTTGCTTTTGTGCTATCCTTCTTATGGCAGTCTTGTTTAACTTATGTCTGTACTCAGATATTGTTGCTTCCGTTGACTATTGTGTATCGAGCTTGTATTCGAGCCCTGGAGGCCCTGGCTTGTAGTATAAAGCTTGTATTATTTTATTTGTGTCTAGAGTTGTGTTGTGATATCTTCCCGTGAGTCCCTGATCTTGATCGTACACATTTGCGTGTATGATTAGTGTACGATTGAATCGGGGGCGTCACAAGCGCGCTATATATCTCTCTTAACACATAAGTGCACACACTTTATATGCATCGGCATTTCTCTTTCACACATGCTCACAATCTCTCTCGGGTGTCTCACGCACATGCTCTCTCTGTATCTCTCTCTCTTTCTGACTACTATGTACCACTCTTTTCACTAATCTCAGTTGGAAAACACTATTTCTCTCACATGCATATATACACACGCACGGTCTCTACTAGCCCTCTATACGCACATATATGTGCCTACGTGTCTCCCGCACGCACATTATCTTTAGGCCTCTCTCGCACACATTGCCCCCCCAGACACACCTCTCAGATATGATTCCATCATGTCATTCGGTAGGATATCCCTGACTGTTAGGCTGGATGGTAATACGAGGCAAAGTTTTACCCTAGTTCGGACCCTTGCAGTTGAGGAAAAAGCCTACTCCTGGTACTGTATATTAGTGATACGGGTGTGTACAAAGTACACGTGAATACCAGGCATTGTGTGTGTGTATACTATCGACGAACTAGCCCCCAAGCTTCTATAACGTACTGTGGGCCTATGGTTACAAATCATATATAGTCGGCTTATCACTAGTGGGGATAGAGTCCTCCGCGACTCTGGTAGCTTCGTGTTGTATGCTGAGTCCTCCACATGGGTCTTCGTATAACGCGTCTCGGTCCAACTTATGTGGCGCAGGATGGAACCGACCCATGAGTCCACATGTTGACCCACCACAACTAGAAATGATGTGCCCACCACACCACACACGCAATCGGCCACTAAGAAAATAAGCATATACAATAGTACAATTTTATACATGAAAGTTAATTGCATGGTGCATCCAAAAATATTTGTTCTGCATTGTGAATGTTTATATATTCTCCTAAAATATTACTCACGGGAAAGAGAAATGAAGGCCATATCTCTCCTTGTCTCCACCGGACATCCCCTATTTCTACACCACTTTCACGTACGCACACAAACTATCTCTCGGCCCTCTAAAAGTATGCATGCCCACGACACATTCACATGTCACGGTCACTGTATTTCAAGCTAAAGCACTTATTTCAAGCTAAAGCACTATACTGTCACCGGACTTCAGAATATGCTCATTACGGTCACCGTATACATTCTCGTGGTGATCATACGGTATCTAGCTCATGATACATCTCCGTATTTTCTTGATGACACTGACAGACTTTGCATTTGATGCGTGCTCTGTATTTTGTTGACGACACTTACGGTCATTGTATCTGAAGCGAAAGCACGATATGGTCACTGGACTTCAGAATAAGTTCATCACGGTCACCACATACATTTTGTTGTGCTAACCAACATGTGGTTGGATGGTTAGGAGGACAGTGGTTTCTCGAGCCCACCAGGGTTAAAGTCCTGGTGCTTGCATTATCCTGGGTTAATTTCAGTATTTTTCGGCGATATGCGTTCAGTGGGAGGAGACGTTCCACTCGACTACGAGGCACCTATGGTGAGTTCGTAAAATCTCAAGATCCTATGCTGGCTCACTCTCTCAAAGGTGCTCATAGGGGTAGGGTCTGCGTGTGTGCGCTTATAGCGGTGAGTGCTTGCGCGTATATATGAGCCCTTGTGTCTGTACCGTGTTAAAAAAATACATGTCATGATTATACGGTCACTGGCTCACCTGTACAACTCCGTATTTTGTTGATGACACAATCAATTGACCAGTCAAATGTTCCACGTGATGCAATTAGTGTTGCACCATCGGGGCGCGTAACCATGGGGCCCACCTGTCAGCCCGTATATGAAAGAAAGAAATGGTAGTTTGAGTCTGTACTGTGTTAATAAAATACATTTTATGGTGATCATACGGTCACTTGCTCACCATACAACTCCGTAATTTGTTGATGACACGATCAATTGACCAGTCAAATGGTCCACATTCAGCAGCACACATTACCATAGGGCCTACCCGTCAGTGTGTATATGAAGGACAAAAATGGTAATAAATTAGTGGTGGTGGGTATTCAAAGTCGTGAGACCTCTGGTTGGCGATCGCGGTGGGGGGGAGGCGTTGATTAGGCGGTGGGGTGGGGATCACGGAGAAAAGCTCGTGAGGGGGCCTAGAGGATGGCTGGTCGGGCGCGGATCGGCGGTGGGGAGTGGTTTCGGGCGGGCGGGCGGTGACGGCAGGGGCGGCATGGGCGGCGGGGGCAGTGGTTCGGCCGGTGGTGGCTGGCAGCTCAGGGGGGTGGAGTTTGATGATAAACTGTAGGCCCTTGATTTCGTATCCAACACCTGGAAAATCTAATGACCAGAGATGAAAAATTCAGCCGACTGACGTGTAGCCTCACCCCGCACGTACACATGCACGCACGCAAGACACGCACGCAAGCAAGCGTGCAACACTGACATGTACACATAATGAACACACGCACGCATGCAGGCGTGCAACACTGACACGTACACATGCACTCACGAACACACGCACGTACGCACACATGCATGCAACACTGAAACGTACCCTTGCACGCATGCAACACTCGCGCCGCCGCATGAACACAAAGACACGACGCAAGACACACGCTCAACCTATACGTGCATGCACCATTTGTTAAGGACATGGATTGTTACGGGTATTAATCAATCTTATCTGTGATAAGAAGAACATTGATGTTTGAAGTGGTCTTTACGGATCACAACATATCGAACGGGCTATCAACATAGTAGGCTTATCTACATCAAAACGATGACTTCAAACTCAATGAACAATCATCGGTTTATGAAATGCCCGCTTCTGACCGCCCTGGCCCACCAAAGGTTCCTCTGCTATGCGCTGCGTGTGTTGGGTCACTGACATGCAGGCCATGTACCCAAAGAGCCCACACGTTAGTGGAAGAACAAGTGCAGTGTCCTACGTCAGAGTCGAGGGCGCCACTCGCTGCACGCCCGGCTGAACACGCCTCCTTGCCGCATTCAAATGCCTCCATGAAACCCACCCGTGTGGAAGCCGAGAAACCCACTCTGGACACACGTCCGTTCATGACCAACCGGCATTAAACGCAACACCGGCCGAGCTCCTCCCGTCCGCCGTATATTTAATAGCCTATTTAAACGAGGCCAAACACCGGCCAAGAATCGCACACCTCCGCCGCTCCCCTATCTCCTCCTTCACCCTTTTGAATTTATAGATGACATGTATCTCAATTCCTATGAGGAGGGATTAGAAAAGAGACGCAATTTGGTTCATATCATAGGAACCTTTCTATTGAATATACGCTAATGTTTATTTTCCTTTGAAATAATGGGAGTATAGGAATCCATTCATATGAACCAAGTGGCTCTACAACTATAGAAATGATATCATGTTTATTTCCTTTGAAATGTGGAGTATATGAATTCCTATGAACCAATTGGCTCTAAAGGAAAAAATCCTATAAAAATCTTATCATATAGAGTTCCTATGATATTCCTCCACACCAAAGGATGGTTGAAACTGCTGCAGGTGATACGATGGTCTTTCTTTGTAGACTCCTCCCCCATCTTTATAGTTACCTCTCGAAGATGAATGAAATGATATATACAGGGTATTCTACATGTGCAATTTGGTACACGAAAACTCGGTAAAAGTTTGCGAGGTTCGAATTTTCAATAAAGCTATATGCACTGCATTTTGGAACGGATGGAGCATACGGCAGTTGCTAACACTCACGTGCAAGATTTGTGTGTAGGAGGAGTGGCTGTTCTGTTAAATGACATGGCAAAACTGACACTGTCGGATGCCGATCTAACGGTTCTTATGGCGTTCGTCAGGAAAAGGCTTGTGGCGAACGTTTGTCGGATAATGGTTTATGGACACATGCACGGCATTGATACGTGCCCCCTCTCTCTCCCGCACACGCACCCTCACGAGTCACGACTCTCCCGAGTCCTCTCGCATCCACCGTCTATCTTTAGGTAGACGTCACACACATACACTACTAGGGAAAAGCCTATACACAGAATCTTTGCAGCAGCGCGGTTCAAAATAGAGCGCTGCTGCTAAGTAGTTGTAGCGCTCTTTACGTAAACTCGCTGCTGCTAAATATTTAGCAGTAGTGCGCTCGGCAAGAAACACGCTGCTACAAATATCGACCGGCGGTGTTCCCCCACCTCTAAGTAGCAGTAGCGCGGTCGCAGAAACAGCGCTACTGCTAAGAGCATAGTAGTAGCGCGGTTTCCTTGAGATCGCTACTTGTAAGTTTCAAATTGCCGCAATTTTTTGTCCCAGTTAGCAGTAGCGCCTTACCCGAAAGCGCGTTGCTGCTAAGTTCTTAGCAGCAGTGCGGTTTCTCACCAGCGCTACTGCTAACCCCACCAACCCCCAACCCGTCCCTCCCCTCCCCCTTGCTTTTTTCCCTTCCCCCTACCTCCCCCTCTCCTCTCTTCCCTCCACCACATGCTCCCACTCTCACCTTTTTTCCCTTCCCCCTACCTCCCCCTCTCCTCTCTTTCCTCCACCACATGCTCCCACTCTCACTCTTCTTCTTCTCAATACTTCTCCCCATTACTCTCTCTCTTCTCAGATCCACCTTCTCTCTCTTCATTACTCCTACATAACTACACCACCTCCATTAATGCATCTCCTTTCTCTTTTCCTTCCCCTCCACTAGTTGAAGTTGTCTCCTTCCAAATTAGGTAGCTAGGTAGATGTAGGATTTAGTTAAGGACCTATTTGCCCCTAACTAGATCTATCTTTGTCAAGAAGAGCTTAATTTGTGCACTTTTGATCTCCCTACAACATCATCTTCGCCATCAAGATAGAGGTGATGAAACTTTCATGCTTTTGCAAAATGGAAATGTGTTTATGTGTGTGTGATATGTTTGTGGAAATTGTGTGTGTGGCATGAGTTGACGCCAAATTGTGCTTTTGAGTTGCCTATGTTTTGCGAAATGTCGATTTATTTCCGTTCGCTAATTCCGCAAACTCTAGATCCATATATGTCCTATTTTTAGGGAAGGTCATGCCAAAATTTTTATGACTTTGATGCATGCATGCATTTTACAATCAATTTTTTATTATTACCGTGCAGAGTTGACGATGGTCGATTGGAACGATGGTGGATAGGTGGTTGCGGTCGGCGGTGCAAGACATGAAAGAAATAACCGGACAGAGGTTTTATGTCCGTGTCGAAAATGCAAAGGAATAGTTTGGCTCGACCCCCATGACGATGGTCGGTGTCGAAGCGCACTGCCATGACTGGTTTCATGGATGGCTATACTAGGTGGATAATTGAAGATGAGGATGACGATGTTGAGGATGCCGACGGGCAGGAAATGATGACACGGGCAAGACGAAGAGATGATCGATAATGGCGGCGGGAAGAGGCCGGACATGGCGGCGGAGAAGGGGCCGGACATGGCGGAGGAGAAGGGCCGGACATGGCGGCGGAGAGAACGACATGGACTCCACGCAGCAGAGTTCGCGGTACTAAGTTCAATTGTGCGGAACCTCATGTTCAAGCATTGCTTCGCAAGGAGACGAATCTTGAGAGAGCTGCTTCTAGAGAGGAGGCTAAGCTGGAGCAACCGGTGGTAGACTCGAACACTCCATTGTATGATGGTTGCAATCTCGAGGTGACCCGTTGAGTTTCACGCCCAACTCCTCAAGACGAAGGCTAAAAACAAATGGACCGACACTAGCCTCGATGAGCATCTCAAGTACCTAAAGGATGTTCTTCCCGGGGTAATCTATGTCCTACTAGTGTTGATGAGGCCAAGAAGATCGTGTGCCCTCTTGATCTCGCCACACGTTAGATACCATGCATGCATCAACGATTGCATAATTTATCGGAAGGAGCACGGAAAAAACAAGCTGTCCGTGTGCAATGCTTCTCGATACAAGAAGGCCGGAAGAAATGTCCCCGAAAAGTTGTATGGTACTTACCGATCACTCCCGCCTCTCAGGTATTTTGTAGATCCCAAGGAAGCAAAGCTAACGCTACCGCACGCGGAGAGGAAGAAGCCCGACGATGGAGATGATCCGGCTGAGACACGTGAAGGATGGAAGCCGTGGAGAGCGTTGAACAGCTTCTATCGGTATTTTGAATGTGATGCAAGGAACATCGTGCTCGGGCGGTACCGATGGCATGAATCCGCTTGGCAACCGAACACCAACCATAGTACATGGCCCGTGTTTGTATGGATGTACAACCTCCCCTGGTTGTGCATGAAATCAAGTACATTCACATGAGCATGCTTATTCAAGGGCCAAAACAACCAGGAAATAATATTAATTTGTATCTGGGGCTACTTCAAGAGGAGTTAGACACGTTATGGAAAACACCGCCAAGACATGGGACGCCAAAGAAGGTGAGTATTTCAACATGAGAGCAGCGCGATCACGACAAAGGCAGACTATCTCGATTCTGGATATGTGGCGTGCCGGTGTGCCATGGATATTGCGGATGCACGCGGTGCATGGATGATACAACGCCTCAGCAGCTAACGCCAAGGAAAGATGGCGGTCAGGGAAAATCGTGTACATGGGGCATCAAGATGGCTTGAACAGACGCGACCCATGGAGAAACCGTGGAGATCTATTCAATGGTCACGCTGAGCATCGAGGACCTCCACGTAAGCGGAGCGGTGCCGAAATCGATGAGCTGTTGAAAAAGCTGGAATGAGTGCCCGCTACCGAAAGACGATGAGAAAGGCGCCAGAGCCGCTGCTGAAGGTATGGAAGACGAGGTCGTGTTCGGGACTTGAGTATCGCACAAACTCGATACACCTCATTGCCTAGATCAAATGCATATCTGTAAGAATGTCCTTGAGAGCTTGCTCGCAACACCGATGAACATGCCGATAAGACCAAGGATGGGCCAAGGCAAGAAAAGACTTGCAAGATTTGAAAATCGGGGAAGATCTCGCACATGCCGCCCGTAAAATGTCGACGAGACAGAGACGGAGACAGAGGCACGGAGAAGAAGGGCAAGAAATTAAAGAAAGAAGATTATTGCCCCCTCTTGCTTCACCTTAAGTCGCTGAGATCAATCAATTCTTTAAGTGCCTTACGGAGTGAAAGTTAGTTCCGTTCTCGTGGCAAGATAAGCAGATATCTAGACACGGACAAGAAAAGGTTCAGCGGGATGAAGTCTCATGACTGTCATGTGATGATGACGCAGATACTACCTGTTGCCCTTAGAGGGATAATGGACAAGCACGTCCGTGACACGCTTATTGGTCTCTGCAACTTTTTGACGCCATCTCGAAAGTCGATCGGTGTGAAGCAGCTCCAAAGGCTACAGAAGAGATCGTTGTGATATCGAATGAGCTTGAGATGTACTTCCCGCCCGCGTTCTTCGACGTGATGGTGCATCTGTGTGTCCATATTGTGGATGACATAATAGACTGGGGCCGCCATTCCCGCACAACATGATGCCGCTTTGAGAGGATGAATGGGATCATCAAAGGATTCGTTAAGAATATGTCCCGTCCGGATGGAAGCATCGTCTGTATTATTTGGCACAAGAGTGCATCTCTTTACGTGAGAATTTTCTATATGGCGCAGACCAGCCGCTGGTGTTAGTGTTGGTTTGCCCGCTAACAAGCACGATGGGAGGCTCAAGGAGATGGTCATCAGAACGGTCGCAGGAACTGCACGTGGCATACTCAGATCGACGCAGCGATTTTGACAGAGCAAACTTGGTAGTGCTACAACACCTAGACGAGGTAGATCCTTTCGTGGCAATCGCACAAAGAAATTATCGCAAAGAAGTATCGTGACCGGGGTATGCGGGACGGACGCCGGGTTACTAGAGAGCACAACTCCACTTTCCTGCATTGGTTCAAAGAGCATATTATTGCTAATCCCGGAGGAGGGCTCTAAGGACGGATTGCTCATATACGCCTTAGCACATGGCCCTCGCCCAACCTCGTAACCTATCGGGCATATGATATCAACGGATACACGTTCTACACGGAGGCAAAAGATATGGACAAGGATGATCGAACTCGGGGGTGACGATGGAATGCATGACCGCAATGACAACGCACAACCGAACGATTTTATGGAAGGGTCGAGGAGATCCGGGAGCTTGACTACTCGACTGCACAACACGACGATGTTCCGTGTCGATGGGCTAAGAATGTCGAAAGAGAAAGCCGGATGTTCACTACCATGACTATACCCGACGCCAAGAGCGCCACCGTCAATGCTATCGCAAAAAACGAGCCATGGGTACACGCTAAGCACGTGACACAATGCTTCTTCATAATCGACCAGCAATCCCAGCCGTGTTGTCGTGAGGAGAGGCAAAGGAACATCATTGGAATGGATGGAGTCACCAACGAGGAAGACTATGATCAGTACGGCAACCCAATGAGGGAAGATGACGATGATGATGAAGTATACGTCAAAAGAAGAATCAATACTACATTACCTAAGAAAAATCGCACTCCATGGAAAAGGCAAAGTCACAATGAGGGGCTCAATTATTCTTCGACGAACAAGAAGGGAAAGAAGCTGACTCAAAAACGAAAACGTCAGCACTGAGGAAACGTATGTTATGGGTCCAATGATGTGTAATATATATATGTTCCTATTTTGTATACACACTTAGCCATATGATGTGTAATATATATGTTCCTATTGTGCATACATATTTAACCGTCAAATGATGCAATATATATCGCCTCCCTTCGCTCACGCCTCGGGAAATAAAAGTGGGATAAAATAAAGGAAAAGAAAAATAAAAACTGGCAGTAGCGACGGCAGTAGCAGCGCGTTTCCACAAAACCGCTGCTGCTACATACCATACTAGTAGCGCGTTTCTTATAAACCGCTGCCGCTACGCACCATAGTAGTAGCGTGTTTCCCATAAAGCGCTGCAGCTACAGATCATAGTAGTAGCGCGTTTCGACATAACGCGCTACTGCTACGTCCACTTAACCCAAAATTCTCACTCGCCCAGCTTCATCCCGCCACATTTCCCCCCAAATCCCCACTCTCTCTCCGGCCCCCGTCGCTCCGCCTTGCCCGACCAGCCCGGCGCTTCGCCCCGACTCATGGCGCGGCCCAGCTTCGCCCGTCGCCCTCGACCCGACTCGGCCTCGACCCGACTCCGGCCTTCGCCCCCGACTCAAGGCTCGACCCGACTCCGGCCTCGCGCTCGACCCCGACCTCGCTTCGCCCCGACCCGTCGGCCCTCGCCTCCCTCCTCGCCCCTCGCACTCTCTGTAAACCCCCTCTCTGCTAGGGTTCTTCATGTTAATTAATTAGGTTATCTATTTAGTTATGAATTTAGCTAGGTTTCAAAATTAGCTGAATTTATATGGAAATTTGAACTGGACATGTGATATGTGCATATGTCATGTTTTGGACATGTCATGTTTGGAAAATGATCCGAGTGGCCTATGTTACGCCGAAATGTTGATTCATTTCGCTTTGGTGAATTTCAGCGCCGATATGTCCATTTTTAGCAAAGGTCATGCCGAAATTTCCGTGAATAAAGGCATGATTTGTGCTACATAGTTGGCATATCGAGTCTTGGCACATAGATTTCTTTTTTACGTCATTTCTCATTTATTCATACTTTTAGAAATAAATGAGGCCACTTAATCATAGGAAACATGTCGAACAACGAAGAAACCGGGCCTTGACCAAGATGCGATTTAGATGGATTATGATGGTGAACAAGAGTACCTCGACTATTTGATTGCTAAGCAAGGTTTGCAGGTCGGCCTCGATGATGGTATTGACGCCGACATCGACACCGACGGCGCCGGCACCGACGGGCGCCGCACCGATGGCGGCGCCGAGACCGTGGGGAAGGTATCGGCGGGAAGGTACCGCCCGATGCCGATACCGAAAAGAGGAAGCATAAGAAGCAGAGGATACAAAACCTAACAAACTAGGGATTGGACGACTTGTGATCACAAAGATGGCACCGCAAGTTTGAGCCGTTAGAGCCGGAAGAACCTCGCAAGTGCTATGGGAACCAAGTAGGATGCATCCTACGGAATGCGCGAGCATCAACGACGATGACTTAAGGAGTAAAGAACATTTGACGCAGCTTGCTCCTAACGGTTGCACAAGAGATTCAAGTTCCCGACCGATGATAACATAGAACAACCGTGGATGATCCAAGATGAAAAAGATTAACAATCACGCCATGGGCATGTTCAGCAATGATTTGGCCTCCTAGAAAGGGAGGGTGAAACGAGCTATTGAGGCTGATGAACCCCTGCCCAAGATTCGGAGGAAAATCCGACACTTACGGAAGAGGAGTTCGAAAAGTTCAAGGACACTTGCGCTACCGAGGCAGCCAAGGCTAAGGCTGCGAAATTCAAAAGCCTTCAGCTCCGAACACGGGAAGCATCGCCTCGGAAGCCGTGGCTACCTCGGTAAAAGGCCCATATGGGATAAGGAGGACGCGAACGTGAAGCCGCGGGTCTCCTGCACTCTTCGCGAAGTTCACCAACCCCTTGGAGCATGACTTCATCGGGGCCCGCTACAAGTGGGACAAGGAGAAAAGGTTTTTACGGACAAGATCACGAGGAAATTGATTAGACTCATCGAGAAGCAACACCGCTTGCAGCCGAAAGCCCTACTTCTCGATGAGGCCCAAGTGGGACACCCTCTCAACCGGCCTTGAACGAACTTAAGGGACTCCCGTTGGACCAGCGGCCGCAATATGGTCGTGTGCACGGCGCCGAGACGGCGCCACGTGGAAGGTGTTTTACAACGACGCCCAGAGGCCAAGAAGTAGAAAAAAAGTTTAGTCAGCGGACATCGACGCAAAGGTGAAGCTTGCGGTCGAGAAAAAGCAAGTGAGGACGCCAAAAAGCAGCCGAGGACAAATATGAGTTGCTACAAAGAAAGGTCAATGCACCAGAATCGCACTGCAGAAATGATTTCGCTACTAACTTGGTTCCAGCTATCATCAATCGGGCGAAGGAAAATCCGCATAAGACGGTACATGATTTCCCGATGCCCAGCCTGTCATGAGCAACTCCATGAACAACAACACCATCGCACCATCACTTGCTCAAGCAACCGGCCTCCTCTCGCAGCCGCCTCCGCCATAGCAGCCCGCCCTCGGTCTCAGCGCGCTTAGGTGGGCCTTCATCTTTGGCTGAGCTCGACGCCACACGGTAATTACATGTCGCACCAACATATATATATATATATAGATAATATTCCATTTTTGTTGCCTTTCGTTGTTTTACACCACGACATATGTGTTTGCAGTAAAGAAACCCCATGCACCATACTCTACTTGATCAAAGGCCGAAAGGTGGACGTGGGAAAGGGGATGATAATGGACCCTCTCAATGCACATTCCACAACCACCCGATCTCACTGGGCACTTGAGGTTAGCTTGACCAGTGTGAAATCGGGCACGAGGATTTGCCTCCTCCAAGACAAAGATGTGGGAGCGGACGACGAGACCCCGCCATGATTGACGATGCAAGGGTTGGGTGCTGCTATGGCGAAGAATCTTATTTGTCCGAGCCGCCGAGAGCACACCAATAACTACCACACATCAACAAGCATGTGCGGAGACCACCACCCCACCTACGCAATTACCAGCTCTGTAGTAGTGCCGGGAGAGCGGCGGACGACATGATGAAGGGGTGCAATAGTCTTGGCTGATGTACCAGAGAACAGAGAATGGATGATGAGACGGAGGTCGACCCTATGGATTACCTCAATACAAACGCTGTATGATCTGTGACATAGATATGATGAGTCAACCATATGACGAATCGGGCTATCACTTGCTAATGAGGATATGGATGATATGCCGGGCAGGGCCGTACCATGGAATGCAAAAGTCTCTCTTCATGAAATCCTCACAGACACGCTCAAGATGCCGCCAACACAGGCTCAACTAGCCGGGCGCGAGGGTCGACAAGATTTAGCCCGGGAACACTTGGGCAGGGGTTAAGGAAGGGTCTCGAAGGTGTGCCCAAGAAAAAGGAGAGGAAGAGATCGGGAAGGTAATCGCCTCCAAACAAGCGAGCACACAGCAGCCGACGATGCATTCTCAAGAGCGTGTACCGTGAAAGGTGCAAATATGTTCCATCTCACGGGCGAGCCGATGCTACCGCTGAAATCGCTGGAGGCACTATCGAGGGATCTCGGAGACTGCACGACCATGTGCTTTGACCGAGAAAAGCCTACTAGCCTCAAAGGATCCGGGATATCCGACATACGCTGCTCGTGTGCACGAGGGGAAGTGCTACGTCGACACACGGCCCGCGGAGGTGTTCTTCCCGCGGTTTGACCATATCTTTGAGATGTTTCTAACAAGGCGGCTTGATTTTACTATCGTCCGCCTTTTTGCGCTTACATATGAGCTCCGCCGTGAAGAGTGAAGAAGTCTCGCAAATCTGTGTGGCGGATCCGCATTACATGCACGAGTCTTTCTTGAGTCTCGGCGACTTTGAGCGTGAAACTGCTAGGAGTACCTCCAAAACTTCATGGTACAGAATAAGGACCGGAAATTGTCCTCGTGCCTTATCATCCAAAGTAAGTCGATTCCGACAACCCTTTCGTACATTTCAATCATTCCTTCTCTCTCATATGGGGAATAATTTGAGGTGTCTTTTCCCATGACAGCGGGCGCCGTTCTTATCGTTTTTACCCGCAAGTCTCCCATGCCGTGTATTTTGACCCTTCGAGAGACTACGAGAAAAAGGACTACACCCACATAATGAATATTCTAGATGATGCTCTCCAAGGCTTCACTATAGAGGTGGCCACGTGCATATCGGAAACAAAGGAACAAGAAGATGGGTTTCATGATAAAACTAACTTCTCCTGCATCCATGTCCCAAAACCAAGCAAGAAGGATGGATTCTACATCGTCCATCTCATGATTCAGTTCAACACGGATCACCAAAGCTTCAGATTAACAAAGCAGAAATGATGATCATATCCACAAGTGGCTAGAATCTCATGGAGAAGCTTAATTATAAACTTAGAGATGACTTCTTTCGCATCCAAAGCGACATTGCGACGATCATCATGAAAGAAGTCGCCGATGAGAAGGATGTTCCACCACGGCCCTATATCGCAAGTCGACGTCCGAACTCGCATAGGCATGCAACGCCTAGACCTCACGCCGCTCAAGCAGCTAGGGTTCGCCCTCGATGATATGGAAGGATGGAACTTCTAGTGAGTTATGATGCCGATGATGATGATATGTGTCGGTTGAACTTGTATACTTTTGTAGCGATGAAACTTTGTGATGTCCACGGTCCTGCCGAACTTGCGTAACGCTACTTTGTTAGTTGGCGTCGATGATGACCTGCGTACCTCTAGTTAATTAATTTATGCATCGTATATGTTGCATCTAGTTGCTAACCTTTCTTTTTTGGTGTTGCTCTAGTATATTTTTTTGCATATATATGATTGTACATCCTCTTCATGAACATGCATCTCTAACAGTACCTAGTTTCTTGATGGCTAGATGGAAATGCTATGTCGTGTACAAAGGGAAGGTTCCGGGTGTTGAGTGGCATGAGTGTCGGCGCAAGTGAATGGGTTCACTGGCGCCAGCCATAAAGGCTTCAAAAGGCATAAGAAGGAGAAGCTAGTTACTTGAGGTTCACGCTAGCGCGAGAGGACTCAGAATCGCCACCTCATGTATCGCATGGTTCCGCCTCACCATAGTGATAGCACTTCTTGCGTATGCCTTTGTTTAGATGGATGACGTTGTTGTAGTTGCAAGTATTCGAGACTTGCATGTATTGCTATTTTCGAGATGATAACAAGATATCGCTTTGTGTTGGATGATGATTATGAAGAGACTATTTGTATGTACATGCTATGATTACATTTGTGGTCTCGCAGCATTTGTATGTGTATCATGATGAAATTTCTATGTGCTAAAGATTCTTCTACAAAGCCGGTTCAAATACAAAACAAATATGCCAAAAAAACTACTTAAATTAGCAAGAGCGAGTGTACAAAAGTTAGCAAAGCAGCGCCGCTATAGCAAGAAAGATCCCGCCAAAGAGCGCTTAGTGCTAATAGCGGTAGCGAAGCTTCCGCAATCACAGGCTGCTACACTTGTATAGCAGTAGCGCTGAGGTCACGCTACTTCGCTATGAGTTAGTCAGAAGGCCAGATAGTAGCGCGGGTACCCGCCATCGATACATGTAAAACCCGCGCTGCTGCTAGCCTTTTCCCTAGTAGTGATATGTGCTCTTCACACCCTACCCTCAGAACTTCTAAAAACCAAAAGACGTCGCGCACATTTTATTTTAGCTCACACGTCACACACTTATACTATTACTCTTGTGGCGAACGTTCTTTTGGCATAGTATATTGTACTCTCACGAAGAGAAGCGGTGCACGCACGCACTAGTTCTCTCACACCCACTCGCGGGTACATGTAGGAGCGCATTGTTTGAAGCTGGTACAACAAAATCACTCCACTATATATATAAGCAAGAGCCTTAGCGCTTGCTTTACTAGGGTTCCTCTCGTTCACTCTCCCATGCTCTCTAGATCTAAGAAAGACATAGGTGGACACACTCTCTCTCAGCTCACGGCTGGTCACAAATCCGGCCGGAGAACCTCGACCGGGGCAGGGGTGTAGGTGCATCACTCACGCTGCCGTCGGCGGCGAAGAAGGAGACCAACGGCTGCCCACGCGTCCTGATCGGCGGCCATGCCGTTCTCTCCGAGAGAGTGCCGGCTCGGGAGGGCCTCCGACCCCTTGTTCCTCCCTGCGGTATTGTGGCCAAGATGCGGCCTCCCGACGCCGTCTTTGCCACATGCCGACGACCCTCAGGTATACATTCCTTCGAAACCTGCCTTGCTCTACTGCCCCAGCTCCTCACTTGGCTTTGTGTGGATCTTTTTCTACTTCCGTCCGCTGTTCCAAAGCCACCTAGACTTTTACTATCATTAGAGGTAAAACTAAATCATACAGTCGACTCTAAGAGTTGGTTCAAACAGGGAAGAAAGTGGGAAAGCTGTAGCATGAATCTAGGACTTGGTTCCAAGAGGAAACGGGGGAAAGTAGTAGATACTGGCTACCCAACCAGTCTCTTGGTTGAAAAGACAAAGAAAGCATGGTGGATGGCGAAGGGTGGGGGGAAGTGGACCTATGTCTTGATTGGAAAAGGAAAGAAAGTGACGAGTGTTGGGGCATAACGCAAATGAGAATGAGCAGGTCTAGATTTCCTGTGCTCACATAGGAAAATGTCACCGAGGAGATAAAAAATGGGACAAAAGCAGACATGCTGCCAGAGTGTTTGCCTCTCTCGGCAACCACATCTGCCTCACCACTTTATGCCCCTGCTGTCCCTACGCCCATATCACTACTGTTAATGTAAAATCACATGAAACAATGCCACCTAATGTCACTATAAGTAATGGTCTAGTGCCGTCGATAAATTGAAGCAATGCCACCGTCTTGCTTTATGAAGTGCTTCCGTCTTGCTTTATTTCCCATGAATTGTGTTTTTGTAGTTACACTTAAGTCTCACACCGCTAATATTGCTTCATCCCAGTGGAACTGCACAAATTTGATTGCACATTTACTGACCATGTGCTACTCTCATGATAGTAATACTAATGCTATTGTTCTGCATGTTAATCTAGTGGCAGTGTTGATGTGATGTGATGCTACTTACTTAAGGGCACTTTCATGTTGGAAATGTGCCCTAGAGGCAATAATAAAAGGATTATTATATTTCAATGTTCATGATAATTGTCTTTTGTTCATGCTATAAATGTATTATCCGGAAATCGTAATACACGTGTGAACACTTAGACCCAATGAGTCCCTAGTGAGCCTCTAGTTGACTAGCTCGTTGTGATCGATAGATAGTCATGGTTTCCTGACTATGGACATTGGATGTCGTTGATAACGGGATCACATCATTAGGAGAATGATGTGATGGACAAGACCCAATCATATTGGCCACGGGATCATGCATTACGGTACGAGTAAAGTGACTTGCCAGGGAACGAGACTGAACAAGGTATTGGGATACCGACGATCGAGTCTCGGGCAAGTAACGTACCGATTGACAAAGGGAATTGTATACAGGGTTTGATCGAATCCTCGACATCGTGGTTCAACCAATGAAATCATCGAGGAGCATGTGGGAGCCAACATGGATATCCGCACCCGCTGTTGGTTATTGCCCGAGAGTCGCCTCGGTCATGTCTCAAGTGTCTCCGAACCCGTAGGGTCTACACACTTAAGGTTCGTGACGCTAGGGTTAGTAGGAAGTCAAGTATGTGACAACCGAATGTTGTTCGAGTCCGGATGAGATCCCTGACGTCACGAGGAGTTCGGAAGGATCCGGAGGTAAAGAATAATATATAGGAAGTGGTGTTTCGCCATCGGGAAAGTTTCGGGGTTTCGGTAAAATCACGGACCACCGGAAGGGTCCCGGGTCCACCGGTGGGGCCACCCATCCCGGAGGGCCCCATGGGCCAAAGGGGAAGGAACCAGCCCACAGGGGCTGGTGCGCCTCAGGCCCACCCCGCGCCTAGGGTTGAAACCCTAGGGGGGCGCCCACCGGCTTGCGGGCACTCCACCCCTCGTTGCCGCCCCGGAGATTGGATCTCCAGGGCCGCCACTGGGGCCTATATAAAGGGGGGAGGGGGGGGGCTGCACACAAGGCGCAGCCCTCCCTCCCAACACATCTCCTCCTCCGTGAGAGCTCAGCCCCCTGCCGAGAGTCTTGCTTCTCCACCACCATCACGCCGTCGTCTTTGCCGGTGGAGCTGTCTTCCTCAACCTCTCCTTCCCCTTGCTGGATCAAGAAGGAGGAGACGCCGATCGTCCCGCACGTGTGTTGAACGCGGAGGTGCTGTCCGCTCAGCACTTGGCATCGGTGATCTGAATCACGCTCGAGTACGACTCCATCATCACCTTGCAAGCTTCGCACGCGATCTACAAGTGGTATGTAGATGTTATCTCTCTCCGCTACTCGTTGCTTAGATGAACTCATAGATGGATCTTGGTGAAGCCGTGGAAAAATTTTAATTTTCGCAACGCTCCCCAACAAAGGGCATCATGAGCTAGGTCTATGCGTAGTTCTCTAATGCACGAGTAGAACACAAATTTGTTGTGGGCGCTGATCTTGTCATCTTACTTGCCTCTACTAGTCTTTTTCTTGCTCAACGGTATTGTGGGATGAAGCGGCCGGACCAACCTTACACGACGCTTACGTGAGACCGGTTCCACCGATCGACATGCACTAGTTGCATAAGGTGGCTGGCGGGTGTCTCGCTCTCCCACTTTAGTTGGAGCGGAATCGATGAACAGGGCCCTTATGAAGGGTAAATAGAAGTTGACAAAATCACGCTGTGGTGATTCGTAGGTAAGAAAACGTTTTGCTAGAACCCAATCGCAGCCACGTAAAAGATGCAACAACAACTAGAGGACGCCTAACTTGTTTTTGCAGCGATTGATCATGTGATGTGATATGGCCGTAAGTTGTGATGAATGATGAATTGTGATGTATGAGATCATGTTCTTGTAATAGGATTCACGACTTGCATGTCGATGAGTATGACAACCGCGGAGCCATAGGAGTTGTCTTTATTTTTTGTATGACCTGCGTGTCATTGAAGAACGCCATGTAAACTACTTTACTTCATTGCTAAACGCGTTAGTCATAGAAGTAGAAGTAGTCGCTATGTGACAACTTCATGAAGACACGATGATGGAGATCATGATGATGGAGATCATGGTGTCAAGCCGGTGACAAGATGATCATGGAGCCCCAAGATGGAGATCAATGGAGCTTGATGATATTGGCCATATCATGTCACAACTATATAATTGCATGTGATGTTTATTATGCTTTTACATCTTGTTTACTTAGGACGACGGTAGTAAATAAGATGATCCTTATAAAATTTCAAGAAGTGTTCTCCCTAACTGCACCGTTGCTACGGTTCGTCGTTTCTAAGCACCACGTGATGATCGGGTGTGATGGATTCTTACGCTCACATACAACGGGTGTAAGACAGTTTTACACAAATAAAACACTTAGGGTTAACTTGACGAGCCTAGCATGTGCGGACATGGCCTCGAACACGGAGACCGAAAGGTCGAACACGAGTCGTATGGAAGATATGATCAACATGAAGATGTTCACCGACGATAACTAGTCCGTCTCACGTGATGATCGGACACGGGCTAGTCGACTCGGATCGTGTAACACTTAGATGACTAGAGGGATGTCTAATCTAAGTGGGAGTTCATAATTTTGATTAAGAACTTTATTATCATGAACTTAGTCTAAAACCTTGCAAATATGTCTTGTAGATCAATGGCCAACGCTAATATCAACATGAACTTCAACGCTCCTAGAGAAAACCAAGCTGAAAGATGATGGCAAGAACTATACGGATCGGGTCCTAACCCGAGGATCATCCTCATAGCTGCCAGAAGCAATATGTCCTAGAAGGACCGCTAGGTGCCGCCCTCCCTCGAAGAACCAAGACGTTATGAACGCTGCAAACTCGTCTTGATGATTACTCCCTCGCTCAAGGCGGCATGCTCTACAGCTTAGAACCGGGCTCCAAAAGCGTTTTGAGCATCACGGAGCATATGAGATGTTCAAGAGCTGAAACTAGTTTTCCAAGCTCATGCCCGGTCGAGAGATATGATGTCTCCGACAAGTTCTACAGCTTGTAAGATGGAGGAGAACAGTTACACGCTGAACACATCCTCAAGATGTCCAGGTTGCACGACGATGACCCAGCTTGAACATTAACCTCCCGGATGAGGCGGTCATTGACAGAATCCTCCGATCGCTCCCACCAAGCTACAAGAGCTTTGTGATGAACTACAACATGCAAGGGATGGTAAAGACCATTCTGAAGTGTTCTCGATGTCAAGTCAGCAGAGGCTGAAATCAAGAAAGAACATCAAGTGTTGATGGTCAATAAGACCACTAAGTTCAAGAAGGGCAAGGGTAAGAAGAACTTCAAGAAGGACGGCAAAGATGTTGCCGCGCCCGTAAGCCTTGCTGCGGAAGAAGTCAAAGAATGGACCCAAGCCCGAGACCGAGTGCTTTTATTGCAAGGGAAGGGCACCGAAGCGGAACTGCCCCAAATACTTAGCGGATAAGAAGGCCGCAACACCAAAGGTATATTTGATATACATGTAATTGATGTGTACCTTACCATTACTCGTAGTAACTCCCGGGTATTTGATACCGTGCCGTTGCTCACATATGTAACTCACAGCAGAGCTGCGGAATAAACGGAGATCGGCGAAGGGCGAGGTGACGATCGCGCGTCGGGAATGGTTCCGTGGTCGATGTGATCGCCGTCGCACGCTGCCTCTACATTTACCTACGGGATTAGTTTTAAACCTCAATAATTGTTATTTAGTGCCAAGTTTGAGCATGAACATTGTATCCGGATCTCGCTTGATACGAGATGGCTACTCATTTAAGTCTGAGAATAATGGTTGTTCGATTTATATGAGAGATATGTTTTATGGTCATGCTCGATGGTCAATGGTTTATTCTTAATGAATCTCGAGCGTAATATTACACATGTTCATAATGTGGATGCCAAAAGATGTAAAGTTGATAACGATAGTCCCACATATTTGTGGCAATCGCCGCCTTGGTCACATTGGTGTCAAGCGCATGAAGAAGCTCCATGCTGATGGACTTTAGAGTCTCTTGATTATGAATCGCTTGACACATGCGAACCTTGCCTCTTGGGCAAGATGACCAAGACTCCGCTTCTCCGAACAATGGAGCGAGCAACCAACTTGTTGGAAATCATACATACCGATGTAAAAGCGGTCCAATGAGCGTGGAGGCTCATGGAGGATATCGTTATGTTCTCACTCTCACCGATGACTTAAGTAGATATGGGTATGTCTACCTAATGAAACACAAGTCTGAGACCTTTGAAAAGTTCAAGGAATTTCAGAGTGAGGTGGAGAATCAACGTGATGAAAGATAAAGTTCCTACGATCGATCGTGGAGGAGAATATTTAAGTCACGAATTTGGCACACACTTAAGAAAATGTGGAATCGTTTCACAACTCACGCCGCCGAACACCTCAAATAAACGGTGTGTCCGAACGTCAGAATCGCACTCTATTGGATATGGTGCGGTCTATGATGTCTCTTACCGATTTACCGCTATCATTTTGGGGATACGCCTAGAGACAGCTACATTCACTTTAAATAGGGCACCGCCTAAATCCGCTGAGACGACACCGTATGAATTATGGTTTGGGAAGAAACCTAAGTTGTCGCTTTCTAAAAGTTTGGGGATGCGATGCTTATGTCAAGAAACTTCAACCTGAAAAGCTCGAACCTAAGTCGGAAAAATGCGATTCATAGGATACCCTAAGGAAACTGTCGGGTATACCTTCTACTTAAGATCCAAGGCAAGATCTTTGTTGCCAAGAACGGATGCTTTCTAGAGAAAGAGTTTCTCTCGAAGAAGTAAGTGGGAGGAAAGTAGAACTCGATGAAGTACTACCTCTCGAACGGGAAAGTGGTGCAGCGAGAAACCGCTCTGTGATGCCCACACCAACCAAGAGGAAAACGTTGATGATGATCAAGGCACTTCGGATCAAGTCACTCTTGAACTTCGAAGGTCCACGAGGACACGCTCCGCACTGAGTGGTACGGCAACCTGTCATGGAAATCATGTTGCTAGACAACAATGAACCTTCGAACTATGAAGAAGCAATGGCGGCCCGGATTCCACCAAATGGCTTGAGGCCATGAAATCCGAGATAGAATCCATGTATGAAAACAAAGTATGGACTTTGACAGACTTGCCGATGATCGGCGAGCGATAGAAAATAAATGGATTTTTAAGAAGAAGACGGACGCGATGGTAATGTTACCATCTATAAAGCTCGACTTGTCGCTAAGGGTTATCGACAAGTTCAAGGGATTGACTACGACGAGACATTTTCTCCCGTGGCGAAGCTTAAGTCCGTCCGAATCATGTTAGCAATTGCCGCACACTATGATTATGAGATATGGCGATGGACGCCAAAACGGCATTCCTTAATGGACATCTTAAGGAAGAGCTGTATATGATGCAGCCGGAAGGTTTTGTCGATCCTCGTAACTCTAACAAAGTATGCAAGCTCCAATGATCCATTTATGGACTGGTGCAAGCATCTCGAGTTAGAACATTCGCTGATGAGATGATCAAAGCGTTTAGTTTATGCGACTTATGGAGAAGCCTGCATTTACAAGAAAGTGAGTGGGAGCTCCGTAGCATTTCTCCCGTTATATGTAGATGACATACTCTTGATGGGAAATGATACGACACTCCTGGACCGCATTAAGGCCTACTTGAACAAGTGTTTTTCAATGAAGGACCTTGGAGAAGCTGCTTATATATTAGGGATCAAGATCTATAGAGATAGATCGAGACGCCTCATAGGTCTTTCACAAAGCACATACCTTGATAAGATTTTGAAGAGGTTCAAAATGGATCAGTCCAAGAAGGGTTCTTGCCTATGTTACAAGGTGTGAAATCGAGCTCAGCTCGACCACCCCACCACGACAAAAGATAAAGAAGAGATGAGTGTCATCCCCTATGCTTCAGCCATAGGATCTATTATGTATGCCATGTCTGTGTACTGCACTGATGTAAACCTTGCCGTAAGTTTGGTTGCAAGATACCAAAGTAACCCCGCAAGGAACACCGACAGCGGTCAAGAATATCCCGAAGTACCGAAAAGGACAAAGGACATGTTTCGCTTTATGGAGGAGACGAAGAGCTCGTCAGAAGGGTTACGCCGACGCTTAGCTTCGACTCAGATCTGATGACTCTAAGTCACAAACCGGATACGTGTATATGTTGAATGGTGGAGCAAGAAGTGGTGCAGCTGCAAGCGAGAGCGTCGTGGCGGGATCTACGTGTGAAGCGGAGTACATGGCAGCCTCGGAGGCAGCGCATGAAGCGATTTGGGTGAAGGAGTTCATCACCGACCTAGGAGTCATACCCAACGCGTCGGGCCGATCAAACTCTTCTGTGACAACACCGAGCTATTGCTCCTTGCCAAGGAGCCTGTGTTTCACAAGAAGACCAGCACATCAAGCGCCGCTTCAACTCCATCCGTGAAAATGTTCAAGATGGAGACATAGAGATTTGCAAAGTGCACACGGATCTCAATGTCGCAGATCCGCTGACTAAACCTCTCAAGCAAAACATGATCAACACCGTAACTCTATGGGTGTTCGATTCATCACAATGTAACTAGATTGGTGACTCTAGTGCAAGTGGGAGACTGTTGGAAATATGCCCTAGAGGCAATAATAAAAGGATTATTATATTTCAATGTTCATGATAATTGTCTTTTGTTCATGCTATAAATGTATTATCCGGAAATCGTAATACACGTGTGAACACTTAGACCCAATGAGTCCCTAGTGAGCCTCTAGTTGACTAGCTCACAGATCGATAGATAGTCATGGTTTCGACTATGGACATTGGATGTCGTTGATAACGGGATCACATCATTAGGAGAATGATGTGATGGACAAGACCCAATCATAAGCACAAGATAAAAGATCGGATAGTTCGCTTGCTAGAAGCTTTGCCAATGTCAAGTATCTATTCCTTCGACCATGAGATCGTAACTCCGGTTCCATCGAGGAGTGCCTTGGTGTATTAAACGCCACAACGAATCGGGTGACTATAAAGGTGCATTACGGTATCTCCGAAAGTATCTGCGGGTTGACACGGATCGAGATCGGATTTGTCACTCCGTATGACGGAGAGGTATCTCTGGCCCACTCGGTAATGCATCATCATAATGAGCTCAATGTGACCAAGGTGTTGGCCACGGATCATGCATTACTGACGAGTAAAGTGACTTGCGTGAACGAGACCAACAAGGTATTGGGATACCGACGATCGAGTCTCGGGCAAGTAACGCATCGATTGACAAAGGAATTGTATATGTGGTTTGATCAATCCTCGACATCGTGGTTCAACCGATGAAATCATCGAGGAGCATGTAGAGCCAACATGGATATCCGCACCCGCTGTTGGTTATTGCCCGAGAGTCGCCTCGGTCATGTCTGCGGTCTCCCGAACCCGTAGGGTCTACACACTTAAGGTTCAAGTGACGCTAGGGTTAGTAGGAAGTCAAGTATGTGACAACCGAATGTTGTTCGAGTCCGGATGAGATCCCTGACGTCACGAGGAGTTCCAAGGATCCGGAGGTAAAGAATAATATATAGGAAGTGGTGTTTCGCCATCGGAAAGTTTCGGGGTTTCGGTAAAGCACCGGACCACCTAAGGGTCCTGGGTCCACCGGTGGGGCCACCCATCCCGGAGGGCCCCATGGGCCAAAGGGGAAGGAACCAGCCCACGGGGCTGGTGCGCCTCAGGCCCACCTCGCGCCTAGGGTTGAAACCCTAGGGGTGGGGCGCCCACCCGCTTGGGGGCACTCCACCCCTTGCGCCGCCCCGGAGATTGGATCTCCAGGGCGCCACTACGGGGCCTATATAAAGGGGGAGGAGGGGGGCTGCTGCACACACAAGGCGCAGCCCTCCCTCCCCAACACATCTCCTCCTCCGTGAGCTCAGCCAAGCCCTGCCGAGTATCGCTTCTCCACCACCATCACGCCGTCGTCTTTGCGGTGGAGCTGTCTTCCTCAACCTCTCCTTCCCCTTGCTGGATCAAGAAGGAGGAGACGCCGATCGTCCGTCGTGTGTTGAACGCGAGGTGCTGTCCGCTCAGCACTTGGCATCGGTGATCTGAATCACGCTCGAGTCGACTCCATCATCACCTTGCAAGCTTCCGCACGCGATCTACAAGTGGTATGTAGATGTTATCTCTCTCCCGTTACTCGTTGCTTAGATGAACTCATAGATGGATCTTGGTGAAGCCGTAGGAAAAATTTTAATTTTCTGCAACGTTCCCCAACATTTCATACTATCAATCTAGTGCAAATTATAACACAATAGATGCTGCTGTTAATCATACACCATTGCAAATATCTGTCACTGTTTAAATAACCGTATTTGTATTTGCGCAAACAGGGATGTCTGTCTCCATATCATTTCTTGTCTACGCAATCAAAAGTACACACCTCAGTTTTAGTACAACTGCACAAAATGAGATGGCTATTCCTAGTTTTCGTCCTCTAACTGCATTGGTAGTAACTAGGTAGAATGACCAACACAATCTAAAAGAAGCTGATTCGTATGTTTTACTTCCTGATTGCAGTGCAGGGACGAGCGAAAACAACTGCATCCTAGTCCGGAATGCACTTTCTACCGGTTCATCCATGGACCAAGGACTAGCTGGCACGGCTGCAGGGCGGTTTTTGGATAGGTGCGCGGACAAGAGGCATTGTGGTCTGCTTATTTCTACAAATAGAGGTCCTTAAATTTAGTGGAATGCACAAGAATTTCAGCTGGTCAGTACACTGCATGGTTCAGTTCAGAATTCTAGCTGAGACCACAATTATAATTGGTTATTCAAGAATGAGATAACCTAACCCTAGATGGTGGCAACAAGAAAAAACCAGAGTGAACTCCAGGAAATTTAAGCCTGCCGGGAGGCCCTTTGCTCAGAGAAGCCTTGCTTGTTTTTTCCTGATTTGTAAACCTTCTCAAAACTTTGTCTTTTGCTGTGAACTAGTATATGTTTGTTATGTTCTATGAATCATTGAGATGTATAAAATTGCTTAACTTGTGCTTTTCAAGTTTTTTATGAAGCCGGGTTTAATGTGAGTGTTCCACATGAACGTTGGACTAGCGTGTGAACGTTTGGAATTTACATTGTGGCCTCAGTTAACTGCATGAACCACTTTAACAAGATACATAGTTGCTTATATGTTAGATAGCAGATTGTTGATTGTTAGCTGGTCGATAGCCTAGTATTGAAGCGAGCTGAGCCAATGTGCCGTGTTTTGCACAACTGCTCACAAGTGGGGTAGCACCAAAAATGTTTACAAGTACTTATGTATACGTCGGCACACAGTTCTCGAACGAGTACTCTATTTCATCAAACACACACTGCTTGTATGATAAACCGTGACAACTTATGTCTTACCATGCCATATTCATGAAAAAAACTAGTGAGGATGCATCTGTTTCGGCAACAATTACGATGGTTCTCACATGATTCACGGGCACAAAAAAGTAGCAATAGTTCCCATAGACGGATTCAAACAGAGTACTAGCCCCAGAGGGCTCGATAACAGGCAAGGTTTTGATAATTAGACACAATCCAAACTACTATTAAACACTAGCTGGGGAAACTATTTCATGCCTCGATCTAATTTGGGCTGGACACAAGACGGACCTTGCCATGAACATCATCGAGGACGTCCGGCAGCAGCTCAATCCTAGGAACCTTCATGAAACAACCTTGTGGCCTTGACACTCATAAACTTGTTTGTGGAGGCATGCCCCGTCATCTCCCTGCATAAGCTTGACAAAAACAGTATGCCTCACAAACGAAGGAGTAGCTTTGAACTTCTTGTGCTTCAGTACACCCTGGACAACACGCCTGACAAGAGTGAGGCTGGAATACAACTCTTCATTGGTATAAGCGCAAATGGCTTCCAGGATCTAACATCCTAAGAACTCTGTTTTCCCAGTGTGTATATTCAGGTCATCCGCCTCATAGCGAGTGACATGTACAACCACACAATCCTTGTCTGCATCATGGCTCTAATTGAAACAGAAACAAATTCTGAATTACTTTCCAGTATAAGAAGCCCAAGTTACTTAAACCACTATGTATAGCATGGCATCGAAGCTAATAAAATTTTGCATTATTCATCACCACATACTTAGATGAAAACCACAATCGATATCGGCAAAGAAGAAAATCACCGATGGCAGCTCAGCGGGGGGGGGGGGCACATCCTTGAAGGGGGAAAACTGCTCCTGCAGTGCCACAGGGGCTGTAACCTCAAACGGGGCGTTGACCATCCCAGTAATGGCCGTGAGCATATCTGGGGTCGGCTCGGTGGCTGCCTCCATTTTCTTGGAGCTCTCTGTCTCGTGGGGATCAGCCTCCCGCGTCTGCTCCAATATCAGCAGATCTTTGCCTGGTTCTCCTTGGTCCATCATGAAACTGACGAATACTAGGAGACCACTGAAGGGAAAACACAATCGCAATGACAATGAAACAAAAAAGAGAGTGAGGATCGGTTACTGCTTTGCAAAAGTTCTTTTTTTTTTCTCTGAACGAAAGTATACCAACATGATGGATACGCTTACCTTCCCTTCGTTGGGAGAGAAGAACAGTGGCAGATGCGAGTGTTGCCTTTCTTGAAGACGGTAAGGGAGAAGGGGATTCAGCGAAGAGTGAAATGATGGTTGTTTCGTCCGTCAAACTTAGACTGTGGGGGAGGTGGGGCTTTGTGATATGATGGCTCGTTACTACCGCACTACGACCGAGATGACTCTCCGCCTGCATACTGCCTTCTAATTTGGTGGATGGCATTTGGGCCTGCGCGCTGCATGGCCCGCATGTCGGTGAACAAAAGTATAACGGCATTTAGTAGAGGGCGACGCTTCAATGACCTAGGAGGAGCCAGAAGCGGTATTGTATCCACTGTACTAGTAGTAATTGTTTTTCCGGTAGTCAGAGAGTGTCTCCACTGCATTAGTAGTAATTGTTTCTCCGGGCCCAAGACAAAACAGCCCATCCACCCTAGTAAATAGTAAAATCAATTCAAAAGCACATATATTTACTGAATGAGAGGCGCTACCCACACCCAGCACACCGCCCCCAAATAAACTTGGGTGCTCTTCTTCCTCCTCACTCCCACCCACCTCACGCCACTCGCTCCACTGTACCCCCCAAATTCCTCACCTCACTCCTCAGAAAACCCCAGCTCCCTTCTTCCTCACTACTACGAGAAACCCCAGCTCCCTTCTTCTTCACTGACTACAACTAGGCTCGTTACATTTCTCTCAAACTGCGTGAGCACGATGCAATGCCCTCGAGGAAAATGGAGTCGGCTGACCCCAGCCTAAGAAGATGAGGCTCCGCTTAGGCGGCGACTGCTGTAGATCCCGCACCCAGTAGCTGGGAGAAGCGGCGACCACCCCCACCGGATCCCAGAACTCAGAGAATCTCGGGTGAACTGTGATCACGATCTCCTGACGCCGCCCTGGGGAGATCATCTCGCTTCTCCCCACCAAGGATTGCTGCCGCACCCAACTCCTCTCAATTTGGTGGCGCCCTCTATGGCGCGATGTGCCCCTTAATCTTGACTGTCGTTAGTTTTCTCTCTTCAATGATTTTAAAATCCCCAGAGCCATCGTCTCCTCCCACCAGGGCTCCGTTCAAAGCCTCTGCATCCCGTCATGCTACCTGAGCAAGCATACCATGCCCTGTACGATGGACGCCTGGGTGAAATCCCCTGAATTCATAGAACTACAGCTGCTTGAGTTATACAATTCCCCTGGAAATCACATACCACATAACGAACGCCATGTACTTGTGCCCTCAGCACCAATGTCCATCTCGCGGTTTTCCTCCTCTCTCCACACCGCCACCTTTGCACTGTGCTACCTACTAGTGGTACTAAACCTTCGACTCCCATTTCTCAAGAAACTTTCACTTGTGCGGGTTCGTATATCGGAGGCCTCATTGCACAACATCATCCACTCCAGTTGCCCTGCCCTGGAGTGCTTGGTGCTTGTTTTCACAGTTAGAATCGGTTGTCTCCAAGTAAAGTCACCTAACCTTGTAAGAATTGGAATTTCTTTTGACGGAAGGCAGCTCATCATCCAAGATGCCCCTTCACTTGAAAGGTTGATCCTTGATTCTAGTTATTCACCGTTGCAAATAACCGTCCTCTCTGCGCCTAAACTAGAGACCTTGGGTGTAATACATGATCTCTGTGCTCATTTCAATATGGTGTTTGGCTCCACAGTTCTTCAGGTACTTTATATTATCATCTACACTTGTAACCATAAGGTGCACTTTAAATTTCTGCGCATAAGTTATATATCATCTTGGAGTACACATTTTGTACTAATATTATGTTCTATGCTCAATGAAGAGTTTCTCCATGGATGGCCTATCAATGGTGCTGGATTCTGTCAAGATCTTATATATCCAAATGAATAGTTTTGATCTGAACAAGATTATTGGCTTGCCGCAATGCTTTCCATGTCTCGAGAAGTTGTATATAAAGGTGATAATTTCACACACATTGGAAGCCCGCATATAGTGTACTAGAACTAACCGTTCAGCTGCTGCTCTTTCGACACTCATTTTTTAGACCTTAACTGTTTTCAATCTTCATGTCTATTTAGGCACATGACGGGGTAAGAAAGCTATAACCAATCGGTGGATTCATAAGCATCAGGATTTTCTCACTTCTCATGAGATTCGATTGAAGACAATAAAGCTAGAACGATATGTAGCCAACCATGCAAACACTAGATTTGTCACATTCTGCCTTCTGAATGCGAGGTTACTATTGTCCATCAGGCTTAAGTTTATTAGCAGCATGGTTTTGACGGATGGGTATGTCGAAGAGCAAAAAAAGGAGTTTCAGGTGGGCAAAAGAGCTTCTGAACGTGTCGGGCTTCTATTTACAACATATTGTGGTCATAATCTAGTAAATTTTACGACTCGGGATGTTCATTTTATGGACCTGACCGATCCATTTGACTGTGACTGCCGAAAACAATGTTGGAGTTAGATGTTGTTGCCCTTTTCAACCTGGGTTTTTTTGTAAACCTGATGAACAATTAACCCTCATGCTTTTGTACAGTTTGTAAGATGGAGTTAGATGTTCTTGCCCATTTCAACTCGGCTGTGACTGTCATATTTTCTCTGAAACAAGGCAAATGGCTTGCCATTTGTTTAATTTAGAGTGAAATATTGTAACAAATTGCCAACCAAGGGAAATAACATCACTCTCGCCGATTGCTTGAGCTCACTTTGCATTATAGAAGCCAAGTGATTAGCCCCCACCAGCACCCACAAACTTATTTCGAACTAGAACATCAAATGGGCTGTAAATTTTCATAGGAAAGGCTGCATGACCGTGACAGATTTGGATTCTGACATTTGGGACCCGCGAGGAAATAGCCTATCCAAGGTGGTGTCGACTTACTAGCCAGTCAACAAACGAATCTGCCTACCAGCCGTTGGATTGACATCCAACATCTGTTGTGTATCTTCTATCTCTTGTCTTCCTTTTCCTCCGGCCGCCCAAACCAAACCACCCCATCGGCTCCGCCTGCTCCCGCCTCCATGGTCTGGTCGCACCTCCGCCGCCCTACCGTGACGCATTCTCCAACGCTGGCCAGTCCCTCCTCTATTCCCCACACGCCCCGTTATTCTCCGGCGACGCCAACCCCAACACGCACTCCGCACCAACCAGCCAACCTCAGATTCTCCGCCGCGATCGACCGGCGAATCTTCCATGGCTCTGCTTGTTCCGCTCGAGGCCTCGCCATCGCCCTCCGCCTTGCGGCCTTGGTTCGCTTCGCCGCTGCGCGCCGCTTCTCTTGCATTGTCAACGCCGCCAACAACCGAGAGGAACAAGGAGATGATTGTACATGGAGACGATGACAAGAGGGACCCACCGCGCCATGGCAAGACGCAAGCAAGTGCCTCTATATTACAAGCCCAAAATATGGTTCCCTAATGGTTGGACATCTGGGGCTCACGCCATTCTCAACGTAGTCAATAAACGAGAGAATCACACTACGGGCGGCTGACACCACGGACCCAGCAGGTCGCGCAGTTTTTTTGAGGAACAAGCAGTTATTATTTATACTAGTTTTAGCAATGATCGTGGTAACAACGGGCTGTGCGGGGTCAGGGTCTGCCTAGCTGTGGTTTTATTTATGTTTACCACATCATGAGCCTAGTTGTGTTTTTTTCTTGTTGAAAATGGCTAGCCCACTTCTATTTTTTTAAAGAAATACCCAAACGAGGCCTACTTGCTGTATTAGCCCTGCTGGGCTGCAAATCTTTCAAGACGAGGAGAGTTTCATTCAGTTTGCCCAGAAATGGGATGTACATTTTTAAAACACATCAAACCAGAAATTAGTTTCAATTTTTTTCATTACAAGATTTTTAATTCCATTGATTTTTTATGCGTGGACAATTATTTTGATTTCATATTTATATAAATTATTTTTCAAAATAGTTTGAATGTGAATCGATATTTCGGGATTAAAACAGTTGACCGCACTGAAATATGCAAAATTTCATATACTTTTTAACCGTGGCCACAATATGGGGTGTAATGGTAAGAAAAAGAAGATGGGCTCCAAAAAAATTCTCAAGAATTAGCAAATGGGATGTACATTATTAGAAATAATGGCAGATGGGTTGTATGCTGTTTTCCACAGATTTGAGGCTGACTTGTGCGCTTACTACAGGTTGACGTGTATGCTTTCCTAAAAAAAAGGTTGACGCACACGCAACGCCCTGTCAACTTAGTCAACACACGAGAGCAGTGACTGTTGGATATCCATCCAGCAGCTGTCGTGCTTCTTCAATCTCTGCTCTTCCTGCTCCAGCCACTCAAACAAGCGCTGGCAAGACTGCCTGCTCCTTCCTCCCCTAGCCGGCTATGTTGCTGCCCCACCGTACTCCCATCGCTGTCCTAGCCATCCCTCTACTCACCCACACCTATTGTTATTCTCCGGGGACGGCAGACGAATCACTAAACCCTCATACTCCTCCGCGTGGGAACAATTGCCGAGTCTTCCCTGACTCCGTGTCGTTCCCTTCCTAGGCCTCACCGTCTTCCACTGCCCGGTGCTCTCGGCGCGGCCTGGTCAACGTGGTCAATGAACGACATCCATCGGAAGTGGACTGTATGTGGAGAGGCTGACAACTGGGTCAACGGCCGCACGCAAGGAAATGCCTCCTTATTACGCGCAAAATAATGATTCCTCCACCTGGCAGCTAGGACCCACTGGAAGGGCCATTGTATTTCGCGAAAAAAATGTTCCTCCCGCTGACAGGTTGGACCCACCAGCTATATTTTCGCACGCAAGGAAGTGCCTCCTTATTACGCACAAAAAAAATGAATACCCCCTGCTAGCTAGGACCCACCATAGAGGGTGGCCTACTAAGTTGACGGGGATGGAGGGCTTTGTCACTTTGTCAATATGAACGATTCTATCTCCAGTGACCGTACAATGTCCATCCAACGGCCATAGTGCTTCTTCAACCTCTGGTCTTCTTGCTCCAGCTGCCCAAAGCAGCGCCGGTCATGCCACCTGCTCCTACCTCTCGTGGCCGGCTGTGCTTCCACGGAGGCCTCACCGCTCCCGTACTACTCCCACCGCCGGCCAGGCCATCCCTCCACTCACCCACACCCCCTTGTTATTCTGCGGTGACGACAGCCTCACACCGCAGCCGAACTAGTGAACCTCGTACTCCTCTCCGCGTGGGCATCCACTACCGTGTCTTCCCCGGCTCCGCATCGTCCCCTTCCTAGGCCTCACCATCGTCCACCGCCATGGTGCTTTCGGCACGGCGTGGTCAATGTGGTCAACGACCGATTTCCATCGGAAGAGTACTGTACGTGGAGAGGCTGACAGCTGGGTCCACGACAGCCGCAAGGAATTGCCTCCTTATTACGCGGAAAATAATTATTCCTCCACCTGATAGTAGGGACCCACCGGACGGGCCACAATATTTCACTTAAAAAACGCTTCTCGATCGCTGGGACCCATCGACGGGCCACCGATATCACTTAAAAAACGTTCCCCCGTCCGCTCGACCCACCGTGGTGCCTCCTTATTACGCACAAAAATGAATACTCCCGCTAGCTGGGACCGACCTTGGTGGGAGGCTGACTTAGGGCCTACTAAGTTGACGGGACGAAGGGCTTTGTCAACTTAGTCAATATGAACGATTCTAGCTCCAAAGGACCGTGACGATGTCCATTCAACGGCCATAGTGCTTCTTCAACCTCCGGTCTTCTTGCTCCACCCACCCAAAGCAAAGGCTACCATGCCGCATGCTCCGACTCCCGAGGTCAAGATGCTGCCACGGAGGCCTCATCGCCTCTACTATTCCCACCACTGGCCAGTGCCTCGCAGCCGACGGCAGCCTCACACCGCATCCGAACGAGTGAACCTCAGACTCTCTTCGCTGGCTTCCATCGCTGCGTCTTCCCGACTCGGCCGCCCCTTCCTAGGCTTCGCCGCCCACCGCCCCGTGTTCTCTGTGCAGCGTGGTCAACGTGGTCAAGGAACGACTTCCATCGGAAGAGTACTGTACATGGAGAGGCTGGCAGCTGGGTCCATGGCGGCCGCAAGCAAGTGCCTCCTTATTACGCGCAAAATAATTATTCCTCCATCTGACAACAGGACCCACCTGACAGGCCACCATATTTCACAAAAAACGTTTCCTCCCTGACTGTTGGGACCCACCAGCTACATCTTCGCACGCAAGGAAGTGTGTACGAAAAAAAACAGATTCGCCCCCCTGACTGCTGGGACGCACCATCTACATCTTCGCACGTAAGGAAGTGCCTGACAGTTGGGACCCACCTGGTCGAAGCGTACATAGCATTGCCATTCTGGTTCCGAACGTGTACGTACATACTGGTCGATGTAGAGGCGCGCACGTGTCGTAGTAGAGGCGCGCATGTAGCATGTACACGTACATACAACGGCCAGTGTGCAAGAAAGAAAATACGGCCACATACATACATACGGGCGGGGTCTCGAACGCCTACTAGCGCATACGTATGGCCAGGGCTTGTGTACATGGCTGGGTCAGAACGGAGAAACAACATCATCGTCGTGTTCATGGGGAGCCAACCGGCTGGGTCGGAACGGAATGCGTCGTCGTGTTCATCGGGAGGGCTTGGATGGAACAACCGATGGAAATGAGGCCTGGCGTACCACACAACGGAGGAAACAGCCTTGTGTTTGACCGGCCACGTTCGAAACGGGATCTTGTTCATCGGGAGGGGTCTGGCGTACCGCAAAACGGAGAAAACGAACTTCTGTTGGACCTTCTACGGTCGAAACGGTGTCCTGTTGATCCGGAGGGGTGTGGCATACTGCAAAACGGAGGAAATGGACTTGTGTTGGAGCGCTACGGTCGAAACTGGGGTCCTGTTCATCGGGAGGGGTGTGGCGTACCACACAATGGGACTCCATGGGATACTGTTCATCTCCACCGTCGACCTCCTCTAGCCTCCACGGGCTACTGTTCATCCACCGTCGATGTCACGCCCAATATGCGATACTATCCTAAAGAGACTCAAAGGTCCCACCAAGGATAGAACCGCATATTGATACGCTTTTGCATGGTGGATATTATTACATCAACATTACATAATAGATGGGGATACATACAAAAGGCATACAATGCCACACAAATACAACATCGTCTTACATAAGAGCACCATCCGACTACGGGTGAAACACAAATAGAAACTCAAACGACATCTACCCTGCTAGCCCAAATCACGAATCGAACCTATCCCCGATCAAGAAGAAGCAAAAGAAGAACTCCAAAACAAGCAAACATCGCTCTCGGCCAAGATCATCATTTAATCTGACTCGAATCGTTGTTGTAGTAATCTGTGAGCCACGAGGACTCAAAGAATCCCATTACCATGGGTATCAAGACTAGCAAAGCTTAAAGGGAAAGGAAGGGGTAAAGTGGTGAGGTTGCAGCAGCGACAAAGCATGATATGGTGGCTAACGTACGCAAATAAGAGCGAGAAGAGAAGCAAAGGAATGGTCATGAAGCTAGCAATGATCAAGAGGTGATCCTGAACTCCTACTTACGTCAAGCAAAACCCAAAACTGTGTTCACTTCCCGGACTCCGCTGAAAAGAGACCATCACGGCTACACACACGGTTGATGCATTTTAATTTGAATCAGGTGTCAAGTTATCTACAACCGTACATTAACAAATTCCCATCTGCCACATAACTGCGGGCATGGCTCTCAAAAGTTTATACCCTGCAGGGGTGTCCCAACTTAGCCCATCACAAGCTCTCATGGTCAATGAAGGATATTCCTTCTCCCGGGAAGACATGATCAGTCTCGGAATCCCGGTTTACAAGACATTTCGACAAGGGTCAAACAAGTCCAACAAGACCGCCCGATGCGCCGACATCCCGATAGGAGCTGCACATATCTCGTGCTCAGGGCAACACCGGATGAACACTACGTACAACTAAAACCAGACCTCAAGTTTCCCCGAGGTGGCGCTGCAAGTGGCTCTAGTTCGGACCAACACTTAGAGAAGCATTCGCATGGGGGGGGCGCTGAATAATGATGACCCTCGAGAGAGCGACTCCCAAGGGAAAAGTAGGTGGTGGTGAGGCAAATGGTAAAACCAAGGTTGGGCCTTGCTGGAGGAGTTTTATTTAAAGCGAACTGTCAAGGGGGTCCCATAAATCACCCAACCGTGTAAGGAACGCAAAATCAAGGAACATAACTGTAACGCCCTCGATGCGGCTATATCTCCCACGTGTCGAAGCACGACTTAGAGGCATAACCGCATTGAAAGCAATGTCGCAAGTGAGGTAATCCTCACAGAACCCAAGTAATACATAAGGGGAAAGAGATACATAGTTGGCTTACAATCGCCACTTCACACAATTACATGAATAAAGCATTACATCATCCAGATACAATCAAGGTCCGACTACGGAACCAAAATAAAAGAAGAACCCCAAATGCATAAAGGTCCCCGATCGACCCCAACCGGGCTCCACTACCGATCAACTAGAACGAAACAACACAAAGGGCAAGATCTTCATCGAGCTCCTCCTTGAGCTTGGTTGCGCCACCGCTCGGTAACATAGGCACCGCAAACTGGTTTTGAAGTATCCGTGAGCCACGGGATTCTCAGCAATCTCGCACCCGCGAGATCAAGACTATTTAAGCTTATAGGAAGGATGGAGTAATGAGGTGGAGCTGCAGCAAGCGACTAGCATATATGGTGGCTACAATCGCAAAAGAGAGCGAGAAGAGAAGGCAAAGCACGGTCGATAAAAGTATGATCAAGAAGTGATCCTATAGCAACCTACGCCAAGCATAACTCCAACATCAGAATTCACTTCCCGACCTCCGGAAAGAGACCATCACGGTTACACACTCGTTGATGTATTTTAATTAAGGTCAACTTCGGTTTTCTACAACCGGATGTTAACAAATTCCCATCCGCCACATAACCGCATGCACAATTTTCGAAAGTTCAAATCCTGCAGGGTGTACCAACTTAGCCCATGACAAGCTCTCACGGTCAACGGAGGAATAGACCTCCACCCAAGACACTCCGATCGACTCGGTATCCCGCACAACAAGACATTTCGACAGGAAAACTAAACCAAAGAACACCGCCCGAATGTGCCGACAAATCCCGATAGGAGCTGCACATATCTCTTTCTCGTGGCACACCGGATGAGTCTAGCTACGAGTAAAACCAACCTCAAGTTTCCCGAGGTGGCCCCAGCAGTAGCTCGGTTCGACCAACACTCGTGAGGAGCACCGCCCGGGGTTAAATGAAGATGACCCTTGAGTCTCGCAGAACCCAAGGGAAGGTGGTAGGTTGTTAGTGCAAACGGTAAAACCAATGTTGGGCATTGCCGGAGGAGCTTTACTTAAGGCGAATCGTCAAGGGGTTCCCATTATAGCCCAACCGTAAGGAACGCAAAATCCGGAACATAACACCGATATGACAGAAACTAGGGCGGCAAGAGTGGAACAAAACACTGCATAAGGCCGAGCCTTCCACCCTTTACCAAGTATATAGATGCATTAATTAAATAAGGTATATTGTGATATCCCAACAAGTAAACATGTTCCAACCAGAACAGATTCCATGTTCCAACAAGGAACAAACTTCAATCTTCACCGCAACTAACAACGCTTATAAGAGGGCTGAGCAAAGCAAAGAACATAGCCAATCAACGGTTTGCTAGGAATGGTGTCAAAGGTTAGAGGTTTGACATGGCAATTTGGGAGGCCGACAATCAAATGGTAGGCATCGTAGCATTGGCACAAAGAAAAGAGCGAGCAAACTAGCATAGCAAAGATAGTAGTGATTTCGAGGGTATGATCATCTTGCCCGAGATCCCGCAAGGAAGAAGAACGATTCCATGAAGAAGACAAACGGACGTAGTCGAACGAATCCTCACAACTCGAACGAAACCGGTTAGCGAGAGAAGCAACCCGAAAGAAGCAAACAACATAGTAAACAACCATCACATAAGCATAGCATGATGCACAAACAAGTATGATGCATGTCCGTTTAATGAGGCATGGCATGGCAAAGTGCAACAAACAATACTACAAGTTAAGTGGAGCTCAATATGCAACGAGTTGCATATTGACAAAACACCACATCAATTATTTAGTTCTCTCTCGGTTATGCTACTCAACAATATTAAATGTTGGTTAACATGGCAAGTGGTGAAGCATAACAAAAACTATACCATCTAAACAATTTAAATGGGGCCGGATATAAAAACAACAACTCTGGTAAATCCCCATATGCATTTAGCAATTTAATGCAACAACAAGTTTAAGCATTTTAAATGTTGTTATCATGATGTGGATGACATAATCAAGGTTTATGCAATCTTATGAAAATGTTGACATGAGCATGTTATGAAGCATTTGTCGCCATGGCGGAACAAAAAGGGTGCCACGGCAGCGAAACGAGAAGGGTGCCACGGCGGCGAAACGGAAATGGTGCCACGGCAACATTCCGGTGATCCGATAACTCATTGAGATACCGATGCAAAAGAGCAAGTGCGGATGTGTGCAACAAGCTAGAGATGGTGGGGTGCTCCCGACTACCGGGTTCCCATGGGACGGTGGCATGGCAATAGAGGAACGTGCAAAGACAATTTGATCACGGTGCAAACAAATGGTACATCTCGTACATGCATGCATTCGGTCCACGGCGGTCGTCTCGGTGTTATACCTTCGAAGCGTGCGTTTTCTGAGCGGTTCGGGTTTCGTAGAGGGAAGTAGTCGTTCACGTGATGTCGTGGAAGTAATCGTTCTCGCGGCGGCGGTAGTGGAAGTAGTTGTACTCGTGGCGACGGTAGTTGTACACGTTTTCGTAGATGAACTTGGCGTATCCGAAGGGGTACTTGGCGATCCGCGGCCTCTAGTGTATTTGTCGGTCCAGCAAGTGGAAGCAATCCGGGGCGGTCATGGTCTCAAAGAATGTGTCTTGGCCCCACAACTTCGTGGAGCGGAGGTACACACAGGCAACAACAACAACAACGCTGGGTCTCGGTCATGGCCATGCCAGGACACAACAGTGGCATAGCCGGCTTGGTGTGTTTGAAGTGGACAGCTCGGGACAACAGGATGAGCAGTGACCGATATGCAAGCGGGTCCCCAAGCAAACAGAGGCAAGAAGAGGACCAGGGACGCGACAACTCGTTGGGCAAGGCATTGGGCAGCAGCACTAGCGCCCTTGGCGGCCGCCGATGATGGAGTCAAGCAAGGAAGGGGTCGCGTCCAGAGGAGAGGAAGGAGGCCGGGAGGCAGCGAATCCGGGCGAGGGGAACCCGTTCCCGGCGTTGGAGGCCTTGAGCTGAGGTCAATAGCACAGGAATAGCGGCGTCAGACAGGAGGTCGGGCTGCGAGGCGGGAGGTTGCTGGCGCGCGATGCATGGTGGTGGTGGCCGAGCAGAGGAGATCGAACCAGATCGGGGCCCGGCGCGAAGTGGAGAGGCGGGGCCGAGGAGCCTGGCAGGAGAGGAGGACGGCACGACGGCGAGGCGAGGGACGCAGGGGCCACGGCGAAGCTGATGGGGAGGCGTGGAGGAGGCAGGGCGCTGGCGATGGAGGGGCGCAGCAGAGGCATGGTTGCGGGCGCCATGGGAGGTGAGGCGCTTGGTGTGTGTGAGCGGCGCAGGAGGATGGCGCAGGGGAGAAGGAAGGGCGAGGAGCAGGATCGAGGAGAGGGTGAGATCGAGAGGAGGGAGACGAGGTCAAGGCCAAGGGCGGCAAAGGGAACGAGGGGAGAGTGAGGGGGATCGACGGAGGAACGAGGAGCGTGGCGATGGGATCGGGCGAAGCCCTTCCCGGCGCCGATGCGTGCAAGGGTGCGTGTGAGTGGCGGCGCAGGGGAGGACGAGGGGAGAGCGATCGGTCGGGTCTCCTCAGGCTAGGGTTAGGAGGTAGGCTGCGGCTGGGCCTAAAGAGGCCGGGCTGGGCTTGCTCCTCCTTTTTTTTTTTTTTTCGCTTTCCTTCGCATGTAAAAACAAAAGGAAAACCAGAGGGGATTTGGGAGGATTTAGAGAGATGTGACAGAATTCTCAAGGTCCTGAATTTATGTAGTATTCAATAAAACTGATTTGGGAATTTTAAAGGCCAAAAATATTCCAAGTTTGAATTAGGTTCCAACTTGAAGCATTTTTATCCCAACCAAACCAGCTCCAAAATAGGTGAAACTTGGCAGGAGGCTAGTGGCATGATGCTTGAATTGTGAGGAAGAGATGAACATTAAAGGAGGAGGAAAATGGTACTTGCCAAATAGAAGCAAGAGAAGAAGGAGGGTGATGCAAGGGGTGATCATGCATGAAACACACAATGCACATGATGAGCATGATGAAATGCAACATGATGCAAGGATGAATGCAACGAACAAAACAAATCACACGCATTTAAACTCGAATAGCTGGAAGTCTTCGAGCGCCGGTCTCGGGTGTTACAACACTCCACCACTACGAGAGGATCTCGTCCCAAGATCTAGGATGGCACCGGAGAGAAACGGAAGAGGAAGAGAAGAGGTAAAACTAAGTTGCTTCTTTGACGAACGAGTGAAACCATGAACCTTGAGAGGTTGAGCAATTTAAAAGAAAGAGTACAACAGAGATGAACGAGATTGCAAACAATCCGTTAGAAAAGAGGAACAAGGAGTATTACGAGAACTTGAAGGTTGAAAAGACATGGAAATAAGAGCTTCATGAACGAAAAGAATATGACCACCTCGGTATAATGAGATAGCCAAGGAACAAGAATGACAGAATTTGGACAGCACTCCGGTAGAAAAGAGAAGAAAACTTGATAAGATGAAAAGAACTTGAAGAGATGACCCAACACTCCGGTTAAATGGTTACAAGAAAAGAACATGATCCCGACAAAACAAGATGATGATTGAAGAGCACAGATCACAATGCCTCCAGTGAAAAAGAATAGAAGCTAGGCCATCGGGATAAAGGGACGGAGAAGAAAATGCAAACTTCTACCACACTTGAATTTGGAAGGCATCCTTGCAAGAAGGTTAGAATAGAGTTGTTGGAAGACCAACAACGAAAAGAATAAGTTTGTAGTGGGCTTATGGAAAACATCTCATGACTATGAGGTGACAACCGGCCACTAACGGAAACAATTGCTTGCTTGAGATTAACGAAGAGATGAAAACTGCTTCACCAAGATGATAGAGATATAACTTGGATCATTGATAAGCACCACAAATAGCAATATTCACAAAGGAAGGCTTTAGGTGAAATCTATACCAAGATAACTCCAAAGAAGAGATTGACGGATTTAAAATACCTCATTCTTGACAACATGTGAAACACGAAACATGAATGGAAATTGTCAAGAGTGACATAACACCACCTCAAAAGATAATGTAGAAAGAATTGCACTTCGAAATGCAAGAAGAAGAATACTTGAACGCCTCAAAACAAAACATGTGTTGAGCACCATGTTTAATTTTGAGTATAGCTTGGTTGATCTTAACTTCAAGAGAAATCTTGAAGAACAATTGAAGAATGAAAAGAATCCTTGATTTAACCACCACTCCGTAATAAACGGATGATAAAAAGAAAGAGAAGTTGAAAACACAAGGTGAATCCTTGCAATGATTTAGATGGATCTCCGTGATGATGAGAGCTTGGAACCCGGAAAAGAAAAGATGAAACACTAGAGCCGGAATTACTTCATCATGAACAATCTCCTAAGAAAAGAATTGAATCACCTTGAGGAAATAAGAATAAGATTTATTGTATGCTTATCCTTCATCAAATTAAATTGATGACAAGCAATGGATTTGGCATACTACTTATTCTCGTATAAAGGATTAAAAGAGATATATCGAAACTTGAGAAGGTCTTCAACGAACCACCGGTAGGATTGGAACAACAAATGAATCTGTATTATAACGAAGGAAGAGAACTCTTGAACGAACCACCGTAAGAATTGAAAATGATCGAAGTAGGGGTGCATCACCGGTAAGAATTAGCAAATGAACGAAGGTGCTTGAGACAAACTAGATACATGGGAACAAAGAGATCAAGAACTGATTAGAGGATATTCGATCGATGCACCGCAAGATAGGAGAATGATAACCGACAACTGAGAATGAATAAACCTGAATTGATGGACTCGGATGAAAACTGAGAGGACTCTTGAATATCTCCCGATGGTGAAAAGATTCTCACAATCGAAAACAATTATGAGAGGATGGCAACAAGCTAGCACCATGAATCTTGAAGAGAATAGAGCAAGATTAAAGAGAAACTCTTCTTTAGTCTTCAAATGATGAGAATGACAACGAGAAACACCACCAAGAATTATTGAGGCACACCGGAAGAATCAAAAGCGAAGAGGTTGAGCCAACTATGAAAAGAATTTGAAAGATCTTGGAGAAAAGCATTTGACTGATGATAACTCATTCTTACGTCAAACTTGGAGAAGAATTTAGGATAGCTCTAGGAAAATAGAAGAGTCAGGTAAGATCCTGGGAAAAGACCTGTGGGTTAGGGCCCACTCAAAATAAAACACCATTGAAATGATTGCTTGAAAGGGAGGTTGCACCGGTTGATTTAAATGGCTTGAATGAGATAGCAATCTCGAAAGAGCTTGAACGAATGCAGAGTGGAAACACGAATCTTCGAGATATCTTGAGCACTCCGGAATAACAAATAGCGAGAAGTAGAATGATTATGAGGTGCACCAGTATGAGAAGACATTGAAATGAGGAAAAAGGTATGATCAACAAAACTTGACTTGAATCCACCGGAGAAGAGAAAGGAATGAGGAATGACGAACTAGTAGAACATCTTCTTGAGAACCACCGGGTAAGAACATTGACGGAAAGGAATGGAGAAACTTCACATGAATAAATGGATACTTGATTAAGAAATCTGTGTCCTTGAAGAAAAAGGGTGGGAGGGCGGGAAAAACAAAGGCAACTTGGAGACGGATGAAACAAACACCGTTGAGAAGAAATGATAAATTGGTCTTGCTGATGTTGAAGTGATCGGATCCACTTGAAGAGAAACACGCCGGTTGAAAAGGATTGACATGACAATCTCGATTGTCGAGAAGGATTGGTATTCACATCGGAGTATGAGAACACCATTTCGGAAAGGTATGGAATCAACACTTGACATTGAAGCAACTCAATACCACAACTCAAAACAAAAACAAAGGATTTGGCTTGCGTATAAGCCGGAACAAACATATGATAGAGATTTACCCAATCCCATATCATGCATCCACAAAAGATATTCTAGGAGCTACTTGAATTCCCACCTATAAAACTCCCAAACTTTCGGTTATGCAACTGTGTTGGGGATACAGGAAGCAATATATCTCACCCAAACTAACAATACCTACATCCAAGCAGATCCATCCGTCAACACATAACCAAGAAACCTTCGAAATCGTGGTACCTCAACCTTCAAAAGCATCCGTTATACGAAGTCATGGCAATACTCCCTGACTCACCTCAAGATCGGGTTTGCGGGTTATCTCACCAACAACTGCATTAAAGAGATTTTGATGTCGGCGATTAAACTTAGGTATTCCGAATCGCAACGATAAAATTATGACGACAACACCGGAGCTCAACTCCCGACACCTCCAAGAAAAAAAACCTCCCGACGGAGGCAACTAAGACAATGTTGTCATCATAAAACCATCGAACGATTCTAAGATACCCGTGATCCTAAAAAATTTTTTAGTGAAATTTGAGGAGAGAAGAGTCAAAACTCTACGTCAGATACCTCACCGTAAGGTCGATGGGACCGGGAGTAAAAAGAATTCTAAACTCTCCGATATATATAATCCTAAATGACTCAAAACATTTTTCTAGACACAACTCGCCACTAAAAACGATCAAGCAAAGGGGGGCTCCTAAGGTCGGGAAGGCTCGATTACCAACTTGTAACGCCCTCGATGCGGCTATATCTCCCACGGTCGGGTTAACGACTTAGAGGCATAACCACATTGAAAGCAATGTCGCAAGTGAGGTAATCTTCACACAACCCAAGTAATACATAAGGGAAAGAGATATATAGTTGGCTTACAATCGCCACTTCACACAATTACATGAATAAAGCATTACATCATCCAGATACAATCAAGGTCCGACTACGAACCAAAATAAAAGAAGAACCCCAAATGCATAAAGGTCCCCGATCGACCCCAACCGGGCTCCACTATCGATCAACTAGAACGAAACAACACAAAGGGCAAGATCTTCATCGAGCTCCTCCTTGAGCTTGGTTGCGCCACCGCCGTAACATAGGCACCGCAAACTGGTTTTGAAGTATCCGTGAGCCACGGGATTCAAAGAATCTCGCACCCGCGAGATCAAGACTATTTAAGCTTATAGGAAGGATGGAGTAATGAGGTGGAGCTGCAGAAGTTTACTCAGCATATATGGTGGCTACAATCGCAAAAGAGAGCGAGAAGAGAAGGCAAAGCACGGTCGATAAAAGTATGATCAAGAAGTGATCCTATAGCAACCTACGCCAAGCGTAACTCCAACACCGTGTTCACTTCTGACCACCGAAAGAGACCATCACGGTTACACACTCGGTTGATGTATTTTAATTAAGGTCAACTTCAGGTTTTCTACAACCGGACGTTAACAAATTCCCATCTGCCACATAACCGCGCACGGCTTTCGAAAGTTCAAATCCTGCAGGGTGTCCCAACTTAGCCCATGACAAGCTATCACGGTCAACGGAGGAATAGACCTCCACCCAAGACACTCCGATCGACTCGGTATCCCGACAACAAGACATTTCAACAGGTAAAACTAAACCAAAGAACACCGCCTCGAATGTGCCGACAACCCGATAGGAGCTGCACATATCTCTTTCTCGTGGCACACTCAGATGAGTCTAGCTACGAGTAAAACCAACCTCAAGTTTCCCGAGGTGGCCCCAGCAGTAGCTCGGTTTGGACCAACACTCGAGGAGCACCGCCCGGGGTTAAATAAAGATGACCCTTGAGTCTGCAGAACCCAAGGAAGGTGGTAGGTTGTTAGTGCAAATGGTAAAACCAATGTTTGGCATTGCCGGAGGAGCTTTACTTAAGGCGAATCGCCAAGGGGTTCCCATTATAGCCCAACCGTAAGGAACGCAAAATCCGGGAACATAACACCGATATGACGGAAACTAGGGCGGCAAGAGTGGAACAAAACACCAGCATAAGGCCGAGCCTTCCACCCTTTACCAAGTATATAGATGCATTAATTAAATAAGGTATATTGTGATATCCCAACAAGTAAACATGTTCCATACAGAACAAGATTCCATGTTCCAACATGGAACAAACTTCAATCTTCACCGCAACTAACAACGCTATAAGAGGGCTGAGCAAAGCGTAACATAGCCAATCAACGGTTTGCTAGGAATGGTGTCAAAGGTTAGAGGTTTGACATGGCAATTTGGGAGGCTGACAATCAAATGGTAGGCATCGTAGCATTGGCACAGCAAAAGAGCGAGCAAACTAGCATAGCAAAGATAGTAGTGATTTCGAGGGTATGATCATCTTGCCTGAGATCCCGCAAGGAAGAAGAACGATTCCATGAAGAAGACAAACGGACGTAGTCGAACGAATCCTCACAACTCCGAACGAAACCGGTTAGCGAGAGAAGCAACCCGAAAGAAGCAAACAACATAGTAAACAACCATCACATAAGCATAGCATGATGCACAAACAAGTATGATGCATGTCCGTTTAATGAGGCATGGCATGGCAAAGTGCAACAAACAATACTACAAGTTATGGAGCTCAATATGCAACGAAGTTGCATATTGACAAAACACCACATCAATTATTTAGTTCTCTCTCGGTTATGCTACTCAACAATATTAAATGTTGGTTAACATGGCAAGTGGTGAAGCATAACAAAAACTATACCATCTAAACAATTTAAATGGGGCCGGATATAAAAACAACAACTCCGGTAAATCCCCATATGCATTTAGCAATTTAATGCAACAACAAGTTTAAGCATTTTAAATGTTGTTATCATGATGCGGATGACATAATCAAGGTTTATGCAATCTTATGAAAATGTTGACATGAGCATGTTATGAAGCATTTGTCGCCATGGCGGAACAAAAAGGGTGCCACGGCGGCGAAACGAGATGGGTGCCACGGCGGCGAAACGGAAATGGTGCCACGGCAACATTCCGGTGATCCGATAACTCATTGAGATACCGATGCAAAAGAGCAAGTGCGGATGTGCGCAACAAGCTAGAGATGGTGGGGTGCTCCCGACTACCGGGTTCCCACGGGACGGTGGCATGGCAATAGAGGAACGTGCAAAGACAATTCGATCACGGTGCAAACAAATGGTACATCTCGTACATGCATGCATTCGGTCCACGACGGTCGTCTCGGTGTTATACCTTCGAAGCGTGCGTTTTCGGAGCGGTTCGGGTTTCGTAGAGGGAAGTAGTCGTTCACGTGATGTCGTGGAAGTAATCATTCTCGCGGCGGCGGTAGTGGAAGTAGTTGTACTCGTGGCGCACGGTAGTTGTACACGCCAGAGATGAACTTGGCGTATCCGAAGGGGTACTTGGCGATCCGCGGCCTCTAGTGTATTTGTCGGTCCAGCAAGTGGAAGCAATCCGGGGCGGTCATGGTCTCGGCAACAAGTCTTGGCGTCCCACAACTTCAGGAGCGGAGGTACACACAGGCAACAACAACAACAACGCTGGGTCTCAGTCATGGCCATGCCAGGAGACAACAGTGGCATAGCCGGCTTGGTGTGTTTGAAGTGGACAGCTCGGGACAACAGGATGAGCAGTGACCGATATGCAAGCGGGTCCCCAAGCAAACAGAGGCAAGAAGAGGACCAGGGACGCGACAACTCGTTGGGCAAGGCATCGGGCAGCAGCACTAGCGCCCTTGGCGGCCGCCGATGATGGAGTCAAGCAAGGAAGGGGTCGCGTCCAGAGGAGAGGAAGGAGGCCAGGAGGCGGCGAATCCGGGCGAGGGGAACCCGTTCCCGGCGTTGGAGGCCTTGAGCTGAGGTCAATACCGCGGGAATAGCGGCGTCGGACAGGAGGTCGGGTTGCGAGGCGGGAGGTTGCTGGCGCGCGATGCATGGTGGTGGTGGCCGAGCAGAGGAGATCGAACCAGATCGGGGCCCGGCGCGAAGTGGAGAGGCGGGGCCGAGGAGCCTGGCAGGAGAGGAGGATGGCACGACGGCGAGGCGAGGGACGCAGGGGCCACGGCGAAGCTGATGGGGAGGCGTGGAGGAGGCAGGGCGCTGGCGATGGAGGGGCGCAGCAGAGGCATGGTTGCGGGCGCCATGGGAGGTGAGGCGCGGGGTGTGTGTGAGCGGCGCAGGAGGATGGCGCAGGGGAGAAGGAAGGGCGAGGAGCAGGATCGAGGAGAGGGTGAGATCGAGAGGAGGGAGACGAGGTCGGGCGCTGGCGGCGGTGTGGGAACGAGGGGAGAGCGAGGGGGATCGACGGGAGGAACGAGGAGCGTGGCGATGGGATCGGGGCGAAGCCCTTCCTGGCGCTCGATGCGTGCGGGTGCGTGTGAGTGGCGGCGCAGGGGGAGGACGAGGGGGAGAGCGATCGGGTCGGGTCTCCTCGGTTAGGGTTAGGAGGTAGGCTGCGGCTGGGCCTAAAGAGGCCTACCGGGCTTGCTCCTCCTTTTTTTTTTCCTTTTCGCTTTTCCTTCGCATGTAAAACAAAAAAGGAAAACCAGAGGGGATTTGGGAGGATTTAGAGAGATGTGACAGAATTCTCAAGGTCCCGAATTTATGTAGTATTCAATAAAACTGATTTGGGAAATTTTAAAGGCCAAAAAATATTCCAAGTTTGAATTAGGTTCCAACTTGAAGCATTTTTTATCCCAACCAAACCAGCTCCAAAATAGGTGAAACTTGGCATGATGCTTGAATTGTGAGGAAGAGGTGAGTGGCATGATGCTTGAATTGTGAGGAAGAGATGAACATTAAAGGAGGAGTGAAAAATGGTACTTGCCAAATAGAAGCAAGAGAAGGAGGGGAGGGGTGATGCAAGGGGTGATCATGCATGAAACACACAATGCACATGATGAGCATGATGAAATGCAACATGATGCAAGGATGAATGCAACGAACAAAACAAATCACACGACAAAACTCGGAATAGCTGGAAGTCTTCTGGAGCGTCGGTCTCGGGGTGTTACAATAACACCGGTATGACGGAAACTAGGGCGGCAAGAGTGGAACAAAACACCAGGCATAAGGCCGAGTCTTCCACCCTTTACCAATTATATAGATGCATTAATTAAATAAGATATATTGTGATATCCCAACATCATCCTGTCCATCATGGGGTAATCTTCAACTTCACCTGCAACTAACAATGCTATAAGAGGGGCTGAGCAAAGCGGTAACATAGCCAAACAACAGTTTGCTAGGAAGGGTGGCAAAGGTTAGAGGTTCAAGGCAATTTGGGAAGGCTTAAAGAACAAGTGATAGGAAGTGCAGCATAGCGATAGAACGAAGAAACTAGCATAGCAATGATAGAAATGAGATCCAAGGTGACGGTCATCTTGCCTGAAATCCCGCTAGGAAGAAGAACGAGTCCATGAAGAAGATGAATGGATGAAGCCGAACCAAGCGTAGACGAACGAATCCTCACGATCGCAACGAAACGGGAACTATCGAGAAGAAGCACACAACATGGTAAACACACTACACATATACATGACATGATGCTCAACCAAGTATGATGCATGACAAAGCTAGATGAGGCTACTCATGGCAAGAGATGATGCATACAAGAGCAACACATCAAAACAAGTTTAAATGAGGCCGGGAACAACATCTAACAATTCCGGTAAGTCCTCATATGCAAATTTGGAAATTGGTCCAGAACTGAATAAACATTATGTTCAAATTGTTAAACAACAAGTTAAGACGCACCAAGAGGATCTACACGAAATTATAATCAAGTTACATATAAAGTTCATTTAATTCGGAGCTACGTCCTAGAAGATATGAGCAAAACAAGTTAAACATGGCATTGATGCAAAATGCATACAAACATCAAGCAAACACCTCAAAACAAGGATGCAACATGATAATATGAAACTACATGCAAAATCAAGGAAGTTTCATATAGAGCACACTCAAAACGGTGCAACGGTTCAACACATACACTCTACACAAGTTTAAAGGACAAACTATCCAAAACAGCAACTAGGCATCTAGCAAGCATCAAAACAACATGCTACAACATCTCAACATAAGAACAAAAGGCATGGGCATGAATTAAAGGTAAAGCATGACAAAACATGAACACTGAGCTATATCTAGAAATCACTATAACATGCTCAAAAGGACATGGCAAGATTGCAAATTATAACAGTTTCAGACTTAGCAGAAATAACATCAGATTGCAATGTTTAGAGCTATCAAACAACATGCTACAGGAACTGATCATGGCAAACAAAGGAATGGATGCTAATACTAAAGACAAAGAACAAATCTCCCTTACTGAACTAATTCCAAAGATCAACAGAAAACATGGTAGCATCCATGCAAACATGGCAAATGATATGACAGATTCAGACATGGCAGGAACAACAATAAGTAGGCATGTTGGTGAGCTTGTACCACTCACCACAGAGCAATACATGGCATGGCAAGGTGACCAACAATAATATGGCATATTTATGAAGTTAAAAAAGGCAAGAGAAAGTTCATAGCATGCTTGGATCACTAATAACAATCATGTTAACATTGAACTAAATGTTAATAGGCTGACAACAACATTATTTAGCAAGTTTGGAGCAAGATAACAAGAAGTTACAACAAGCTATAAATACAACCAGGGGCATTAATGGATAGAGCATGACATGTATAACAAAGCATCCTTAGTTAACATCTCCAGATTATGCATAGAATGACTTGTAGCAGCAGGTTTACATAGCATCAGGATATAATAGATTCAGACTAGCAAAACAGCAACAGCAAGTACCCTACTTCATGAGCTCGAAGCACTCACTACAAGACTCAAAAAAATACATAGATTGCACCAATGTAAAGATGGCATGATGTATCGCACACACGAAACGCAATGAAAAAGACAAAACAGCAAGTTCTGTTAACAGACAACAGTTAACATCATATAGCATTGTTGCAACGATGATTAGGGCATCAATATAGACTCAAACAAGCATGTCACAATGGAAACAAATGTAGAGAATATCTTGATGAACATTTCAATATAGTACACGCACAAAATGGAGCAACATGCATGGAGATATGGCATAGCAAAGTATGCATCAGAATGTCAGGGTTTTTGGGACTTGGCCGATTTTCACCTCGTAGAAAAGTCAACGGGCGAACAAGGATATCCTGGACGAAGCCAGATCGGGATGGGGCGCCGTGTTTGGATGGATGGGTGGGTGGATCTGGTCCAGGCGGGATGGATTCGGCCGAAGTGGAGCTCCGGCGAGCTCTGGCTCCGACGAGACGGCAGCGGGCGACGCGGAGGCGGAGAGGCGCGAGGAGGCGCTAAGGCGGCGAGCCGCGACGGGCCGGGCTGATCCGTCCGCCCGACCGGATTCAAGGGAAGGCGGCGAGCGGAGTAGGCGGCCGGTAGGTTTCGGGTGGCGGCGAAGACGCGGCGGCGGCGCCTGGCGCGGCGGAGGCGACGGGCTGGGAGGCGCGGGAGGCGCTGGCGACGGCAGGCAGCAGGCGGCGCCGAGAGCTGCGGCGGCGGGCAGGCGCGGTACGGCGACGCCACGGCGTGGCGCCGACGAAGAGCGGCGGTGGCGCAGAAGCTCTGGCGGCGGGCGCAAGGCCCGAGGACGGCGGGGGCGCTGGCTCCCTTGCCCAGGCGCCCCGGGAGGGGACACTGGTCTCCACGGGCCCGGCGGCGGAGGGAGGAGAGAGAGGGCCGGCAGGTGTGACGTGGCGAGGTCCTATTGGACGGGGGCGATGGGTGGACATGTCCGGTGGCGGTGGAGATGTGTCCGGCGGCGCGAGGGGAAGAAGTCTAGGGTTTTCATCCGCGAATTTGGAGGGGAGGCACCTATTTATAGGTAGAGGGAGCTAGGAGAGTCCAAATGAGGAACGATTTTCGGCCACGCGATCGTGATCGAACGACCGAGAGCATGGAGGGGGTTTGGATGGGTTAATGGGCCACTTTGGAGGGGTGTTGGGCTGCACACAAAAGAAGCTTCAGCGGATACCCGGTTAACCGTTGGAGTATCAAACGGACTCCAAATGGCACGAAACTTGACAGGCGGTCTACCGGTAGTGTACCAAGGCCGCTTGGCAAACCTCGGTCAATTCCGAGAATGTTTAACACCTGCACGCGAAAAGAGGCAAAAGGGGGCGTCGGGGGACATAGGAGTGCCGGATTGCAAAACGGACAACGGGGAAAATGCTCGGATGCATGAGACGAACACGTATGCAAAATGAGATGCACATGATGACATGGCAAAATGCAATACGCAAGCAAATGACATGGCTACGATGGCGAATAACTGGAAGACACCTGGCGCATCGAAACTGGGGCGTTACAACACTCCTCCACTAACACGAGACCTCGTCCCGAGATCTTAGGACCGATACGGAAGGGAAAAGGGGTGAGGTGAAAAAAGAACTCAAGAGAAGAAGCAAAGAATCGAGAGCACTCGAGAAGAAGAGAGGAACGACGAGTATGACGAGAATTGAAAGCTCACGGAATCAGATAGACTATGAAACCACTCCGGTTAGAACGAGATAAGAAACGAATAAGACTGAAAGGATTTAGGCAGCACTCCGGCTAAACATGGAAAGAGGTTGAACTGAGATTGACAAAAATGGGACGATAGTTGACAAGAGGAACAGCACAATGCCTCCGGAAGACTTGAAAGAGTGGAACGAAAAGAACGAGGAAGAAAATGGTAACTTCTACCACGAACGAAAAAGAAAGCAACCTTAGAAGAAAGGATTGAACGAAGTTGTTGGAAATTCAACAACAAAAGAATTGCTTGTTGTGGACTTATAGATAACATCTCAAATTTTTTGAGGTGATAACCGACCACAAAAGGAAATGATTGGATAGCTGAGAAGAACGAAGAAATGCAAAACTCCACTTCAAAAGAATACGGAGAATTAATTGCACTTTGAGATGCGAGAAGAAAAGATACTTGAACTCCTCCAACAAAATCTTGATGAACTCTTGAAGAATGGATTAAATCATGAAGAACCCCCATGAGAAACTCCGGTAGCAAAAGGATGATGAGATAGAGTTGAAGGATGAAAAGAATAAGGTTAGAGCCTTGCAGTGATTTAGATGGGGGGTCGCGACGAGAGAAGCGAGAAGACTTGGAACTCCGGAAAAGAAAAGATGAAAACACTTGGAACTAGAATTTATCCATCAGGAACAAACTCTGAAAGAAGGGATTACTCACTTGGATGAGATAAGAATAAGATTTATTGTATGCTTATCCTTTATCAAATTAAATTGATGACAAGCAATGGATTTTTCATACTACTTATTCTTCTTGAAAAGGATTGAGAAGTGACATGTCCCGAACTTGAGAAAGTCTTCATGAAACACCGGTAGGATTGGAAAGAACGAATGAATTAATATGATAAACAAAGGAAAAAGGAATCTTGAATGAACCACCGTAAGAATTCAAAAATGACTGATGAAAGAGACTGAATCACCGGGAAGAATTAGAAGAACCAATATGTTAGAGGGGATTTAGATGCAAAAGAACAAAGAGACCATGAGCTGATTAAAGAACACTTGAACGAAGCACCCGAAGAATATTGAGACGAACGAAGGGGCACGGGTATAGAAATTGGAGAACGAATTTGAAAACTAGGAACGAAGAAATATTCCAAAAAGATTACCTCCGGATGATCGAGACGGAGAAAAGAAAAAACAACTCTTGAAATACTCCGGATGGATGAAAAGAATGTCTGACAAATGGAATAATTCGAGACGATAGCAAGAGACTAGAACCACGAATCTTGGAGAGAACGGGCAAAATTTAGAGGATAAACTCTTCTTTGGTCTTCAAATGATGACGAGAAACACCACCAAAATTTGTTAAGGCAATTCGGGAGAACGAAAAGCGAAGAGGTTGAGGCAACAATGAAAAGAATTTGAAAGCGATCTTGGAGAAGGCATGTGACTGATGAAATTCATTCTTACGTCACACTTGAAAAGAATTTGAGAATACCTCCGGGAAATTAGAAGAGTCAAGTAAGATCCTGGGAAAAGACCTGTGGATTAGGGGCCACTAAAAGAAAACACCGTTGGAAAGGATTGTTGAACAGGAAGATGATGCACTGGAACAATTGAAATATTTGAATGAGGTGACAACCTCGAATTAATTGGAACACAGACGAATCTCCTGAGATGTCTTCCGACTTCGGAACGATTGAATGGCGAGAGGCAAACGAGCAAGGAGAACACTTGATCCAAGGAAAAGAATGTGATCAACCCGAAAGAACTTGAATTGAGTGCACCGGAAAAAGAAAGGGATGAAGAATGACGAACGAGACGAGAATTCACCGGTTGAAATAATTGAGGGAAGACTGAAGAGGCTCCACACAAATGGAATTGATTGTCGAAAGAGAGTCAGACTCCGGGAAGAAGAGGGTGGGAGGGCTGGAAACAAAGGCAACTTGGAAGGGGAAACGGACGAATATCTTGAACAGAAAACACCAGTTGAAATCATTGAGGAAAGAAAGCAAAGACTTTGCACGAGTAGGATGGATACTCGATTACAAGCTCCGGCTCCGAGAAGAAAAGGGGTGGGCGGGTGGGAAAAAGAAAACAGCTGAGGACTGAACTCAAAGATGAAGAGGCTCGAGTCAACTTGTCGAGAAATGCACCGGATAAAAAGAGCTGAGAACCAACGATCGGAAAACTAACTGCGTGATCCTAAAGAAAAATTTGAACAGGAAGAGGATTAATTCAAAACACCTACGTCAAGATTCCTCACCAGAGCGACGAAGAGGCTGTGGAGTAAAAAGAATTCCTACTCTCCGATATAACTAGACTCTAAAAATAGTTTTCTTCTAGACTCGACAACGGCCAAACTACACAATCAAACAAGGGGGATCCTAAGGGTCGGTCGAGGCTCTGATACCAACTTGTCATGCCCAATATGCGATACTACCATGAAGAGACTCGAAGGTCCCACCAAGGATAGAACCGCATATTGATACGCTTTTGCAAGGTGGATATCATTACATCAACATTACATAATAGATGGGGATACATACAAAAGGCATACAATGCCACACGAATACAACATCATCTTACATAAGAGCACCATCCGACTACGGATGAAACACAAACAAAAACTCAAACGACATCCACCCTGCTAGCCAAGGCTGCCGACCTGGAACCTATCCCCTGATCGAAGAAGAAGCAAAAGAAGAACTCCAAAACAAGCAAACATCGTTCTCGCGTCAAGATCATCATATAACCTGTACTGCAATCGTTGTTGTAGTAATCAGGAGCCACGAGGACTCAAAGAATCCCATTACCATGAGTATCAAGACTAGCAAAGCTTAAAGGAAAGGAAGGGTAAAGTGGTGAGGTTGCAAGAACGACTAAGCATGATATGGTGGCTAACGACGCAAATAAGAGCGAGAAGAGAAGCAAAGGAACGGTCGTGAAGCTAGCAATGATCAAGAGGTGATCCTGAACTCCTACTTACGCCAAGCATAACCCAAAACTGTGTTCACTTCCGGACCACCAAAAGAGACCATCATGGCTACACACACTGTTGATGTGTTTTAATTTGAATCGTGTCAAGTTATCTACAACCGACATTAACAAATTCCATCTCGCCACATAACCGCGGCACGGCGGCTCGAAAGTTTATACGCTGTAGGGTGTCCCAACTTAGCCCATCACAAGCTCTCACGCCAACGGCGATATTCTTCTCCCGAGAAGACCGATCGGCCTTAATCCCGTTTACAAGACATTTCGACAATGGTAAAACAAGTCCAGAAGACCGCCTGGCGCGCTAACATCCCTATAGGAGCTGCACATATCTCGCTCTCGTGGTAACACCGGATGAACACTACGCATAACCAAAACCAGACCTCAAGTTTCCCGACGTGGCGCTGTAAGTGGTTTCTAGTTTGGACCAACACTTAGAGAAGCATTGGCCCGGGGGCTGAATAAAGATGACCGCGGTGTCAAAACCGCGGATCTCGGTAGGGGTCCCGAACTGCAAGGCCTAGGCAGATGGTAATAGGAGACAAGGACACGATGTTTTTACCTGTGTTCGGCCCTCTCGATGGAGGTAAAACCCTACTCCCGCTTGATTAATATTGAGGATATGGGTAGTACAAGTGTAGATCTACCACGAGATCAAGGAGGCTAAACCCTAGAAGCTAGCCTATGGTATGATTGTTGTAATGGTTGTTCGCCCCACGGACTAAAAACCTCCGGTTTATATAGACACCGGAGAGGGCTAGGGTTACACAGTAGTCGGTTATGATGGTAGGAGACCTACATATCCGTGATTGCCAAGCTTGCCTTCCACGCCAAGGAAAGTCCCATCCGACACGGACGAAGTCTTCAATCTTGTATCTTCATAGTCTTGGAGTCCGCCGATGATGATAGTCCGCTATCCGACACCCCCTAGTCCAGACTCCTCAAGAGCCTTTAACCAAGCTTCAATGATGACGAGTCCGCGCGATATTGTCTTCGCATTGCAAGGCGGGTTCTCTCCAAATTCCATGTGCTTGCCGAATAGTGTCCGCTTCCTTACAAATGTTGCGCTCCTTGGCTTCCGCCCCCAATAATGGCCCTCTTCCACGTGTCGCATGAATGCGAAAGGCCAGGGCATTTTTATGTTTTACCCCCTAGCTGCGCAAATAATCTACCTATAAGAGAGGCAAGAATCCAGATCCAAATCACACCATCTTCCTTCCGTGAGTACTCATCGGAGCGCTTCTGACCAAAAATCCACTCCATCATGGACCGCTCACGCTCCTCCTCTCGCCTCCTAGTCCTCACCAGAGATTGGAGGAGATGTTCAGCCCGCACAAAGAGCTGGTGACGCTTCAAGCGGAGGGATACCTTCCTCCGGCCTTTATGGTCCCGGTTCGAGCCGGGCTAGCCACCTACAAAGGTGGAAAGCAAGCGGAGGCCACCCCTAGTCCCTCCAAAGGAGAGCGGTGTGCTTCGGCCCCTTATCTAATAAGGGGCTCGGGTTTCCCATACATCCGCTTTCTCCGGGCTTCAAGTTCTACGGACTCCAGCTTCATCACCTCACCCCCGCCTATTCTCGCACATCGGGTTTCGTGGGTTTTGCGAGCTGTTCCGAGCCCCATTTTGCGCCGTGGAAGAGACTATTTTACCTCGCACTCGCTCTCACAAGGGCTCAATATATCAAGTGGGCGGAGCCAAATATGGCGATCGCGGACCGGATATCTATCCGAACCCTAAAGAAGGTGTCCAAGACCGGCCTTCGGAATGGTTTTGTAGAAGATGCTCCGCCGCCGACCTAGTTCGGATCGGCCTCCCGAGTTCAGCAAGGCTCTCTAAAGAAACGCCTAAGTTGGCGCTCATGAGCCCTCAACAGAGGAAGACAGAGCGCCCATTATTTGATGGGCCGGATAAGGTTGTCGGCCCATTCGGATTGACCATGATTGGAGTCATGGCCACGCAGCATTATGCGAGAGGTGCAGCCGCCCAATATAGGGGCCACCCCATGTGGGATTTCCACGGGAGAATGATGCCACCTGGCCACGGCCGCAGTAATGATCGCCGCAGATCCGTGAAGATTCTGTCCGCCTGTACAAGGGGAGGAGGACTTCTCCAGACGAGCCCATTGAATGGGTTCTCAATGAATAACCTCGAGCTGGGTAAGCGGATGTTTATTTATCCGACCTGCTTTCAAAGTTAAGTACCTTACTTTATGGTTTTGACGCAGAATCGCGCGAGGATGTTGGGAGCATACATAGTCCGCCCACAACCCGAGGATACGGAAGATCCTTGATCCGCCTCCAAGAGGATCCGACATAAAGGTGGAGCTAATCAACGGGTGTTCCACCAACTCAGCATGGATAATGCTCTAGTCGCCATTACGGCCGACTACCCCGCTTATCTCCGCTTCCTGTAATTATGACCGGAGTCCCGACACCACTACTTGCCCTGCATATTTCGATCACCATATACAACGGTGTCTCGCAGGAGGTGCCTTCAAGGCGGAAGTTAACTCGTGGCGGCCGACCAACAAGGGTCAGTCCGCCCAAAGAAAGCGGAAGAGGGTGCGTGCGAATCAAACGCCACCGCAACAAAGATAGCTTATGACCGTTGTTTAAGGAAAAGATTCCTAGGAGGTGCATTAATGCTCATGACTTTTCCAGGAGAAAGAGCGCTCGCCGGATTGTGCCTGGAGAGGTTGCCAACCAAGCCTCCGCCAATCAGGCTCCAACACCTTGTCCGGAAGGGGAGGCAAGCGCAAGGCGCGAGCCGGATACTCCTCCAACGGAGGATGCCGACAGGTTGTCCGCCACCAGGTCTGAGGTGGAGAGCGCGATGAATCATAGGCGCCACCGGACAGTTCTTCGTGACGCGTGTTTTCCCCCCGAGGTGTTGAATGCCTTTAACGCGGGAGACGTGCACCTCCGTGCCGCTCAAGATGGTTTAACCAGAGCCACGGAGCAGTATGTAAAGGACATACGGGTAAGGGATTTTAATAGTTGTATATGCCAGTAGCCCCCGAGACTTAAAGTAGTTAAAATAACTGATTTAAGGATCATTTGATATGCAGGATCTCACGAAGAAGAATACCCAATTGTCCCAAGAGCTACAAGAGTGCAAATCCCAACTTGAGGCCGCACTGGCTGCCGCAGGAGGAGACACAGAGACCCCCTCCGGTAACACATTATTTCAAAAAGATAAGCGTGTGCGGCGTATGCGATAAGTCTAACAATGATATTGCAGATGTTGCGGACTTGATCCGGACAAGCAACACCATCGTGCCACCAAGGCCGCGAGAGGGTGCTTATGAAGGTGCAGCAGAGAGGAACAACCTGTGATGCCCACACCCAGCTTGGAGAAGAGCTGAAAGGTGTTCGCCGAACTGTCTGCCCGTGAAGGAGAATCAGCGCTTGGCCGCGACATCTATAGTAGTGCTTGAGCAAACTCTTTGAAAAGAAGAGTTCGGGCGAGGAAGTCAATTGATGTAAATATGTCTCAGGTGTGCTCACTGTGTCGCCTCGCAGAGGGAATGCCCGGTTCAACGGGTGACCAACTTCCCGAGCTGGTGCAACCGCCGAACGTGTTCGGTAGGCGGCGAGTGGTGTCGCCTGTGCCTTATGGCCGTCCGCCTCCCTACCCGAGGGCCTTGGAGAGCTTGCGGAGAAGCTTCAGGGAGCACGGCAGCACTTCCGTTTATGGAAGATATCGGCCTGCCTTCAAGGTGCCAGGGAGGCCTGGGCCATGGTGAAGATGTGGTACAAGAAGGCGGATCCAAACCACATGGCCAAGGTCGGACCTGTGGGGCCCGATGGGAAGGAGATCCCTGTGAGCTTAGTGTACGGCCAAGTAGAGTTGGCCGCTAAGTATTCCCAACGTGACTATAAATTAGACAGCCTGTTAAACGGGATTGAGGAGGAGTACAGTCAGTCGATTTGACGATGTATTTAAAATGACATGTAAAATGCCTTCTAGCCGGATTGTAAATCGTTTGTCTTTGCCGACCTTTTCGCTTCAACCTCGGGACCCTAGAGTCCGGAGTGTGTCCGAATACCTCGCCGGTTATGAAAAACCGGCATGCATGGAGACCAAAGGGGTCATTAGTGCTTTATCGCATAAGTGCCCAACTAGTTATGTTATATTACATGGTTAGTAAGAAACATCTTCCGTGGAGAATAGTTCCGCTAAGGGTTCTTTCTCGGAGGCATGCCCTAAAGTGCATGTCCGACCATGCGAAAAAGAGCAGAAAACATCCGGGGCAGATAAATAAATATGTAAAAAATCATCTTTCAAGTCACCGATCAATATTCCCTTAAGAACGCTTAGCTTTCGCTTCACCTACCGAGGTACACATCCGGTCGACCGGCAAGAGTAATCACAGAGGTGCTCCTTTACCTCCTAGCCAACAATCGGGAACGAGGGGTAAGCACAGAGCCAGCAACCCAGCTTGGCCAAAACTTAAGTCATATTGATGCATATAACGGTGAATAAAAGGTACATGCGAAGTTTGACATGTGTTGGGCATAAAGCCCAGATAAGTAAGCTTCGTTAAAGAAGCCCCTGTATAATGAGTGCGGTAGCACATCAAGTGTAAAGTAAACAATGCGCAAATAGGCCCTCAAGGGCTTTTATGAAAAGGTGGGAGAAAAGAGAGAAACAAAATACAGCTGAAGTGCAAAATGTGGACGGAGGAAGGAGACAAACTCGAGTCCCGGCTAGGCGAGAATCTTCTGGAGGCGGCTGCGCTCCATGGGTTCGCCTCGAGTCGGTTGTCCGATGCATTTCGCAGACGGTATGTCTGGCCGGTCGACTTGGTCAATGATGAAGGGACCTTCCCATTTCGCTTGAGTTTGTCCTTTTCTTGTCCGGCAGCGAGAACTAGTTCGCCAACATTATAACTTTTAGCCCGCATTTCCGCTTTGATATCTTCGAGCTCGTCATTGATAGAATGCGAGCGAGCCTCGCCACATCGCTGCCTCCTCCAATGCGCCCAAGCTGTCCCGCCGATCCAACTTGGCTTCTCTTCTTCGCATATGCGCACTCGAGGTGAGTCATGAATTATGTTGCAGGCAAAACTGCTCTGCGCCAGATACCATAAAAATGGCGTGAACCCGATAGTACGGTTTAGCGTGGTCCGCAGCCCCCAGAGTACGGAGTCGAGCTCCTCTACCTAGTGCGTGTTAGATTCCGTAAGGGACCACACTAATCTGGGTTTGATGCCACTCATGATTAGACCATTTTCTCATTCAACTTGACCGTTGGTTTGAGGGTGATAGACTGAAGCGTAGTCGAGCTTAATGCCCATATTTTTGCACCAGAGTTTAACCTCGTCGGTCGTGAAGTTCGTGCCGTTATCGGTGATGATGCTGTGGGGGACACCGTAATGGTGTACTACCCCGGATATGAAGTCTATGACAGGTCCGGATTCGGCCGTTTTAACTGGCTTGGCCTCTATCCATTTGGTGAATTTGTCCACCATGACCAGTAGGTATTTTTGCTTGTGGGTTCCCCCTTTGAGGGGTCCAACCATGTCAAGCCCCCAGACCGCAAACGGCCAGGTGATGGGTATAGTTTTGAGGGCTGTGGGTGGCATGTTGCTCTAATTAGCAAAGAGCTGACAACCGAAGCATCATTGGACTAAGTCCCGAGATCCGCCTGCCGCCGGCCAATAAAATCCTATACGGAAGGCCTTACCTACAAGGGCCCGGCTGCAGCGTGGTGTCCGCCTAGTCCGCGTGAATTTCAGCCGAGGATTTCGCCTTCCTCTTCGGAGATACACCTTTGAAGGACTCCGTTGTGCTTTTCTTATAAAGTTCCCTCATGGACCTTGTAGGCTTTAGATCGCCGAACTATGCAATGGGCCTCGCTTTTGGTCTTCGGAAGTTCCCGCCAATTAAGTAGGCTAGGAATGGTTCCGCTCACGGGCAATGACTGCCATTATTTTGTGGGCGAAGGTGTTATGTCATTGGCTAAGCCACCGTTGTGTCGTAATGTTCGTGTTGGGCGTGCGGTTGGTTCCGGATTGTTGTTTCGGACTCTTCTTCCCATACAACCGATGGCTTAAAGAGCCGCCCAGAAGATGTTTGAGGACGGCGCCGCTTATACCGATGCGTCAACACGCCGGCCGCCTGGTTATTATCCCTGCTACATGGTGGAATTCGAGTCCTCCAACCGAAATGACAGCTTAAGACAGCGCATACAGAGGGCCGCCATTTTGGATCTTTGGCATCAAAGTCTCCGCTTACTTGTGATATTGCAAGGTTTGAATCTCGCTGCACTCGAGGCGCTGAATGCCCATGGAGATTGCCATCCGGAGGCCGTAGAAGGGCCTCGATTCGCCGCGTTGTTGGAGTTTGTATACATTATTTGAAGTACGATTGATTGTGTCTCCGTTGGGGGCGCCAAACGACGCCAAATTTCCCCAAGCCGCCAACATTTTAGAGCCGTCAAATGCATGATCCAATTGGAGTATGCGCCATACTCTTTAGGGAGTTCGCTTCAATCCATTTAGCTTACGAAGTCAGCCAGACTTGCATTTTATAGCTCACAAAGGTTTGTAGGTTATGTCAAATGGTAAGAGCCCAATGGCCCATTTTATGATTCTCGCCTGCCGCGTCGCGGTTGTTTATGATGTTGTTGAGGGGTACTTTGGAGGCCACTATTATCGAACACTCTTGAAAGTAGTGTCGCAGCTTCCGGGATGCCATGAACACCGCGTATGCTATCTTTTAATAATGCGGTACCGGACTTGCAGGAGTTAAGATAAAGGATACGAGTACACCGGTTTTTGAAGAGGGAATTTATGCCCTTCTCGCTTCTCGCTCGACGACGAGTACCGCGCTTACAACTTGATGTGTTGCCGCGATATATAACAACATTGGTTCGCCCAGGTTAGGCGCAGCCAGGACCGGATTTGTTGCCAATATGGCCTTTATTTCTTCGAGTCTGGTAGTGGCAGATCCGCTCACTGGTGTTCGGCATACCGAGGAGGCGATAGAGGGCAATGCCTTTTCTCCCAAACGGGAGATGAAGCGGCTTAGAGACGCCATGCATCCAGTCAATTTTTGTATTTGTTTGAGGTCTTTTGGAATATTCAGCTGTGACAGAGCTCAGATCTTGGCTGGGTTTGCTTCAATTCCTCTACCGGATACAATGAAGCCCAGGAGCTTTCCGGCTGGTACCAAAACGCATTTTTTCGGTTCACTTAATGTCATATGCTCGGAGGTTGTCGAATGTGAGCCTCAAATCGCCTACTAGAGTTTCAACGTGTTTGGTTTTGACGACCACGCCGCTCACGATGCCTCTACCGCTTTGCCGATCCGGGTAGCCGCATATGTCCAATCATGCGCTGATATGTTGTGCCGCGCGTTGAGTCCAAGGGCATCGTGTTGAAGCAAAATGGTCCGTATGGAGTAATGAATGCCGTTATGGCTTGGTCCGCCCACCATCTTGATTTGATGGTAGCCGGAGTATGCGCCAAGGAAGCACAATGAATCGTGTTTCGCAAAGAGCATCGATTATTTGGTCGATGCGGGAAGGGGAAAGGATCCTTTGGGCAAGCCTTGTTCGAGGTCTTTAAAATCGGCACATAGGCGCCAGATTTGTCCTTCTTGGTATCATTACCAGGTTTGCTAGCTAGTCCGGATGTTTGATGTCTCGGCGAATCCGCTTCAATAGTTTGGCTAGCTCTCTCCCATTGCCTCGCCTTTTGGGTTCGAAAATCGCCAAGAGCCTGTTTGATCGCTTGAACTTTTAGGATGTTTAGGCCGTGTTCTCGCCAATCTGCGGGATTCCCGGCATATCCGAAGGGTGACAGCAAAGATGTCCCAATTCTCCCGGCGAATTTCTCGAGTGCGCGCTACATCGGGTTCAACTGCGCCTCGATGGAGGCCGCTTTTGTTGGGTCCGCTGGATGGACCTCGAATTTGACTATTTCGTCCGCTGGTTTAAAAGAGGTGGACTTGGATCTCTTTATCGAGTATCACATCATCCCTCGTTTCACCGTGAGAGCGCAATAAGAAGGAGTTCCTCCGCCGCTAGGCTTCTGATAGTGCCTCTAGGGCTAATGCGGCCGTCTTGTTTTCGCGCCGAGTGCTATGTCCGGATCATCGCAAGGGTGATGGTTCCATTGGGCCCGCATTTTAAGCTTCATGTACCCGTAATGGGGTATGGCTTGGAAAATTGTGAATGCCTCTCGTCCTAATAAAGCGTGATATCCGCCGCTGAACGGGCCACTTGGAATGTGACCTCTTCGACCAGAATTGTCTCGGGCGAAATAACACCACATCAAGTGTGATTTTTCCCGCAGCGGCTTCCCGCTAGGGATTATCCTCTAAAGGTTGTGCTACTTCGCCAATATGGCTCCACTATTTCCATTTTTGAAGGGTTTCTCAGAGATGAGGTTTAATCACGCCATTCCCATGAGCACTTTCAGAAGACGAAAGTCATCCACTATTGGGCCGAGGACCAATGCGGCCGGTGCTCGCAGTTCGGAATTTAGGTTCGCTGCTGGTGTTGAAGGTGATAGCCGTGTCGCCCATGGATTTGTTGTTGCTACTTGGTAGACTTCGGCGAGGTCATGGATCGCTCGCTTCCGATATTATTTGATGAAAGTCTCAAAGACCGCTGATACCGTGATCGGTATCGCTGGAGTGGTTCTCCGGCTAGAAGCTCTTCGCCACTTTTGGCCACCGCCGCAAAGATCCAACATGATCAAGGCTATGTGTTGGAGTGGCGCCTCAGATCGGAATTTTACAGGTCCGCCGAGCCATCCCTCCAAAGATGGTTCCTTGCCCTTTATGGGGTTTTTGCTTTTGGTTTTTGTACCGGTGCCCGAGCATGATGCACCCTTTTGTTTCGGACTAGGGTTGTATTCGAGCCGGATTGTCCCAAAACTTAGTTTCGGTTTTCCTAAACTCTCCATCGCACAAGATTTTCAGATTATGGACGCCAGGTCGGCGAAGCGCAGATTGATGACTTATGGCGCTCAAGATTCCTTGTCCGCAATTACCGCAAATAACCGAAATTATGCTTTCCTCATGGCGCTTTTTATCCCGCCCATAACCGTGGAGGAATCGCCCAAGAATGATGTAATCGCTTTCAGCGGGCTCTTGCCGGATTTGAGATAGATCGCATATGTTTGGGTGGGTGGGCGGAATTGAGTTCGGAACCCTGCCTATCTTGAGGCTCAAAGGCCGAAAATTTTCCAAATTTGGAAGCTTGGATTGCTGGACGTTGTCCAACGAGTCTGGTCCGATGCCTGACTTTAGGTTTAGTGCTTGATCGACGTCCGTCCCTCCGTGGGAATCCGGCATGGAGGGTTTGGGAGTCCGGACATAACTAGTTTTCAATACAGAAGAAGAGTCGCCGCGTTGTTCCTCTACCAACGCAACGTGGTGGGTAACCTGGGGAGAGTTAATCTCTCTCAGATCGGTTTTAAGCCCAACCTGATTGTAGTCTCAGAAGCGACTCTGTAGCGGGCGACGCGATCCAAGAGCTCGTTTACGGACGAGAGCTCTATTGGATCCAGCTGGTCGGCGAATTCCGAGTTGACGTGAAGATTTCTTTTGATGACCCGAGAGGTCATCGTCGAAGTGGTGGCCGAACATGCGGTCATGAGAAAACCACCTAGACGGATAGTTTGGCCGGCGGCCAAGGTTCCTTTGGCGATGATACCGTCTTTAGAGACGGGAAGAGGCATCCTTCCTGATCGTGACGGCACAGAGGAACTCTCAATGAAAGCACCAATGTCGGTGTCAAAACCGGCGGATCTCGGTAGGGGGTCTTGAACTGCGGCGTCTAGGCGGATGGTAACAGAGACAAGGGACACGATGTTTTTACCCACGCTCGGGCCTCTCGATGGAGGTAAAACCCTACTCCCGCTTGATTAATATTGACGATATGGGTAGTACAAGAGTAGATCTACCACGAGATCAAGGAGGCTAAACCCAGAAGCTAGCCTATGGTATGATTGTTGTAATGGTTGTTCGCCCCACGGATTAAGACCCTCCGGCTTATATAGACACCGGAGAGGGCCAGGCTACACAGTAGTCGGTTACAATGGTAGGAGATCTACATATCCAGATTGCAAGCTTGCCTTCCACGCCAAGGAAAGTCCCATCCGGACACGGGACGAAGTCTTCAATCTTGTATCTTCATAGTCTTGGAGTCCGGCCGATGATGATAGTCCAGCTATCCGGACACCCCCTAGTCCAGGACTCCCTCAATGACCATCGAGAGAGCGACTCCCAAGGGAAAAGTAGGTGGTGGTGAGGCAAATGGTAAGACCAAGGTTGGGCCTTGCTGGAGGAGTTTTATTCAAAGCGAACTATCAAGGGGGTCCCATAAATCACCCAACCTTGTAAGGAATGCAAAATCAAGGAACATAACACCGGTATGACGGAAACTAGGGCGGCAAGAGTGGAACAAAACATCAGGCATAAGGCCGAGTCTTCCACCCTTTACCAAGTATATAGATGCATTAATTAAATAAGAGATATTGTGATATCCCAACATCATCCTGTCCATCATGGGGCAATCCTCAACTTCACCTGCAACTAACAACGCGATAAGAGGGGCTGAGCAAAGCGGTAACATAGCCAAACAACGGTTTGCTAGGAAGGGTGACAAAGGTTAGAGGTTCAAGGCAATTTGGGTAGGATTGAAGAACAAGTGATAGGAAGCGCAGCATAGTGATAGAACGAAGCAACTAGCATATCAATGATAGTAATGAGATCTAAGGTGACGGTCATCTTGCCTGAAATCCCGCTAGGAAGAAGAACGAGTCCATGAAGAAGATGAACGGATGAAGCCGAACCAAGCGTAGATGAACGAATCCTCACGATCGCAACGAAACGGGAACTATCGAGAAGAAGCACACAACATGGTAAACACACCACACATATACATGACATGATGCTCAACCAAGTATGATGCATGAAAAAGCTAGATGAGGCTACTCATGGCAAGAGATGATGCATACAAGAGCATCACATCAAAACAAGTTTAAATGAGGCCGGGAACAACATATAACAATTCCGGTAAGTCCTCATATACAAATTTGGAAATTGGTCCAGAACTGAATAAACATTATGTTCAAGTTGTTAAACATCAAGTTAAGATGCACCAAGAGGATCTACACGAAATTCTAGTCAAGTTACATACAAAGTTCATTTAATTCGGAGCTACGGCCTAGAAGATATGAGCAAAACAAGTTAAACATGGCATTGATGCAAAATGCATACAAACATCAAGCAAACACCTCAAAACAAGGATGCAACATGATAATATGAAACTACATGCAAAATCAAGCAAGTTTCATATAGAGCACACTCAAAACGGAGCAACGGTTCAACACACTCTCTATACAAGTTTAAAGCCCAAACTGTCCAAAACAACAACTAGGCATCTAGCAAGCATCAAAACAACATGCTACAGCATCTCAAAATAGGAACAAAAGGCATGGGCATGAAGTACAGGTAAAGCATGACAAAACATGAACACTGAGCTATCTCCAGAAATCACTAGAACATGCCCAAAAAGACATGGCAAGATTGCAAATTATAACAGTTTCAGACTTAGCAGAAATAACATCAGGTTGCAATGTTTAGAGCAATCAAACAACATGCTACAGGAAACTTATCATGGAAAACAAAGGCATGGCATGCTAATACTAAAGACAAAGAACAAATCTCCCTTATTGAACTAATTCCAAAGATCAACAGAAAACATGGTAGCATCCATGCAAACATGGCAAATGATATGACAGATTCAGACATGGCAGGAACAACAATCAGTAGGCATGTTGGTGAGCTTGTACCACTCACCACAGAGCAATACATGGCGTGGCAAGGTGACCAACAGTAAGAAGGTATATTTATGAAGTTAAACATGGCAAGAGAAAGTTCATATTGTTCTTGGATCACTAACAACAATTATGGCAACATTGAACTTGATGTTAATAGGCTGACAGCAACATTATTTAGCAAGTTTGGAGCAAGATAACAAAAAGTTACAGCAGTCTATAAGTGCAACCAGGGGAATGAATGGATAGAGAATAAAATTTATAACAAAACATCCTGAGTGAACATCTCCGGATTATGCATAGAATGACTTGTAGCAGCAGGCTTACATAGCATCAGGATATAACAGATTCAGACTAGCAAAACAGCAACAGCAAGTACCCTACTTCACGAGCTCGAAGCACTCACTACAAAACTCAAAAAAATACATGGATTGCACCACTGTAAATATGGCATGATGTATCTCAAAACTCATGTAGACATCAAGCTCATAGGATGCACACTCGAAACGCAATGAAAAAGACAAAATAGCAAGTTCTCTTAACAGACAACAGTTAACATCATATATCACTCTTGCGACGATGATTAGGGCATCAATATGGACTCAAACAAGCATGTCACAATGGAATGAAATGTAGAGGAAATCCTGGTGAACATTTCGATATATTACGTGCACAAAACTGAGCAACATGCACGGAGTTATGGCATAACAAATTATGCATCAGAATGTCAGGGGTTTTGGGACTTGGCCGATTTTCACCTCGCAGAAAAGTCAACGGGCGGACGAGGATATCCGGGACGGAGCAGATCGGGACGGGGCGCCGTGTTTGGATGGATGGTTGGGTGGATCTGGTCCAAGCGGGATGGATTCGGCCGGAGTGGAGCTCCGGCGAGCTCCGGCTCCGGCGAGACGGCAGCAGGCGGCGTGGAGGCGGAGAGGCGCGGAGGCACGCGGGCGGCGAGCCGCGACAGGCCGGGCAGATGCGGTCCGCCCGACCGGATACGCGGGGGAGGCAGCGAAGCGAGCAGCGGCCGGAGGTGTCGGGCGGCGGCGAAGACGCTGGGCGGGCGGCGAGGCGACGGCATGGGAGGCGCGGAAGGCGCTGGCAGCGGCGGCGGCGGGCGGCGCTGGGGCATGGCGGCGGCGGTGCAGCGCGGTTCGCGGATGTCACGGGTGGCACCGCGAAGAGCGGCGGCGATGCAGAGCTCTCGGCGACGGGCGCGAGGCCGGAGGATCGGCGGCGGGCGCTGGCTCCTCGGGCTCGCACGACGTTCGGCAGGCCCGCGGCGGAGGGAGGAGAGAGAGGGCCGACAGGGGTGACGTGGCGAGGTCCTATTGGACGGGGGCGACGGGCGGACATGTCCGGCGGCGGTGGAGATGTGTCCGGCGGCGCGAGGGGAAGAAGTCTAGGGTTTGCATCCGCGAATTTGGAGGGGGAGGCACCTATTTATAGGTAGAGGGAGCTAGGAGAGTCCAAATGAGGAACGGTTTTCCACCACGCGATCGTGATCGAATGACCGAGAGCATGGAGGGGGTTTGGATGGGTTAATGGGCCACTTTGAAGGGGTTTTGGGCTGCACACAAAAGAGGCTTTAGCGGATACCCGGTTAACCGTTGTAGTATCAAACGGACTCCGAATGGCACGAAACTTGGCAGGCGGTCTACTGGTAGTGTACCAAGGCCGCTTGGCAAAACTCGGTCCTTTCCGAGAATGTTTAACACCCGCACAGGAAAAGAGGCAAAAGGGGGCGTCGGGGGACATAGGAGTGCCGGATTGCAAAACGGACAACGGGGAAAATGCTCGGATGCATGAGACGAACACGTATGCAAAATGAGATGCACATGATGACATGGCAAAATGCAACACACAAGCAAATGACATGGCAACGACGGTGAATAACTGGAAGACACCGCGATCGAACTCGGGCGCATAAATGACCTCCTCCAAAGATCCACCGCGATCGCTCATCCACGGCCCTGCTCATCCAGCCTCCACCACGCCGCTTACTCCACCGGCCATCGCTCATCCAGCCCTCTCCACGGGCTCTCGCTCAACCACCCTCCACGAGCCATCGCTCATCCATCCCTCCATCGCTCATCGCTCATCCAGCCTCCACGGTGTCGCCCTGCTCATCCAGCCATCCACGGGTCCTGCTCATCCAGCCCCAACCAGCTCAATCGACGGGCCCCCTGCTCATCCAAAGGCAACACCACGGGTCCTCGTTTCATCCACCCCTACCGAACTGCTCCTCCAAATCCCCAAAGAATGCTCACCGCTCATCTAGAGGTAGCATCGACCGCTTCGCTAGCGCAAGAGTAAAGCGAATCGCCGATCGGGTTCGGGCTAACAACCATCGATCAATCGCCGGGTTCAAGAACGCGTAGCTCGCAAAGGCAATCGCTATGCTCGCAGGCTAACGCCGCCGGTTCGCTTAGAGCCCAACGCCCCACCCACGCTGCAGTGTAATGAGAGAAACGCGCAAACCTCTCAGGCATCGCTCGCCCCGACCACCCACCAAACCGAACACCCCGATATTTTCCTCGCCGCTTCTACCATCGTTTTCCATCATGGACGGCCCAAAGAATGTCATGCAGTACCGCATCTCCGCCCGCCAGACGAAAAGCCCATTTTCTGTCATGATTTTTGTCATAGAAGTAGGAGCCCACCACATCTATGATGATACCGGTTTTGTCACAATTATCGCCATAGAAGTGTCATAAGTATGACGTAAAAAAATTTCGTTCGGCCCAAAATGTCACGGATGTGTCTTTTTTTTGTAGTGCATGGGTTGAGAGTTATGAGATGGCCATGGAACTCTTGGATGTTAGTGACACTGCATGTGCTAAGTATTTCACCATGATGTTGGATGGGGTAGCTCGTACTTGGTTGAAAGGGCTGCCTGCTAACTCCATTGGGTCATGGGCCAAGTTGAAAGCCCAGTTTATTCAGAGTTTTAAAGATACGTGCAAGCAGCCTATGTTAATTGTTGATTTGGATGCCTGTGTCCAGGAAGAGGGTGAATCAACAACCCATTGGGTGTGCCGGGTCTCAACTATCCCGCACTCATCGGATCGCATCAATGCCGGTTCAGCAGTATTGATGTTAGAGAAGAATTGTCATTTTTTGTCGCTAAAACAGAAGCTAGGGAGGCTTAAGCGCCACTGCAGTGACATGGGGGAGCTGATAGCGGCTCTGGTTATGTATGCTGACTCTGATGGTACCAAAGACCCCGAGTCTGATGATGAAAGGCCATGATAGGGAAAGAAGAGTGGCAACACCAAGGGGCAGCATCATAACCCGGCAGGTCAGGGGGGCAATGGTAAGCGCAAGGCCGATAATAGTTTGGATTTTGTGGCCAATACCAACATGCAGAATTATAACCAGCATCGTAAGGGGAGGCCGGTTCAGTCTGGAGGAGGATAGGTCAACCAAGAAGCACTGATGAACCAGTCATGTCCAAGGCACGTGTCGGTGTACAAAAGTAGGGGCTCTCCTTTTGACCCCTTGTGCATGGGCAGTCGGAGCCACGCGCCACGGCCACGCATAGCAGGGCAAAGGAGGGAAGCCGGAGAGGAGCCGAAGGCACAAGACAAACAAGGCAACATCAAGGACCAAGGCCACAGAGAGCAGATGGGCGGAGCAGGTTCCCTCGGCAAGACCATTGCCAGGGGCAGCCTCAGCAGCCCCGGCAAGCTCCTTGCCGGGGCAGCTCGCCCACACTAGAGGAGCGAGCCGCCCTAGAGCCCACGGTCTCCAACACCATCAACCACGTTGGGCCAAGGGCTCGGGAGGCACCTCCATGGTGGCATGTAGATATTTGTGAAGACAAAGAATATTCAAGATCAGATAAGGATTGTAGGGCAACAATCCTCGACAAGATCCATACCGAAGAAACCCATGAGACCCCCGGCAAGATCCTTGCAGGGGACGACAGCGCGCCACGGCAAGACCCTAGCCGAGCCACCCGGCAAGTCGCTTGCCGGGCCACCCGGCAGGACCCTCGCCAAGGGCGTTAGCGGGGCCACCGCTAGGCCCACGCCAACAAAGTATCCACCGCCGTTCGCATGCAGCTGCCAGCCCAACCAGCTGGGAGGGCGCCTGAATGGCAACATGCGGCTTCTAGGCCAACTCAGCACACACCTGCATGGCGGCATGCAGATCTTCGTGGAGGCTCCACCATCGCGCCACCTCACCGCTTGTTCGCCACATGGCGCCGCACACATTGTCAAGGTGGCACCGCCGGGTTAAGAGGAGTAGCGACGACGGATGGGCCTCGCCTGCCCCCGATAAAGTGAGGGAAACCTAAGTCACAGATTAAATGTGTCTTGTCCTCAGAATACGAGCGATAGGCTCATAGCAAAGGTAGGGCTTTCCACCTCCTCGTGTGCCATTGTGGCAGCCCCTTTCGCTTATAAAAGGAGGCCCATGGCGATCGAAAAGGATTCGCTCTTTCAACCAAGCAGCTACCATAGCTAGTTCGAGAGCTCAAGAACACTTAATACATCCACCAAGCAGACTAGGGTTTTACGATCCTCGCGACCAACTCGGGTAAACGATCTTGTGCCGACATTAGTCCTGCTCTTCTCACAACCCCGCGCCCCGCAACCGTAGTAGGGATCCTTGTGATCCCATAGGTGTCGTTTCCCACCGACATCTTTGGCGCGCCAGGTAGGGAGCGAAATTGTGAGAATCTGGTCTAGTAGTTGGCCTAGCAGTTCTTCATTGCCATGGCTCCTAAGAAGAAGACGACCATGGCGATCGGTTCGTCTGGGACCGAACTGCCAATACCGATGCGGACCAGTAGCGGGCCAGTCGCGGAGAGAACCCGTGGCACGGCCCGCGAACATCCACATCACCCTGGCAGTCCAGGCTTGATGAGCAGATCGCTCAGACGCCAGCGATGAGCAACGGTCCTGCTCCAGACGGAGTCGGGCCCCGCAGCGGCGTGGGGCCTCCAGGGCATCGCCGCATACCGGGCGCGGCGACCTCCAAGACACCAACACCGGCTCCCACGGCGCGCTCTTCTCAGGTCGTGCGCGATGAGCAGCGCCGCCCTGCTGGTGACCCTAGGCGCCGCCCAGGGAAGAGTCCCATGCGCCCTTCACAGGATGAGGAGGGCCAGCATGTGTGCCGAGGTGCTGGCGGAGGTGGCAAACGGCTGCGGGGCCATGATGGGGCTCCTTCTAACGTGGTTAGAAGTCGAGGCGCATTGTGGTCCACACAGCTCTCGCCGCCACCCACGCTAGTAGAAGCCCTAGCACGCGTGCAGCTGCTCCTCGATTTTCCTCCCACTGCGGAGAAGCTTGACAAATGGAGGGCCAGCGTCTGGAGCCTCGTCGGCATCGCCAACAACGATGAGTTGCGGCCAGCGGGACCCGTATGCCATCGCTCCGTTGAGCCACCGCATGCCAGTGGAGGCCGGGCCGGGGGCGATGCGGCCATGGTGCACTCCCCTCCTCCATCCCGGCCACCGCGGGTGTTGGTTCGTCGCGGCGATGCTCGTGATGACATTTCCATAGCATCGTCCGACCCGCGAACCCACTGCAACCAACGCCAAGTTCTTCGGGAGCGAGTTCATGAAGACGCTCGAACCACCATCGAGCGCCGGCGTCACGCGCGGCACCAGTCGGACAGGCGGGCAGGGCCAACTACGAACCACCCAGCACCAGGAGGCTACGGTGGCCTGCCCTACGAGGTGGGTTCTCCGGCCTTCACCCGTGAGCTGCGGCAATTCCAGTGGCCCTCCCACTGCATGTTCAAACCCGGCGTTGGCGAGAAGTACAACGACAAGACTCACCCGTCGGAGTTCCTCAGCATCTACACCATCGTGATGCAAGCTGCCGGGGCTCGCGACAATAAGGTGCTCGCCAACTATTTTCCATTGGCACTCAAGCCCAATGTTATGTCATGGTTGATGCACTTGCCAGTAGACTCCATTTCTTCTTGGGCAGATCTATGTCATGAGTTTGTTGGCGCCTTTATCGGAGGCCACCAAGCTCATGGCCAGGCGAGTGATTCGCATATCATCCCCTAGAAGGAAGGAGAAAACTTGCGCAAGTACATCCAAAGGTTCAGCCGAGTGCAGTACAACATCCCCGACGTTCATCCTGCCGCCATGATCAGTGCATTCCATCAGAATGTGCACAATCGTAAGATGCGTGAAGAGATGGCGACGAACAAGGTCAGGGATGTGGCCGAACTCTATGTTTTGGCCGATCGGCGCGCTCGCGCTGAGGAGGGAAGAAAGTACCCCGGCGAAGACGCCGGCGCAGAAACCGACTCCATGGATGATACTGCCACCCCGGCAAAGAAAGGCCAGCGCTGTAACAGGAAGGCAAGGGCAAGACCGTGCTTGCCGTCGAGGGGTCCGACGACACCAGCGCCACCAAGAGACCCAAGGCAAGTGACCCCGGCAAGGAGGTTGCCGGGTGTGCCGCTTGCCGGGCCTTGGCGGCTGCCGATAAGCCGTGGGGCTCGACAGCAAGATTGCAAGATCCACCGCACTAAAGGCCATGATCTCGTAACCGCCGATGTGGAGCTGCTCCGAGAAGCGTAAAGCCGAGTATGAGCGGCGGACAAGGAGAAGGGCTAAGAGGGTGCCGAGATCCAAGAGAAGCATGGCGCCAAGGAGGCCGCCAGCAAAGATAACCAGGAGGAGAGACCGCCGGGCCGTGACAAGAAGGTGAAGACGATGACCATGACGAGGACGATGAGTCCGGCACCATGAGATCCGTAGAAGCCACGGCTATGTGTGTCGACAAGTGGCGCCACAGACACATCCCACCGCCACCAAGCAAAGGGCGCGTGAGATCAAAGTGGTGGAGCCGTCGCTCGATGCACGGAAGCCGCTGAGGTGGTCCAGCACGCATATCATCTTCGACACCGAGGACCATCCTGACCGCACTAATGCGGTCGGGTGCTTGCCGTTGTTGGTCTCACCAAAAATCCGCAACCTCAAGGTGACGAAGATGCTGGTTGACGGCGGGGCCGGTTTGAACTGATCTCACCTGTTGTGATCAAGAGGCTGCAGATCCCTGATGGATACCTCGAGGAGACGGGCACGTTCCAAGGGGTCAACCCGGGGAGGAGCCAGCCGAAGGGAAAGGTCACGCTGCCCGTGACATTCGGAGGTGAGCGGAACCACATGATGAAGAGGATTGTCTTTGATGTAGCTGAGATCCCCTTGCCCTACAATAGGATCCTCGGCCGCCCAGCACTAGACAAGTTCATGGCGGCTTCACACTACACCTACAACACGCTGAAAATGCCCGGGCTGATGAACATCATCACCATCCCCTCCGACAAAAAAGACGCGTTGATTTGCGCCGACCAACTCTATCGGGAAGCAGTTGCAGGAGCTGCCGCCAAGCACCTCCTCCTGCCGACGGAGCCCCAGGAGGGAAAAAGACCGGTGAGACCCCTCGCACCCACTCCGGCAAGCGCACTCTTCGGGTGTTGCTCTCCTGCTGAGGACGTGCTGAGAGCTCCTCCCAAAAGAGCAAGAAGTCCAGAGCTGCACCACCAGAGACCAAGAAGGTGCCCGCTAAGGAGGATGGCACGGGGAGCTTTTACCTTAAACTCCACCTCGACAAAGAAATAGGAAAGCAAGCTAGTCACCTTCCTCAAGGGCGAATGTCGATGTGTTTATGGGTAAGCTCCGACATCCCCGGTGTTCCTGTGGAAGTGATTGAGCACCACCTTGCCGCCTCGTCTCACGCACGGCCTGCCAAGCGTAAGGTCGAAGCAAGCTCGAAAGGCAGGAGTTCATCACGAGGAGATCAGAAACTAGAGGCGGCAGGCTTGGTAAGGGAGTTGAGGAGTCCTGACTAGGGGTGTCCGACAGCCGGACTATCAATATCCGCCGGACTCCCTGCACTACAAAGATAGAAGATTGAAGACTCTGCTCGTGTCCCAAGGTACTTTCCTTGGCGTGAAGGCAAGCTTGGCGACACGGATATGAAGATCTCCTACCATTGTAACCGACTCTGGTAACCCTAGCCTCCTCCGGTCTATATAAACGGAGGGCCTTAGTCCGTAGGACACAACATTACATCTCAACAATCATACCATAGGCTAGCTTCTAGGTTTAGCCTCCTTGATCTCGTGGTAGATCTACTCTTGTACTACCCATATCATCAATATTAATCAAGCAGGACGTAGGGTTTTACCTCCATCGAGAGGGCCTGAACCTGGGTAAAAACATTGTGTCCCTCGTCTCCTGTTACCATCCGCCTAGACGCACAGTTCGGGACCCCCTACCCGAGATCCGGCGGTTTTGACACCGACAGGAGTGCTCCATCCGACGTGGTTGGCTAACCCGTTAGTGGTGCGCAAGGCAAACGAGAAGTGGAGACTGTGTATTGATTACACAGACATCAATAAGGCTTGCCCAAAGGATCCCTTCCCGTTGCCACGCATCGACGAGATTGTCGACTCCACGGCTGTGTGTGACCTGTTATCATTCCTCGACACCTACTCAGGGTACCACCAGATCTTCATGACGAAAGAAGACGAGGAAAAGACAGCATTCATCACCCCATGTGGTACATATTGCTTTTTACGAATGCCTTTCGGGTTGAAGAGTGCTAGCTCAACCTTTGCAAGAGCAGTCCAAATTGGTTTTGAGCCCGAGCTACATAGAAATATGGAAGCTTATATGGATGACATAGTGGTCAAGACTAAGGACAGAGCAACACTTGCGCAAGGTCTGGAGGAAACATTTGCAAACCTGCGCAAGATCAACCTCAAGTTGAACCCTGAGAAGTGTGTCTTCGGTGTCCCGTCCGGCAAGCTTCTCAGGTTCTTTGTGATGCAGCGCGGAATCGAGGCAAACCCAGATAAGATCAAGGCCATCGAGCAGATTGAGGCACCCAAACGGATCAAGGACGTGCTTTGGCTCACTGGCTGCGTTGCCGCCATGAGAAGACTCATCTCCAAGTCCGCGGAGCGTGCCCTCCCTTTTTTCAAGATCTTGAAGAAAACAGGCCAAGTGGAGCGGACCCCAGAGACCGAGGCAGCGCTGCAGACTTGAAGAAGTACCTCTCCTCTACCCCAGTGCTGGTTGCGCCCAAACCACAAGAACCATTGCTGCCGTATCTAGCGGCAACGAATCAGGTGGTTAGCGCTGCTCTGGTAGCACAGAGAGAGGTCGATGAAGAGGCAGCGGCAGCGGCAGAGTCAGCGGATGGCGAGCCGGAACCTTCATTGGCAGGGCTCGGTCCCGGCAGGACTGAGTCCCCGGCAGAGGCTGACGCTAGTGCGACAAGGCCCGTGCGACCAGGTGATGTGGCGCAAAGGAAGAAAATGGTGCAGCACCCAGTTTACTTCGTCAGCTCCCTCTTGCAGGGGGCTAGGTCGAGGTACTCAGGTGTGCAAAAACTGCTCTTTGGCCTCCTTATGGCCTCGAGGAAGTTGCATCATTACTTCCAAGCGCACGAGATCACCGTAGTCACCAGCCTCCCGTTGCAACGGACTGCATAACCCAGATGCAACAGAGAGGATCGTAGAATGGGCCCTGGAGCTGTCTGGTTTTGGTTTAAAGTTCGAAAGTACCTCGTGATTCAGAGCAGAGTCTTGGCGGAGTTTGTTGCAGAATGGACCTCGACGCCCGAGGAAGAGGTACAGGAGACCACTCTCCCCGGCAAGGAAACGAGCTGCAACTGGATCATGTACTTTGATGGGGCTTTTTCGCTGCAAGGCGCCGGCGCTGGTGTGCTACTTGTCGCACCCACCGGAGAGCACCTCAAGTATGTCATCCAAATGCACTTGCCCTGGGAGATGTCAACTAACAACACCACCGAGTACAAGGTCTTGCTTGCCGGTCTCAGGATCACGGCGGACCTCGCAGTCAAAAAGCTCATCATCGGGGGCGACTCGCAACTTGTCGTCAGGCAGATAAACAAAGATTATCAGAGCCCATTGATGGAAGCTTATGTGGATGAGGCGAGGAAACTGGAGGAGCGCTTTGACAGTATACAAGCAGAGCATGTCCCTCGGACGGAAAACGACATCGCCGACTACTTGTCGAAGTGCGTTGCCCTCAAGCTGCCTGTGGAACCTGGTACTTTTGTGCTTCAATTAACTCAACCATCCGTCGAACCATCAACCGGCAGAACAAGCGGAGGAAGCTAGGCCCCGGGAAGTACTTCCCACCGAGCCCCCCGGGGCTGCTGGCGAAGATGCTGCCATGGATGCCAACCTTGCCGCGGGACAGCCGACTCCCATGGCAGAAGAGATGCCTTTGGTCCTTGTCGCCGAGCCACAGGCTCTGGCATGGCGCAGCACACTATCCGATTCCTCCAAAAAGGAGAGCTTCCTAAGGAACAGGAAGAGGCAGAAATAGTAGCCTGCCGGTCTGCTCTGTACCAATTCATTGACAACGACAGTACAGAAAAGACCTAATGGGGTGAAATTTAAGTGCATCTCCGGAGGAAGGACTAGAGCTGTTGGCGAGATACATGGAGGCATATGTGGCTCCCACATAGGGTCGAGGGCCCTTACCCAAGGCTTTCCCAAGAAGGTTTCTTCTCGCCCACCGCCTCCAGATGCACGACACTAGTAACCAAGTGTGAAGCATGCCGCCCATTCAAAGAAGCTTCATCAACCAGCTCAGGCCCTTCAAACCATCCCTCTCTCCTAGCCCTTCTCGGTCTGGGGGCTCGACATATTGGGCCCTTTCCCTCGTGCCGTCGGGGGCTTTGAGTACTTGTACATTGCAATCCACAAGTTCACAAGGTGGCCGGAGGTGGAAGCAGTGAGGAAGGTGACAGGCGCAGTCAGCCATCAAGTTCTTCAAGGGACTAGTTTGCCGTTTTGGGGAACCCAATAGGATCATCACCGACAACGGCACAGAATTCACAAGCCATGTCTTCATGCAATACATTGAGGATCTCGGTAGCAAGGTTTGTTTTGCTTCCGTGGCACACCCATGGAGCAACGACCAAGCAGAGAGAGCAAATGCTGAAGTTCTGCGAGGCTTAAGAATGAAGACTTTTGACAGGCTGCGCAAGAGTGGAAGGCGCTAGATTGACGAAGTTGTCGGGCGGTTCTTGGTCGATCAGCCAAATCGAGCCACCGCCGACACCCTTGCCCCGGTCTATGGGGTAGCGCAGTTCTCCCCACGTAACTCATATACGGGTCAACCTCGAGTGCTCGCTATGATGAGTTTGAGCTGAGCGATTATGGCAAGATGCCGCAACGCCCTTGAGGAAGATCGTCTCCGGGCGGCTGTGAGAGCAGCACGCTACCAACAAGCCTTGCACCGCTACCATAGCCGCAATGCTCATGCCCGGAGCTTTGAGGAAGGCGACCTTGTTCTTCGGCACATTCAGTCGGCCAAGAATTCCAACAAGTTGATGCCAAAGTGGGAAGGCCCTTATCGGGTAACACGAGTCACCAGGCCCGGCGCAGTCCGCCTGGAGACCGAAGATGCCATTCCAGTGAGCAACTCCTGGAACATCGAGCATATTCGCAAGTTTTACCCATAAGGCGCAGTTGCCGGGCCTCCCAGCAAGCCACCTTTTGTACAAGCCTTGCCGGCAAGGCATGTAACCCTTTGTACAAAGCCAAGCACGGACCCTAGGCATAAATAAACGAAGCACTGGCACCCTAAGTTATAGCATGCATGCTAGGTCGAGTCTCCTCCTTGGTTAGGGTTGATAGTGCTTAGCGGCGGCTAACCCCTAGCTTAGAGGTCGAGTGCGCGTCTCTCTGTTCTTTTCTATCCTCTTTGGTTTGCAGGGCACGTATGCACTTCTGTCGAGCTGCCTGGAAGAAAGGGAATGGACCGGCGCCACGACCCCGGCAAACCAAAGTTGGGGGGGGGGGCTGCAAGTACAAGAATCCACCCACGACAAGCCAAGGTTGCCGGGAGCTACAGATCCAGATAAGTCTTTTATCCTCTATCATGCATTTCGTTATGGACTGGGATATGTGAAACCTTGTTTTATTTCTAGGCTACCATGCTCCCCTTTTTCCGTACCCAAGGATTATCTCCTGGGTCCGAATTTAGTCGTAGTCGCGGCGGAAATGGAACGAGGAGCCTAAGCCCACCTCGTTCCTGCCTCCGCCAAGAGCGTGAGAAAGGTCGAGCAAAATGGGGGGACGGCAAGGCCTGTTGCCGTGCGAAAAATGTTTATCTTAAAAAGTAACAAGGATTCGTTCCTTGTCGCGGGTTTCACCCACGAACGAAAAACCCAGCAAACATCCCTTTTTCATTAAAAACATCCCGTACAGGTACAGTTCACACGGAATGAAAAACATGAGCAAGGGGATTACAAGTTCTAAACTTAACGAAGGCCCGAAGGCTTACAAGACTAAAAAGAGATAAGGTGCCCATAATCCCTTTCTTGTCCCTCTCCTCAGGAAATGAAACAGGAAAGCAGAAGGGCAAAAGGGGCGCCTAGGCGAGGTACGAGCAGTAGAAGACGCCAAAAGAACATGCCGGCGGTCGCCTGGGAGAGGGTCGGCGGTGGTGGCACCAGAGGAAGGGCTGGAAGAGGAGGCAGCGGTCCGTCAATACACTATGAAGGCGTCGGTGCCCGCGTACTCCGATTTGACGACATGCCACCCATCTTCTTCGCCTTCTCCGGCCTCCCTACGCCAGCCGCCCAAGGAGACGGCCCCGAGAAGTTCAAGGAGCTGGCTCCTCCCCCGGCGGATCCCGCCGGAGGAACGGCCAGGTGCAGATGCTGCTGCTGCCGCACCCACCCAGACGCTGGGCGTCTGGCACCTAGTCGGACTCGTCCCCGTCATCTACCCCACTGTCCTCCTTATCACTCTTGCTTGAGGAAATGTTTCCATCGTCGGAGGAGCTCTCCACGCAGCACTTCAGGCGAGTTCCAAGATCTCCAAAGACCTTGACGGAGAGCAGGCCGTTCTCCATCAATTTGAAGTACAGAACGAGCCCCACCGTCAAGTTGTGAACGCGGGCAAAAGTCTTCCACCCTCGGCGAAGATACATGACGTGGGGGGGGGGGACTCGACATCGGCCCATGTGCCGCTGTTCCCGCAACCCCTCATATGCAGCCGCAGTGCCTGGCGGCGGATCCAAATCCATTTCCCACGCAAATGGGGTCGGGAGGCGAAGACGACGGTGTGGCAGCTGGCGCAGCCTGATGAAGAACTCGTAAGGATTGTCCCCGACGTGGCCCTCCACCGGGGGAGGGGCCGCTGGCAACAGCGAGGCTGATCTACCGCCCCGTCCTCCTCTCCCTCGAGCGCCGTGACGGCCTCGACCTCGCCCCCCCCCCTCCCTCTAACGACCGGCTCTGCCACCATGAGCTCTTGGGGAGGAGCGATGCATTGTCTAGCTGAGACCCTCGCCGCCACCAATGAAGCGTCACCATGCCCCCTCGCCATGACAGAAGAAAGGATGAAGCAGGAATGAGGAGGAGCGGATGATGAAGGATTGAGATGCACCGTTCCTCCCGCCCCCTCTTTATAAAGGGACGGGGGCAAGGCTCGGCCGCCCCTCTCGGCCAATCTGGCCCGTTGGACTGACAACGGGCGGGGCCGTCGACCGCCCTCCCCACTCAATTGAAGGCGCCTGGGAATCGACCCACGCGCATGCAACTTCCTGTAACCCGCACGCCTCTCATTCACTCTGCATCATGCATGCAGCACACGTGGCGCAAGAGATGGGCGCAGTGGGACGCGTGGAGCGACGGTTCCCAAGTAAGGGCAGTAAATGAGCAGCGGCCCTGCGGTCTCGAAGAGACACGCAAGCTGCCTCTTTACTGTCCACCGAAAGATGACGCCAGCGTGCTTCGGTCACGCATGCGCGCGCGACCCCCACGTCACGCATTCAATGCGAGTCATGGGGAAGCGCAGTGGACGGAACAGTTACCGCGGTGAAATCCGCCCCGCTACCCGCGCACCATTCTGGGGCTGGCCCAACAATGTGTCGCGCTTATGTGTGGTCCAGGCCCAGGGGCTCCTGTCGGTGTAAAAAAGTAGGGGCTCTCCCTTTGACCACTTTACTTGTGTACGGGCTGTCGGAGCCACGCGCCACGGCCACGCATAGCAGGGTAAAGGAGGGAAGCCAGAGAGGAGCCGAAGGCACAAGACAAACAAGGCGACATCAAGGACCAAGGCCACAGAGAGCAGATGGGCGGAGCAGGTTCCCTCGGCAAGACCCTTGCCGGGGGCAGCCTTAGCAGTCCGGCAAGCCCCTTGCCGGGGCAGCTCGCCCACACCAGCGGAGCGAGCCACCCTCGAGCCCACGGTCTCCAACACCATCAACCACGTTGGGCCAAGGGCTCGAGAGGCACCTCCATGGTGGCATGCAGATCTTTGTGAAGACAAAGAATATTCAAGATCAGATAATGATTGGAGGGCAACAATCCTCGACAAGACCCATACGGAAGAAACCCACAAGACCCCCGGCAAGATCCTTGCCGGGGACGACATCGTGCCATGGCAAGACCCTTGCCGGGCCACCCTGCAAGACCCTCGCCAAGGGCGTCAGCGGGGCCACTGCCAGGCCCACGCCAGCCAAGTATCCACCGCCGTTTGCATGCAGCTGCCAGCCCAACCAGCTGAGCGGGCGCCTGCGTGGCAACATGCGGCTTCCAGGCCAACTCAGCACACAGCTACATGGCGGCATGCAGATCTTCGTGGAGGCTCCACCACTGCGCCACCTCAGCTGCTTGCCTGCCTACATGGTGCCGCACGCATTGCTGGCCAGGGCGCGGGTCGAAGCAAAGAGGAGCGGCAACGGACGGGATGGGCCTCGCCCCCGTCCCTAATAAAGTGAGGGGACACCTAAGCCACGCATTAAATGCGTCTTGTCCTGTAATACGAGCGATAAGCTCGTAGCACTGTAGGCCTTTCCACCTCCTATGTGCCACTGTGGCAGCCCCTTTCGCATATAAAAGGAGGCCCATGGCGTACTGGAAAAGGATTCGGCTCTTTGAACCAAGCAGCGCCCATAGACAGTTTGAGAGCTCAAGAACACTTAATACATCCACCAAGCAGGACTAGTGTTTTACGCATCCTCGCGGCCAGAACCTGGGTAAACGATCCTTGTGCCGATTACTAGTCCTGCTCTTCTCACAACCCTGCGCCCTGCAACCGTAGTAGGGATCCTTGTGATCCCATAGGTGTCGCTTCCCACCGATAGCACGAAACGAAAGAAAGGCCATCTAGGCATTTGTGGAAGGATTGCTTTATCATGAAGCAGTTCAAAGAGTCTCATTTCTTCCAGCACGACCATCGCTCGAACGGCGGCTCAGGTTCCGGCTCACAAGGTCCGGGTTACGGTGGTAGTAGTTCTAGTTCCGGTTTCCAGGGCCACCAAAACCATCAAGGTAATCAGGGTGGATACAATGAACAATCCGGTTAGGGGGCTCAGCAGCAGCAGCAGTCTGGATATCAAAGTCATCCGAAGCAGTTGAATAGCGGGCAGTACCACGTCTTCACCACAAGTTTATTTAAGTGATACGTATCCGTCGTATCTATAATTTTTGATTGTTCCATGCCAATATTCTTCAACTTTCATATAATTTTGGCAACTTTTTATACTATTTTTGGGACTAACATATTGATCCAAAGGCTCAAAGCGAGCCTCGCTTGTTGCATGTTTTATGTGTCGCAGAAACCCAATATCAAATAGAATTCAAACGGGATAAAAACGGACGGAGAATTATTTTGGAATATTTGGGATTTTCTAGAGGAAGAAGCAACGCGAAACAGTGCACGAGGTGGCCATGAGACAGGGGGCGCGCCCTCCCCCTGGGCACGCTTGGCACCCTCGTGGTCCACCCGTAAGGCGGTTGACGCTCTTCTTTTGCCGCAAGAAAGCTAATTTTATGAGAAAAATCTGGGCGAAAGATTCACCCCAATCGGAGTTATGGATCTCCGGATATAAAAGAAACGGTGAAGGGGAAGGATCTGAGAACGCAGAAACAGAGAGATAGATCCAATCTCGGAGGGGCTCTCGCCCCTCCCAAGCCATGGGAGCCAAGGACCAGAAGGGAAACCCTTCTCCCATCTAGGGAGAAGGTCAAGGAAGAAGGAGAAGAAGGGGGGCTCTCTCCCCCTTGCTTCCGATGGCGCCGGTGCGCTGCCGGGGGCCATCATCATCACCGCGTTCTTCACCAGCACCGCCGTCATCTTCACCAACATCTCCATCACCTTCCCCCTTCTATATTCAGCGGTCCACTCTCCCGCAACCCGCTGTACCCTCTACTTGAACATGGTGCTTTATGCTTCATATTATTATCCAATGATGTGTTGCCATCCTATGATGTCTGAGTAGATTTTCGTTCTCCTATTGGTGGTTGATGAATTGCTATGATTGATTTAATTTGCTTGTGTTATGTTGCTGTCCTTTGGTGCCCATCATATGAGCGCGCGCGTGGATCACACCATAGGGTTAGTTGTATATTGATAGGACTATGTATTGGAGAGCTAGAGTGACGGAAGCTTCAACCTAACATAGAAATTGATGCATACGGGATTGAAGGGGGACCAATATATCTTAATGATATGGTTGGGTTTTACCTTAATGAACGTTAGTAGTTGCGGATCCTTGCTAATAGTTCCAATCATAAGTGCATAGAATTCCAAGTCAGGGATGACATGCTAGCAGTGGCCTCTCCCACATAAAACTTGCTATCGGTCTAGTAAAGTAGTCAATTGCTTAGGGACAATTCCGCAACTCCTACAACCACTTTTCCACACTCTCTATATTTACTTTATTGCATCTTTATCTAAACATCCCCTACCTTTTATTTACGTGTTCTTTATTATCTTGCAAACCTATCCAACAACACCTACAAAGTACTTCTAGTTTCATACTTGTTCTAGGTAAAGCGAACGTCAAGCGTGCGTAGAGTCATATCAGTGGCCGATAGGACTTGAGAGAATATTTGTTCTACCTTTAGCTCATCGTTGGGTTTGACACTCTTACTTATTGAAAGGGGCTAACACTATCCCGTATACTTGCGGGTCATCAAGACCTTTTTCTGGCGCCGTTGCTGCGGAGAGATAGCGTGGGTTGAATATTCTTGTGTGTTCTTGTTTTCTTTATCACTAAGTAATTTTTATTTACTGTTCCTAGTTGTTCTCTATCTTTAGTTATGGATATGGAACACGAAATACCAAAAAAAATTAGGTGTACTTGCTGCTCATGGAGATGGGGAACCTCCTAAAACCCTCAATGATCGTTATGTGAAAGATATTATGTACTACTTTAATAATCCTGAGAAAACCCCATTCAACTATGTTATGGGAGTAACATTGGATCAACATGAATACTTTAGGGATTATCGCTTGACACAAAAAGGGAAACTATTATGGGATCAAATTAATATGTTGCGTTGGTATGCTCAGGATCTATGTTTGATATGATATTACTTGTTGCTCTAGGATGAAGGCTCCACACCTTCCCTTTTCATGCAAATTTAATGATAATGAAACCTTATCTTCTTATGCTAATGGTATTTATGATTACTATGATGTCGAACGAATTGAAGAATTTGTTGATTTTAAGGCTTCTTATGAAATTGAATCTTTGTTTGAAAACTATGAAGCTTTTGATGATGATGTTTATAGGCCTGAAAATTTTGCTATATTGAAATATTGCTATGAGAATTATGAATATAATTACAATATTGATGCATTTATTGAGAAAGTCTCCGCTGTCCAAGAAGAGACTAATATTTTGCAGGAAGCTATGGAAGAAGAAATTGATGAAACTGTGAGCTCATTGGATGAAAAAGATGATGAGGAGAGCGAAGAACAAAAGGAGGAAGAGCGGATTGATCACCCGTGCCCTTCTAATGAGAGTAACTCTTTAACTCATACATTGTTTAATTCCCCTTCGTGCTTACCGGAGGATGATTGCTATGATGATTGCTATGATCCCGTTAATTCTCTTGAAATATCCCTTTTTGATGATGCTTGCTATGCTTGTGGCCAAGATGCCAATATAAATTATGCTTATGGAGATGAACTTGCTATAGTTCTTATGTTAAACATGAAATTGTTGCTATTGCACCCACGCATGATAGTCCTATTATCTTTTTGAATTCTCCCGACTACACTATATCGGAGAAGTTTGAGCTTAGCAAGGATTATATTGATGGGTTGCCTTTTTCCATTGCACATGACGATTTTTGATGAATGTAATATGCATGTGCTTGCTGCTCCTACTTGCAATTATTATGAGAGAGGAACTATATCTCCGCCTCTTTATGTTTCCAACACGATAGAATTGCAAGAAACTGCTTATACTATGCATTGGCCTTTACATGGTGTGCATGAATTGTTCTTTTATGACATGCCGATGCATAGGAAGAGAGTTAGACTTCGTTGCTGCATGATATATGTTACTTTGTGCTCACTACTAAATTACAAATCATTGTTAATTAAAATTGGCTTTGATATACCTTGGGATCCGGGTGGTTTCATTAGTTGAGCACTAAATGCCAAGCTTAATGGCTTTTAAAAAAGCGCTGCCAAGGAGACAAACCAGAAGTTTTAGAGAGTCATTTATTTCTGTCGTGTTCTTTTATATAGTATAAAAACAAAAAATAAATAAAGAGGGGAACCCAAAACTTTTCAAAAAGGAAAGTGAAAGTGAGAGAGACAAGCATTGTTGAAGTGGGGGAGCTCCTTGAACTTTGTTCATGCTCATGGAAACTTTGTGAATCTTGATTACAGAAAATTTTCATCAAAAATAATTACCCCCTTGTACAATTCCATTGTATTATAAAAATAATGTGCCAAGGTTTGCCTTTAGGATGTTTACAATGCTTGTTGGTTTGAACGGTGTAGGACCAAAACTTTGGCTGTAGTGCGTGATTTTACATTTTTTACTGGAACGCCAAGCGGTTCTGATTACTTTTGCACTGTCTTGCTGTACAACTTTTTTATTTTTCCTAATTGTGGTAGAAGTTTTGGGGTAACAGAAGTATGGTGGATGTTCATATTTCTACAGACTGTTCTATTTTTGACAGATTCTGTTTTTGATGCATAGTTTGCTTGTTTTGATGAATCTATCAATTTATATCAGTGGATTAAGCCATGAAAAAGTTATGTTACAGTAGACACAATGAAAAAAAATATTAATTGGTTTTCTACAGTACTTAGAGTAGTGATTTGCTTTATTATACTAACGGATCTTACCGAGTTTTCTGTTGAAGTTTTGTGTGGATGAAGTGTCTAATCGAGGAGGTCTTGATATGAGGAAAAGGAAGAGAGGCAAGAGCTCAAGCTTGGGGATGCCCGAGGGACCCCAAGTAAATATTCAAGGAGACTCAAGCGTCTAAGTTTGGGGATGCCCCGGAAGGCATCCCCTCTTTCTTCAACAAGTATCGGTATGTTTTCGGATTCGTTTCGTTCATGCGATATGTGCAAGTCTTGGAGCGTCTTTTGCATTTAGTTTTCACTTTTCTTTTATGCACCATGCTGGTATGAAATAGTCCTTAGTTGATTTATAGAATGCTCATTGGACTTAACTTAAATCTTTTGAGTATGGCTTTATAGAATGCTTCATGTGCTTCACTTATATCATTTGAAGTTTGGATCGCCTGTTTCTCTTCACATAGAAAACCGCCATTTGTAGAATGCTCTTTTGCTTCACTTATATTTGTTAGAGCGTGGGCATACCTTTTGTAGAAAGAATTAAACTCTCTTGCTTCATTTATATCTATTTAGAGAGATTACAGGAATTGGTCAATCACATGGTTAGTCATAAAATCCTACATAAGCTCGTGGATCACTGAATATGACATGTTTGATTCCTAGCAATAGTTTTGCGATATAAAGGTGATAATATGGGGGAGGTACTAGTAGATGGTTGTGTTTAGTAAATATGTTGGTGTTAAGGTTTGTGATTCCCGAAGCATGCACGTATGGTCTACTAACTATGTAACCAAATTTGCGCGCATTGTATTTTGATTGTTTATCATTGCATGAAGGTCGGGGGCGCGCAATGGTTAACACCTACCAATCTCCCCCCCCCCTAGGAGCATGCGTGTAGTACTTTGTTTCAAGGGCTAATAAATTTTTGCAATAAGTATGTGAGTTCTTTATGACTAATGTTGAGTCCATGGATTATACGCACTTTTACCTTTCCATCATTGCTAGCCTCTTTGGTACCGTGCTGTCGGTGTCAAAACCGGCGGATCTCGGGTAGGGGGTCCCGAACTATGCGTCTAGGCGGATGGTAACAGGAGACAAGGGACACGATGTTTTTACCAAGGTTCGGGCCCTCTCGATGGAGGTAAAACCCTACTCCTGCTTGATTAATATTGATGATATGGGTAGCACAAGAGTAGATCTACCACGAGATCAAGGAGGCTAAACCCTAGAAGCTAGCCTATGGTATGATTGTTGTAATGGTTGTTCGTCCTACGGACTAAAACCCTCCGGTTTATATAGACACCGGAGAGGGCTAGGGTTACACAGAGTCGGTTACAATGGTACGAGATCTACATATCCGTATTGCCAAGCTTGCCTTCCACGCCAAGGAAAGTCCCATCCGGACACGGGACGAAGTCTTCAATCTTGAATCTTCATAGTCTTGGAGCCCGGCCGATGATGATAGTCCGGCTATCCGGACACCCCTAGTCCAGACTCCTCAAGAGCCCCTAACCAGGCTTCAAGGACGATTTAGTCCGGCACATATTGTCTTCGACATTGCAAGGCGGGTTCTTCCTCCGAATAATTCATAGAAGATTGTGAACACCAGATAGTGTCCGCTCAGTAAAATAAATTCCACATACCACTTTGAGAGAATAATATGTACACAAGTTCAATCTGGCCGCGTATTTTGTGGTGTGACGCCACGCCACTACCAAGCCTTTACTTGAATCATTTTTATTATACCACCTCAGCGTTTAGCGGCGGTTTCCTTAGCACGCCTTGTCGAGCAGAGATCATGTTCCCTTATTCCGGATTCCCATCAATACGGACGTGGGTAACCCAACCGTGCCCGCTGCCACGCCTCCTCTATCGAAGGTGAGTCCCAAACGGTCACGGGGACGGCTCTTGGTATTCTCCCTCTTTATAAAGGGACCAAGGCTCGTTTCTTTTCTTTAATCCTCAATCGAATCTGCCCCTCACCCCGAGTTCCAACACCCAGAGCCCCAGATTCGAGCGCCTCGGACCTTCAACAATGTCCAGCTCCGGCCTACAGGGCCAGTTGATGCCCTCCTCCGTCACGGAATAGGACGTGCTAAAGCTGAGAGAAGCCAGGTACCTGACCTACGAGATTTCGCATAGGTTGCCCACTAAAGGGCAAGTCATTCCTACTCCCGAGCCCGGTGAGAGTGTCGTTTTTGTGTCCCACCTCCGTCGGGGTTTAGGCTTCCCGATGGATCCTTTTGTGAGAGGGCTCATGTTTTACTACGGGTTGGAATTCCACGACTTGGCTCCGGAGTCCATCCTCCACATCTCATCATTCATTGTCGTCTGCGAAGCCTTCCTCCGCACTACCCGTCACTTCGGTTTGTGGCTCAAAACCTTCAACGTGGAGCCGAAGATGATCGAGGGCGCCAAGCGAGTCTTGGCGGGCGGTTGTAAGCAAGAGGGCCGATGCTCCATGGCCCGAGGGCTCTTCCCAGGAGGAGCTCGGCTTGTGGCAACAGGAGTGGTTCTATATTACCGCTCCCAGGGGCAGCAGGCAGAAGCCGCCGCCCATGTTTCGCCCGGGCCCTGCACAACGGCTGATGTCATGGGTCAACCAAGGGCTCAACTGGGGGCCGTCAAAGGACGTACCCCTATTGCAGGGCCAGATTCGAGACCTCCAGGAGATGGAAATCGATCTGGTCATGGTGACGTAGGTTATGCTGATTAGGCGTCTCCTGCCCTGCAAACGTCGCCCTCTCCGGCTGTGGGAATTCAATCCGGAGGGACCACGAGTTCTCCAACACTTCATGGGTACGACACCCGTGGAGATGTACAAATTGTTCTTCGGATCACAAGAGGTGTGTCCGGAATTGACCGAGGACGCCAGCCTAAGCTACAATTGCCCGGATACTCAAGTAAGTAGCTTTGTGTCCGGACATACCGTTCGTTTGCATATCTTGGATCTGCCTTTTAACCAATTGTCCTCTGAACAGGAGTGGATAGCGCAAGCAAAACTGATACGGTGTCCGGCCCCCCTCCCGGAGACCGCGCCGGATCCCATGTTGGTCAACAGGCTGGAGGTTGCGCCTTCAGAGGAAGGCGAAGGGGAAAACAGAGAAACTACCACCTCTGCCAAGGAGGCTTTGGAGAAAGGGGGGATCGTGAATCCCTCCTTCCAAGGGGAGAAGAGGACCGCTTTCGAAAACCCGGAGGCCAAAGCCTCAAAGCGGGGGAAGAGATCTTCACCGGAGGGTCCTGCGCCTGGGGAAGCCCCGGCCGCACCATCTCCCCCAAGGGATCAGCCCTCCAGCGAGCCATAAGTAGAAAAAGGGGAGTTTTGTAATAAGGGACATCCCTATTTTTGCTTCTGAGGATAACTGAAGTTTTTACCTTGTAGTTCGGATCTCTGTCCTTCTCAGCTGAGCTCGTCTTCGGGGGAACTTCGTTCGGAGATGATGGAGAGCGAAACGCCTCCATCTGCCGCATTGTCAAGTGGGGCGGACGACCCTGAGGTGTCGTCACGGAGGGTATTCCCGAGTCCGGCAGGGTCGGAGAGTTCGGCGCCAACTCGTGTACAGCAGGGGGAGGTGAAGGATCTGCTTGAGAAGGCGTCTATCTCAGAAGGTCACCGTACATTGATGAGTACGGTGATTGAAAGAATTTCATCCACCGAGGGCGGGTTGCATAATGCCGTCAGAAGTTTCTGGCGGGGTTTGAGGTACGTAAAAATGACATACCTTTTGACAGTTTTACACATAAAGCGCGCCCTGTATAGATAGTAGCCCCTGAGACTCGGTATGTTGTCGAAAGCGACAGCGTGCCGAGGATCATAATCTCAGGTATTAATTCTCGCCTTTCCTACACAGGTGGCGGATAGTCCGGTGGCCAGCCGAACTGATGGAGTTGCTAAACTAAAGCGGCAACTCGACGTTGCCGATGCGGACATTGCGTTGGTCAATAAATGACTTGACGAGTCACAAGGTAGGTTGTTTCTCCGTGGTCATCTAGTTAGGGAGCTGATGCTCACTCCTAACAACATGTATGCTTAATGCAGATGGTGCCGCTGCTGTGGAGGACCTTCGAGCAGAGCTTGCTCAAGCCAAGGAGCAGGCCCGAAGGAGTGATGCGGCTGCCTCGAAGGCGGCCGAAGAGCTAGAAGCCGAAAGGGCTGCTCACTGCCGAAGCAGGGGGGAGATGGCCGAAATGGCTGTGAGGCTGAAAGATGTAACCGACCGCTATGAGGTTCTTGAAAAGGAACGCTGAGCGGAGCAAGAAGACCTGAAGAAGGCCACCGCCGAAGCCAAGGATGCCCGTTCTGCAATGAAGGCTATAAAGGAGGAGCTGCGTCAGGCCGGAGACATTGCGGCTGGCAAGCCCTTTCTGCTGCGCAGGAAGTTCATAGATCCGAAGTATGCTCAGCTTGGCCAGCTGTGGGGTCTGGAGGATCCTTATATGAATTTAGTGGCGAGTGCAGCAGATGCTGTTGTGCACTTCCGAAGTCAAAAGGATCACGAGACGGAAGAGCTTTTTTGGTCTCAATTCCGCAGTCCGGAGCGTTCACTTCTGTTGACCGATCGGCTGGCTGAGTTGGCTGAGCTGAATAGATTGTCCGGACTTGCCATGACGGATGTAGTGGCTCATATCTGGCCGGATAGGCCCAAGCCGAAGAGTTATTTTGGCTTATTGCAGCAATTCCTTGGGGCGGTGCCGCATATCAAGGCGATGAAGCGGTCGGCCTGCATAGAGGGTGCACGGATGGCCCTTGCCCGTGAAGACATCTTGACGGAGATGGATGCCACCGATGTTGCAACCGGGGTTGGACGAGAGCGGTTACTCACCGAGCACTATTTTGGGGAAGTTCTGCGGGGTGCTCATGCAATAGAGTCGCAGTGCTCAAAGAATGTCATGTTCAAATGATCTTTATGATATGTAAAACGATATTCATAATATAAGTGCTTTTTATACTTGTGCATTCAAGTATTGAAATATCTCCTGTGCGGCCATTAATGTATATTTGTGTATAACCTGAAAGATGGCAGTCTTCGGCTTCAGCCCCCACGCACATGGTGCGGGGGTGTTTGCAAAATAGCGCATTTTCACACTTAATCCAACATCTTGGTCCTGTGAAGGAGGTGGTAGCGTAGCAAACGAGGCAACCGGACTATGATGCTTTATCACTTTCACTTAGCCATAGGAGTTCGAAGGTGGGGCTACGATATAGCCCCTAGGGGCACCGCGGTCTCCGAATTCAGGGCGCGTATGTGCCTGACTAGGAAACGGTCCTTCGTCAAAGCGGAGGAATTCTAAACATTCCGGTAGTCGATCGAGTGGTTGACCGATCTCTCAGATCATAATGATCGCCGGCTTTCATCGAGGTGCTCGCCGGCCGAACCGGCCAGAATCGCAGAGTTCTCCGGTGCCGCATTAGCTGATGATACGTAACATAAGGCAAGAAAACACGGAGCCGGAAAACCCAACATTTGACCAAAGACATGATTCGAGCTGATGCATATAAGGCCTAACTCGAGACGCCGAACACTCCCTAAGGTATTCGGTCTTTATGATAACGGGCAGAACAATGCCCTAAGCCCCTAGTGTCTAGGTACAGGCGAGAATTTCTGACGCGGCCGATGCCAAAACGCCAGCCTCCTCGTCGGTTATGGTGAAAAACCGTGGGATGAGAATCAACAAGAGACAGTAAGAAAGGTTTACGCAGGGTCTTAATCTGAAAAGAATCCTTGTCACGGGTCCCTGCTGCACGTCTGCGCCTCTGTCTCCGTTGTGTCGTATCCTGGACGGGTATACACGCTGTTCATCTGTAAAAGAGAGGAACTTAGCTTGAAAAGAAATCGTGCAAAAAATGTATTGAAAACAAAGTATGAATGAATGAATAAAGTTGAGCTTTTATTGGCTCTTTATTGTTCGTACTCGCAGCCCCTTGTGAAGGGGTATGCGGCTAGGGAGCCTCTAGTTTATTTATGCCGGACTCGCCTAGCCGTGTCCGGGGTCTTGAACGACCTTTTAATGAGATGATGCCGCGTGGACCGGGCATTTTAAGTGTAAGAGATGCGTAGTGCGGTATTGCGTTAAAGCGGGCGAAAGCTTCACGTCCCAATAGTGCTTGATGGCTACTTTTGAATGGGGCGACATGGAAGATTAGCTTTTCGCGACGGAAGTTGTCGGGTGATCCGAACACAACTTCTAGTAGTAAGGAGCCCGTGCACTTGGCGTAAGGGCCTGGCGTCACTCCTTTGAAGGAAGTGCGGCTATGGCGAATTTTAGTGGGGTCTATCCCCAACTTGCGGTCCGGATATAGCAGGTTTAAATCGCTGCCTCCATCCATTAGGACTTGTATAAATTGTAGTCCGTCAATTATAGGATCCAATATCAGAGCAGTCCATCATGCGTTTCGAATACTTCTGGAATAATCCAGGTGGTCGAAAGTAATTGGTTTTGACATCCAATCTCGGGATTCCGCTGGGGTGGACCGTGCGACGCGTACTTTAGCGGGTGCCGCACTATTGTTCCGTATAATCACATGAAGTGAGTTTATTGTTTTAACTTCTTGTGGGAAAGTCTTTTGTTTTCCGGCGCTCTGCTGGTGGGGTTCGTCGTCGTCCTCGCTTGGCGTGTCGAGCCCCTTGTGTTCGGCGTTGAGTCGGCCGGACTTTTTGAAGACCCAACAATTTCGGTGGGTGTGGTTTGCAGGCTTCCCGGGGGTACTGTGGATTTGACATATCCAATCCAAAATTTTGTTGAGGTTGGATAGCTCGTCACTGTTGTCCTTAAGAGGAAGTCTTTTGTTGTTCGGCCGCGAGCTCTTGAATCCGGCGTTGACCGCCGTGTTCTTTGGGCCATTTTCTTTGTTTCGGCGCTGATCCTTTCTGCGCTGTGATTTCCATTTCCATCTCTGATCTCGGATGTACTCGGGTCGCTGGTGCTGTATCTTGCCAGCCAGCTATCTTCCCCCACGCAAAAGCGGGTCATGAGGCTCGTTAGCGCAGCCATTGTTCTTGGCTTTTCCTGGCCGAGGTGTCTGGCGAGCCATTCGTCTCGGACGTTATGTTTAAAAGCTGCTAGGGCTTCGGCGTCCGGACAGTCGACTATTTGGTTCTTTTTGGTGAGGAACCTGTTCGAATTTCTTGTGACTCTCGGGCTGTTGGGTTATGTGACTTAAATCGTGCAGATCCGGAGGGCGGACATAAGTCCCCTGAAAATTTTCTCTAAACGCGTCCTCGAGCTCTTCCCAACTTCCAATGGTATTTTCTGGGAGGCTTTTGAGCTAATGCCGAGCTGGCCCTTTGAGCTTGAGGGGTAGATATTTTACGGCGTGGAGATCGTCTCCTCTAGCCATATGTATGTGTAGGATGTAATCCTCAATCCAGACTGTGGGGTCTGTTGTTCCGTCGTATGCCTCTATGTTTACGGGCTTGAATCCTGCTAGAAATTCATCATCCAGCACCTCATCGGTGAAACATAGTGGGTGTGCGGCGCCCCTGTATTTAGGTGTGCCGTTATCTTCGAACACTCGGCGTGTTGTGTTGCTTCCTGGGGCCCTCTTTTTTGGCCCATAAATGGACCTGACCGGGCCATCTGTTTTGTGAGGATCTTTATGTGTGTCATGTGCCGGCTTGTGTGCGGCGCCGCTTGCCGCTCCTGGCCTGTCATCTGGTCGTCTATCCGGCCAGGCGGCCTCTTTGCTTTTTGATTGTGGGTGCTCTACGGCCTCCTCGTCAAATTCGGGCAGCAGCTTGCGCTTCGGGTAGCTCTTTGCTTGATGGCTATTGCCGTATTTGTCCGCGGTCTTGAGTACTTTGCTCCACCTCATTCTGAGTATGTCTTCCGCTGTTTTGAGCTTCTGTTTCTGCTTCTTCAAACTTCTTGCAGTGGCGACAAGCCTTTTGTGAAGGTTCTTATGCTCCGGTGGTGTGTCCGGCGTGAGATCGTCTGGACTGTTGTTTTCGCCGAGGATGGGTTGATTGTCCGATTCATCCTGTTCGGATGGTTGCTTAGTTGCATGTTCGTCGTCCACTGGTTTGCCCTGCTCTACGGCTGGGTCATTATGGGTGCTGTTGTTATCGAGGCGGGACTTGGGGTGGCGCTTGCGTCGCCATTTTGGTTGTTTTTTGGGGAAATTATCCTTCGCCGCGTCTCGTTGTTCCTCATTATCGCTCCCTCTTGGGGTGTCCACCATATATATATCATGAGTTGAGGTGGCTTTCCAGTCCCGATGAGGGCATCGCTTGGTCGCCTCCGCATCGTCGTCCATACCGCCGATGTCTTCGGAGTCGTAGTCTAGCATGTCTTTTAAATCGTCGACAGTGGCTATAAAGTGGGTGGTGGGTGGGCTTTGAATTTCTTCGTTGTCCGCATCCCAACCGTCCTGACCGCAATCCGGCCAGGGCTCTCCTGATAACGAGAGACACTTTAGCGAATTCAGGATGTCGCCAAAGGGTGAGTGCTGAAAGATGTCCGTGGCGGTGAACTCCATGATCGGCGCCCAATCGGACTCGATTGGTAGGGGCGCAGGAGGTTCGGAGTCCGGCGAGGAGTCCGGCACCTCGGAGTCAAGAGCTTTACAAGGACAAGGTCGATTCGCCCATCGCCAGAAAGTTGCAGCCCCGAGGCGCGCTAGCCACCCGCCCTCGACTGCGCGGTCGGCTCGAACTAAGGGTCGGAGCGACTCATGTGCGACCTCGTGGCACCGTCCGCAGCAGAGCTAAATCATGCCCATCGTGATGCGTGGCGCGCTGGCTGTGGCTCGCATCCGTTGAAGATCAAGTCTCCGCGGATGTCAGCTGTGATGTTTAGGCTTCCAAATCTGACCTGATGGTCAGGGGCGTAGCTTTCGATCTGCTCCAGATGGCTGCTTAATTGCCCCGCATGCAAAGCCGCCGAACACGAAGATCTGTCCGGGAGAAAAGTCTCACCCTGGACTGCGTTGTTGTTGATGATTGAAGGAGCCATCAAGCCTATCGGTGATGACACAGAGGAACTCTCAATGAAAGCACCAATGTCGGTGTCAAAACCGGCGGACTCGGGTAGGGGGTCCCGAACTGTGCGTCTAGGCGGATGGTAACAGGAGACAAGGGACACGATATTTTTACCCAGGTTCGGGCCCTCTCGATGGAGGTAAAACCCTACTCCTGCTTGATTAATATTGATGATATGGGTAGCACAAGAGTAGATCTACCACGAGATCAAGGAGGCTAAACCCTAGAAGCTAGCCTATGGTATGATTGTTGTAATGGTTGTTCGTCCTACGGACTAAAACCCTCCGGTTTATATAGACACCGGAGAGGGCTAGGGTTACACAGAGTCGGTTACAATGGTAGGAGATCTACATATCCGTATTGCCAAGCTTGCCTTCCATGCCAAGGAAAGTCCCATCCGGACACGGGACGAAGTCTTCAATCTTGTATCTTCATAGTCTTGGAGTCCGGCCGATGATGATAGTCCGGCTATCCGGACACCCCCTAGTCCAGGACTCCCTCACGTGCATCGCCCTTTCTCACCTCGAGAGTTAGTGCAAACTTCGCCCGTTCATCCAAACCCCGTGATACGATACGCTCTATCACAGATAAGCCTCCTTATATCTTCCTCAAAACAGCCACCATACCTACCTATCAAGGCATTTCCATAGCCATTCCGAGATATATTGCCATGCAACTTCCATCATCATCATATACATGACTTGAGCATTCATTGTCATATTGCTTTGCATGATTGTAAGATAGCTAGCATGATGCTTTCAGGGCTTGTCCGTTTTTTGATGTCATTGCTACGCTAGATCAATGTGCATCCCTGTACACCACCGGAAGCAATCATATAGAGTCATATCTTTGTTCTAGTATCGAGTTATAATATTGAGTTGTAAGTAAATAAAAGTGTGATGATCATCATTATAGAACATTGCCCCATGAAAAAAAAGAAAAAAAAGAAGAAAAATGAAAAAAAGGAAAGGCCAAAGAAGCCTAAATAAAAAAGGGGGCCAAAGAAGCCCACCCAAAAAAAAAGAAAAAGAAAAAAAAAGAAAAAAGAAAAAGAAAAGGGGCAATGTTACTATCCTTTTACCACACTTGTGCTTCAAAGTAGCACCATGTTCTTCATATAGAGAGTCTCTTATGTTGTCACTTTCATATACTAGTGGGAATTTTCATTATAGAACTTGGCTTGTATATTCCAACGATGGGCTTCCTCAAAATGCCCTAGGTCTTCATGAGCAAGCAAGTTGGATGCACACCCACTTAGTTTTCAGTTTGAGCTTTCATACACTTATAGCTCTAGTGCATCCGTTGCATGGCAATCCCTACTCCTCGCATTGACATCAATTGATGGGCATCTCCATAGCCCGTTGATTAGCCGCATCGATGTGAGACTTTCTCCCTTTTTGTCTTCTCCACATAACCCCCACCATCATATTCTATTCCACCCATAGTGCTATATCCATGGCTCACGCTCATGTATTGCATGAAGGTTGAAAAAGTTTGAGAATACTAAAGTATGAAACAATTGCTTGGCTGGCACCGGAATAGGCATGAGGGGTACCTTGTGTTAAGAAAAGGGTCATACCAGACTATATGATTTTGTAGGTATAACATTCTGAAGCATTGATATTTTGAAAGACATGATTGTTTGTTGGGATGCCCTAAGTATTATTGTTTTTATGTCAAATGATAGACTATTGCTTTGAATCACTCGTGTCTTAATATTCATGCCATGATTAGACATATGATCAAGATTATGCTAGGTAGCATTCCACATCAAAAATTATCTTTTTTATCATTTACTTACTCGAGGACGAGCAGGAATTAAGCTTGGGGATGCTGATACGTCTCCGTCGTCTCTATAAATTTTGATTGTTCCATGCCAACATTCTTCAACTTTCTTATACTTTTGGCAACTTTTTATACTATTTTTGGGACTAACATATTGATCCAGTGCCCAGTGCCAGTTCCTGTTTGTTGCATGTTTTATGTTTTGCATAAACCCAATATCAAACGGAATCCAAACGGGATAAAAACGGATGGATAATTATTTTGGCATATTTGGGATTTTCCGGAGGAAGAATCAACGCGAAACAGTGCCCGAGGTGGCCACGAGACAGGGGGCGCGCCCTCCCCCCTAGGCACGCCTGGCACCCTTGTGGGCCACCCATAAGGTGGTTGACGCTCTTCTTTTGCCGCAAGAAAGCTAATTTTATGAGAAAAATCTGGGCGAAAGATTCACCCCAATCGGAGTTAGGGATCTCCGGATATAAAAGAAACGATGAAGGGGAAGGATGTGAGAACGCAAAAACAGAGAGATAGATCCAATCTCGGAGGGGCTCTCGCCCCTCCCAAGCCATGGGAGCCAAGGACCAGAAGGGAAACCCTTCTCCCATCTAGGGAGAAGGTCAAGGAAGAAGAAGAAGAAGGGGGGCTCTCTCCCCTTGCTTCCGGTGGCGCCGGAGCGCTGTCGGGGGCCATCATCATTACCGCGATCTTCACCAACACCGCCGTCATCTTCACCAACATCTCCATCACCTTCCCCCTTCTATATTCAGCGGTCTGCTCTCCCGCAGCCCACTGTACCCTCTACTTGAACATGGTGCTTTATGCTTCATATTATTATCCAATGATGTGTTGACATCCTATGATGTCTGAGTAGATTTTTGTTGTCCTATTGGTGGTTGATGAATTGCTATGATTGATTTAATTTGCTTGTGGTTATGTTTCTGTCCTTTGGTGCCCATCACATGAGCGCGCGCGTGGATCACATCATAGGGTTAGTTGTATGTTGATAGGACTATGTATTGGAGGGCTAGAGTGACAGAAGCTTCAACCTAGCATAGAAATTGATGCATACGGGATTGAAGGGGACCAATATATCTTAATGCTATGGTTGGGTTTTACCTTAATGAACATTAGTAGTTGAGGATGCTTGCTAATTGTTCCAATCATAAGTGCATAGAATTCCAAGTCAGGGATGACATGCTAGCAGTGGCCTCTCCCACATAAAACTTGCTATCGGTCTAGTAAAGTAGTCAATTGCTTAGGGACAATTCCGCAACTCCTACCACCACTTTTCCACACTCGCTATATGTACTTTATTGCATCTTTACCTAAACAGCCCCTACTTTTTATTTACGTGTTCCTTATTATATTGCAAACCTATCCAACAACACCTACAAAGTACTTCTAGTTTCATACTTGTTCTAGGTAAAGTGAACGTCAAGCGTCGTGTAGTATCGTCGATCGCCGGGTCGGCTGTGACTTGAGAGAGTATTTGTTCTACCTTTAGCTCCTTGTTGGGTTCGACACTCTTACTTATCGAAAGAGGCTACAACTATCCCGTATACTTGCGGGTCATTAGTAAGCGGGATCAGAAGCTCCATAAAAGGGCTGTGAACGCCGTTGAGCCGGCAGTTCCCTATTATTTGCGATGGTCTGAGCAACCCATTATGTGGAGTCGAGAGGATCACCCGCCCCGGGTTGATAATCCGGGTCACTTGGCTTTGGTGGTGGTGCCTCAAGTTGGTGGATACAAATTCACTAAGGTACTCATGGATGGGGGTAGCAGCACTAATATCCTTTACTATGATACTTTCCGTTGCATGGGGTTGACTGATATAAGTCTTAAGCTGTCCAATACTGTTTTCCATGGAGTGGTGCCTGGTAAGTCGGCGTATCCTGTAGGCAAGATTGATCTAGAAGTAGCCTTTGGGGAACATGATTCCAGGGCCGAGATATTAACCTTTGAAGTGGTCAAGATTAAGAGCACGTATCACGCTCTGTTTGGACGGCCGGCTTATGCCAAGTTCATGGCACGACCTTGTTATGTTTATCTGTGGATCAAGATGCCGGGTTACAAGGGGACCATCACAGTGCATGGAAGCCTAAAAATATATTTGGAGTGTGAAGAAGGTGACACTGCATATGCTGAATCTGTCTGTGCAACGGAAGAATTAAAGTTTTACAAAGACAATGTTGATCCGGCGGATATGACATCTTTGAAAAAGCCAACTACAAAGCATGATCCGGTATTGAAGTTTAAGTCGACCGATGACACTAAGCTGGCTTACTTTGTTCCTGGCAATTCATCCAAGCAGTTCAGTATCAGTTCTAACCTGGATCCAAAATAGGAAAGCACGCTCATCGAGCTCATCCGTGAGAACCGGGAAATCTTTGCATGGAAACCTTCTGATATGCCAGGTGTACCGAGGGAACTCGCTGAGCACACTCTTAATATTGATCCAAAATTTAAGCCGGTCAAGAAATTCCTTTGTTGCTTCAATGAGGAGAGGCGTAAGGCCATTGGTGAAGAAGTGGCCCGGCTCTTGGCGGCTGGGTTCATTATTGAAGTCTTTCATCCTGAGTGGTTAGCTAATCTAGTGCTGGTACTTAAGAAGAATGGCACTTGGCATATGTGTGTGGATTACATAGACTTAAACAAGGCTTGTCTGGATGATCCTTTTGCTCTCCCTCGTATTGACCAAATCATTGATGCTACGGCAAGTTGTGAGCATTTAAGTTTTTTGGATGCCTATTCTGGTTATCATCAGATCAAGATGGCAGTTAAGGACCAGGAGAAGACAACCTTTATCACACCCTTTGGAGCCTTCTACTATGTGTCTATGCCTTTTGGGCTCAAGAGTGCCCAGGTGACTTAACAGCGATGTGTGCAGAATTGCCTTCACAATCAGATTGGGCGCAATGTTCATGCTTATGTGGATGATATTGTGGTGAAATCCAGAGAGAAGAAAACTTTGATAGATGATTTGAAGGAGACCTTCAACAATCTCCGGGTTTACAAGATGATGCTTAACCCGGCCAAGTGCGTTTTTGGGGTGGTAGCAGGCCAGCTCTTGGGTTTTCTGGTTTCCAATAGAGGCATTGAAGTTAACCCGGATAAGATCAAGGCTAGTACCTCCTTGGCAAAGCCGGCGTGTGTCAGTGATGTTCAACGTCTGGCAGGTCGTATTGCTGCCTTAAGCCGGTTCATAAGCCGGTTGGGTGAGAAGGCTATACCATTGTACCAGATGATGAAGAAAACAGATCACTTTGTCTAGAGTGATGCTGCTAATGACGCGTTTGAAGCTTTGAAGAAATGGCTAGCTGAGCCGCCAGTCCTTGCTGCTCCTATTGAGAAAGAGCCGCTGTTATTGTATGTGGCTGCTAACGCCCGGGCTGTTAGTGTAGCTATTGTGGTGGAACGGAAGGAAGCAGGCAAGGAATATCCGGTTCAACGGTTGGTTTACTATATGAGTGAAGCGCTTATTGAGTCCAAGCAGAGGTATCCGCACTGGCAGAAGCTCGTATATGGGGTGTTCATGGCTAGTCGGAAGCTTAAGCAATATTTTTTGGGTCATCCCATCATTGTGGTTAGTTCTGCTCCCTTAGGGGATATTATTTAAAACAGAGAAGCCACAGGTTGGGTAGCCAAGTGGGCTATTGAGCTTGGACCTCATGGTTTGAAGTATATGCCTCGCACGGCCATCAAGTCTCAAGCACTTGTGGATTTCATCAATGACTGGACGGAGCTACAGATGCCTGAAGAGAAGCCAGATAACACATATTGGACTATTCACTTTGATGGGTCCAGGCAATTGGAGGGCTCGGGGGCTGGAGTTGTCTTAGCTTCCCCTCGAGGTGACAAGTTTTGTTATGTTTTAAGGTTGATGTTTCCCTATACTAACAATGCACCTGAGTATGAAGCCTTGCTCTATGGTCTTAGGATGGCTAAAGAGATGAATTTAAGCCAGGTGAGGTGTTTTGGCGACTCAGATTGGTGGCTCAGCAAGTTTCAGGCAAATGGGATTCTAAGGATCCACTCATTGCGGCTTATCAGCACAATGTTGATGCCATTGCTGGGTACTTCAAGGGTTATCAAGTGGAACATGTTGATCGCAGGAAAAATGAGGCGGCTGATGCCTTAAGTCGGTTAGGGTCCCAGCGTAAGCTGGTGCCACCTAACACTTTCTTGGATATTCTGTGTAACCCTTCTGTCAAATTGCCTACAAAGGAAGATCTGGCTATTCCTGACCCGGAAGCACAATTGGTGGTGGCTCTTCATGCGATTCCTGATTGGACAGTTCCATATTTGGCCTATATGACCCGGGGTGAGTTACCTGAGGATGAAACTTTGGCCAGGGAGATAACCCGGTGGTCTAAACCAATGACAATTGTCAATGGAGAGTTACACCATGCAGTGTTACTGGGGCGTTTCAACATTGTGTATCTCCTGAAGAGGGTCGTGAAATTCTTCGCGAGATTCATGAGGGGGATTGTGGTCATCATGCTGGTTCTAAGTCTCTTGTGAGTAAAGCTTTTCATCATGGATTTTATTGGCTGACGGCTCATGCTGATGCAGAGGATTTGGTCAGTAAATGTGATGGTTGTCAGAAATTTACGCGACGAGCTCATGTGCCGGCTCAAGAGTTGAGGATGATCCAAATTAGTTGGCCATTTGCAGTCTGGGGGCTAGATATGCTTGGGCCTTTCAAAAGGTCCAAGGATAAAAAGACCCATCTTTTAGTGGCAGTTGACAAATTCACAAAGTGGGTCGAAGCAAAGCCGATCAGTAAATGTGATGCGGCAACAACGGTTCAATTCATCAAAAATGTGATTTTTCACTTCAGTTTTCCCCACATTATTATAACTGATAATGGCACTAATCTGTCCAAACGTGGTATGAAAGAGTTTTATCAACGTGAGCGTATTCGACATGACATATTGTCGGTAGCTCACCCCCAATCCAATGGTCAACCTGACAAAGCCAATCAAGAAATTTTGAAAGGCATCAAGCCCTGGCTTATTGTTCCTTTGCAAAGGACATCGGGTTGTTGGGTGGAGGAATTACTTCTGTGTTATGGAGCATCAATACTACCCCCAACAGGTCTATGGGTTACATGTTGGGGAACGTAGTAATTTCAAAAAATTTCCTACGCACACGCAAGATCATGGTGATGCATAGCAACGAGAGGGGAGAGTGTTGTCTACGTACCCTCGTAGACCCGAAGCGGAAGCGATCACAACGTAGAGGAAGTAGTCGACGTTCTCCTCGCGTTCCGACCGATCCGGCGCCGTTACTCGGCGCCCCGAGTTCTTGACACACGTACAGCTCGATGGCGTCCCTCGTACTCGATCCAGCCGAGTGTCGAGGAGAGTTCCGTCGGACGACGGCATGGTGACGATCTTGATGTTTCACTAGCGAGGGCTTCGCTTAAGCTTCATGACAGTATAACCGAGGTGGAATATGGTGGAGGGGGGCACCGCACACGGCTAAGGAACGATCCGTAGATCTAACTTGTGTGTTCTAGGGTGCCCCCCTGCCCCCGTATATAAAGGAGCAAGGGGGAGGGGGCTGGCCGGCCAAGGGTGGCGCGCCAAGGGAGTCCTACTCCCTCTGGGAGTAGGATTCCCCCAATCCTAGTTGGACTAGGATTCCCGGAGGGGGAAAGAGAGAGAGGGGGGCCGGCCCCCTCTCCTAGTCCTAGTAGGACTAGGGGAAGGGGGGAGGCGCGCGGCCACCTAGGGCTGGCCCCTTCTCCTTTCCACTAAGGCCCACCGAGGCCCATTTACCTCCCGGGGGGTTCCGGTAACCTCCGGTACTCCCAGAAATTCTGTTTTCGCCGAACCATTCCGAACTCCAAACATAGGCTTCCAATATATCAATCTTTATGTCTCGACCATTTCGAGACTCCTCGTCATGTCCGTGATCACATCCGGGACTCCGAACTTCTTCGGTACATCAAAACTCATAAACTCATAATAACTGTCATCGAAACCTTAAGCGTGCGGACCCTACGGTTCGAGAACAATGTAGACATGACCTAGAACTATTCACGGTCAATAACCAACAGCGGGACCTGGATGCCCATATTGGCTCCTACATGTTCTACGAAGATCTTTGTCGGTCAGACCGCATAACAACATACGTTGTTCCCTTTGTCATCGGTATGTTACTTGCCCGAGATTCGATCGTCGGTATCCAATACCTAGTTCAATCTCGTTACCGACAAGTCTCTTTACTCGTTCCGTAATACATCATCTCACAACTAACTCATTAGTTGTAGTGCTTGCAAGGCTTCAGTGATGTGCATTACCGAGAGGGCCCAGAGATACCTCTCCGACAATCGGAGTGACAAAACCTAATCTCGAAATACGCCAACTCAACATCTGCCTTTGGAGACACCTGTAGTACTCCTTTATAATCACCCGATTCGTTGTGACGTTTGGTAGCACCAAAGTGTTCCTCCGTAAACGGAGTTGCATAATCTCATAGTTACAGGAACATGTATATGTCATGGATAAAAGCAGTAGCAACATACTAAAACGATCGTGTGCTAAGCTAAGGGAATGGGTCATGTCAATCAGATCTTTCAACTAATGATGTGACCTTGTTAATCAAATGACAACCCCTTTGTCTATGGTTAGGAAACTTAACCATCTTTGATTAACAAGCTAGTCTAGTAGAGGCATACTAGTGACACTCTGTTTGTCTATGTATTCACACGTATTATGTTTCCGTTAATACAATTCTAGCATGAATAATAAACATTTATCATGATATGAGGAAATATATAATAACTTTATTATTGCCTCTAGGGCATATTTCCTTCAGTCTCCCACTTGCACTAGAGTCAATAATCTAGATCACATCACCATGTGATTAACATCGATAGTTCACATCATCATGTGATTAACACCCATAGTTCACATCGCCATGTGACCAACAACCCAAAGGGTTTACTAGATTCAGTAATCTAGTTCACATCGCTATGTGATTAACACCCAAAGAGTACTAAGGTGTGATCATGTTTTGCATGTGAGAGAGTCTTAGTCAACGGGTCTTTCACATTCAGATCCGTTATGTATTTTGCAATTTTTCTATGTCTACAATGCTCTGCACCAAGCTACTCTAGCTAATTGCTCCCACTTTCAATATGTATCTAGATCGAGACTTAGAGTCATCCAGATCAGTGTCAAAACTTGCATCGATGTAACCCTTTACGACGAACCTTTTGTCACTTCCATAATCGAGAAACATATCCTTATTCCACTAAGGATAATTTTGACCGCTGTCGATGATCTACTCCTAGATCACTATTGTACTCCTTGCCAAACTCAAAGCAGGGTATACAATAGATCTGGTACACAAAGATGGCATACTTTATAGAACCTATGGCCAAGGCATAGGGAATGACTTTCATTCTCTTTCTATCTTCTGCCGTGGTCGGGTTTTGAGTCTTACTCAATTTCACACCTTGTAACACGTGCAAGAACTCTTTCTTTGACTGCTCCATTTTGAACTACTTCAAAATCTTGTCAAGGTATGTACTCATTGAAAAAAACTTATCAAGCGTCTTGATCTATCTCTATAGATCTTGATGCTCAATATGTAAGCAGCTTTACCGAGGTCTTTCTTTGAAAAACTCCTCTTAAACACTCCTTTATGCTTTGCGAATAATTCTACATTATTTCCGATCTACAATATGTCATTCACATATACTTATCGTAAATGTTGTAGTGCTCCCACTCACTTTCTAGTAAATACAGCTTCACCGTAAGTCTCAGATAAAACTATATGCTTTGATCAACTCATCAAAGCGTATATTCCAACTCCGAGATGCTTGCACCACCATAGATGGATCATTGAGCTTGCACACTTTGTTAGCTTCTTTAGGATCGACAAAACCTCTTGGTTGCATCACATACAACTCTTCTTTAATAACTCCATTAAGGAATGCAGTTTTGTTTATCCATTTGCCAAATTTCATAAAATGCGGCAATTGCTAACATGATTCGGACAGACTTTTAAGCATCGACTGAGTGAGAAAATCTCATTGTATTCAACATTTTGAACTTTGTCAAAAACCTTTTTCGACAAGTCTAGCTTTGTAGATAGTAACACTACTATCGTCGTCCGTCTTCCTCTTGAAGATCCATTTATTTTCTATGGCTTGCCGATCATCGAAACTCCACCAAAGTCCACACTTTGTTCTCATACATGGATCTCATCTCGATTTCATGGCCTCAAGCCATTTCGCGGAATCTGGGCTCATCATCGCTTCCTCATAGTTCGTAGGTTCATCATGATCTAGTTACATGACTTTCAGAACAGGATTACCGTACCACTCTGGTGCGGATCTCACTCTGGTTTACCTACGAGGTTCGGTAGTAACTTGATCTGAAGTTACATGATCATCATCATTAGCTTCCTCACTAATTGGTGTAGTAGTCACAAGAACAGATTTCTGTGATGAACTACTTTCCAATAAGGGAGCAGGTACAGTTACCTCATCAAGTTCTACTTTCCTCCCACTCACTTCTTTCGAGAGAAACTCCTTCTCTAGAAAGGATCCATCTTAAGAAGCGAATATCTTGCCTTCGGATCTGTGATAGAAGGTGTACCCAACAATTTCCTTTGGGTATTCTATGAAGACGCACTTCTCCGATTTGGGTTCGAGCTTATCAGGATGAAAACCTTTTCACATAAGCATTGCAGCCCCAAACTTTAAGAAACGACAACTTTGGTTTCTTGCTAAACCACAGTTCATATAGTGTCGCCTCAACGGATTTAGATAGTGCCCTATTTAACGTGAATGTAGCTGTCTCTAATGCATGATCCCAAAAGCGATATTGGTAAATCGGTAAGAAACATCGAGATTGTACTATATCCAATAAAGTACGGTTATGATGTCCGGACACACCATTATGATGTGGTGTTCGGTGGCATGAATTTGTGAAACTATTCCACATTGTTTCAATTGAAGACCAACCTCGAACTCAAATATTTGTCTCCGCGATCGATCGTAGAAACCTTATTTTCTTGTTACGATGATTTTTCCACTTCACTCTGAAATTCTTTGAACCTTTCAACTATTTCGGACTTATGTTTCATCAAGTAGATATACCCATATCTGCTCAAATCATCTGTGAAGGTCGAAAATAACGATACTTGCCACGAGCATCAACACTCATTGGATCGCATACATCGGTATGTATTATTTCCAATAAGTCACCGCTTGTTCCATTGTTCCGAGAACGGAATTTTAGTCATCTTGCCCAAAAGGCACGGTTCGCAAGCATCAAGTGATTCATAATCAAGTGATTCCAAAATCCCATCAAGATGGAGTTTCTTCATGCGCTTTACACCAATATGACCTAAACGGCGAGTACCACAAATAAGTTGCACTATCATTATTAACTTTGCATCTTTTGGTTTCAATATTATGAATATGTGTATCACTACGATCGAGATCCAATGAACCATTTTCATTGGGTGTGTAACCATATAAGGTCTTATTCATGTAAACAGAATAACAGTTTATTCTCTTACTTAAATGAATAACCGTATTGCAATAAATAAGATCAAATCATATTCATGCTCAATGCAAACACCAAATAACATTTATTTAGGTTCAACACTAATCCCGAAAGTATAGGGAGTGTGCGATGATGATCATATTAATCTTGAAAATACTTTCAACACACATCGTCACTTCACCCTTAACTAGTTTCATTTGATTCGCAACTCCGTTTGAGTTACTACTCTTAGCAACTGAACCAGTACCAAATACCGAGGGGTTGCTATAAACACTAGTAAAGTACACATCAATAACATGTATATCAAATATACCTTTGTTCACCTTGCCATTCTTCTTATCCGCCAAATACTTGGGGCAGTTCCGCTTCCAGTGACCAGTCTGCTTGCAGTAGAAGCACTCAGTTTCAGGCTTTGGTTCAGCTTTGGGCTTCTTCGTGGGAGTGACAACTTGCTTGTCAATCTACTTGAAGTTCCCCTTTCTTTCCCTTTGCCCTTTTCTTGAAACTAGTGATCTTGTCAACCATCAACACTTGATGCTCTTTCTTGATTTCTACCTTCGTTGATTTCAACATCACGAAGAGCTCGGGAATCATTTTCGTCATCCCTTGCATACTATAGTTCATCACGAAGTTCTACTAACTTGGTGATGGTGACTAGAGAATTCTGTCAATCACTATCTTATCTCGGAAGATTAACTCCCACTTGATTCAAGCAATTGTAGTACCTGCACAATCTGAGCACATGCTCACTAGTTGAGCGATTCTCCTCCATCTTTTAGCTATAGAACTTGTTGGAGACTTCATATCTCTCAACTCGGGTATTTGCTTGAAATATTAACTTCAACTCTTGGAACATCTCATATGGTCCATGATGTTCAAAACATCTTTGAAGTCCCGATTCTAAGCCATAAAGCATGGTGCACAAAACTATCAAGTAGTCATCATATTGAGCTAGCCAAACGTTCATAATGTTTGCATCTGCTCCTGCAATAGGTCTGTCATCTAGCAGTGCATTAAGGACATAATTCTTCTGTGCAGCAATGAGGATAAACCTCCGATCACGGATCGAATCCGCATCATTGCTACTAACATTTTTCAACACAATTTTCTCTAGGAACATATCAAAAAATAAACATATGAAAGCAACAACGCGAGCTATTGATCTACAACATAATTTGCAAAATACTACCAAGACTAAGTTCATGATAAATTTAAGTTCAATTAATCATATTACTTAAGAACTCCCACTTAGACAGACATCTCTCTAGTCATCTAAGTGATCACGCGATCCAAATCAACTAAACCATAACCGATCATCACGTGAGATGGAGTAGTTTTCAATGGTGAACATCTTATGTTGATCATATCTACTATATGATTCACGCCGACCTTTCGGTCTCCGTGTTCGAGGCCATATCTGCATATGCTAGGCTCGTCAAGTATAACCCGAGTATTCTCGTGTGCAAAACTGGCTTGCACCCGTTGTAGATGGACGTGAGCTTATCACACCCGATCATCACGTGGTGTCCGGGCACGACGAACTTTGGCAACGGTGCATACCGGGAGAACACTTCTTGATAATTTAGTGAGAGATCATCTTATAATGCTACCGTCAATCAAAGCAAGATAAGATGCATAAAGGATAAACATCACATGCAAATCAATATAAGTGATATGATATGGTCATCATCATCTTGTGCTTCGTGATCTCCATCTCTGCAGCACCACCATGATCACCATCGTCACCGGCGCGACACCTTGATCTCCATCGTAGCATCGTTGTCGTCCCGCCAATCTTATGCTTCTACGACTATCTGTGGGGACCCCGACTCATAAGTCGTGGTCACCGAATGCACGTGTACAGTGATCCCAGAGATCAATGCTCACTGAACACACAGAAGCTGAATAACAAGAGTCTTACATCCATACATACCGTATTACACAAGTAGGACCATTATGGTCGAGTCTTGAGTATAACATCGCAGCGAAATCTTCGTCGATAACTTGGACCCATGCCATCTGCCTTAACCCTACAGCATTCTCGACCGAAGCGTCCTAGCTCGCGTGTTAAATCACCAAGAGTTCTTCATCACATCCTGTTCTTTCATGCCCGGTCAATAAAATAACCAAGGGCAAGCCAATGAGTACTTTGAATGTACTCGCAAGCAACCCATGTTTTGGTTCAAGGTACAACAATGCATGACACGGGCAATTTTGCATAAAGCTAGTTTTGAGTGCAATGACATGTTCAACATCCTATAAAGCATGCATCAAGAGAATTCAAGTAACCATGAGGACAGGTTACGATATCATCATAAGTAGAGTGGGCACCAACCCATTTATTAGAAATAGAGTGGGCACCAACCCATTTATTATAAACAGTGGGCACCAACCCATTTATTATAAACAGTGGGCACCAACCCATTTATTATAAACAGAGGGCACCAACCCATCTCGATCGTGTCAAGTCCTTTGACTTGACCCAAGTCATTTCCATCATCACACACACCGGTTTGTAAACAAGTGGACGTAGCCCAAGAGCGGTTACCTAACTGTCCTTGACCGTGGACACGGCTATTCAATAGTTTTACACTCTGCAGAGGTTGCACACTTTACCCACTAGATCCGGGAACTTCCGTGTCATCCACGACCATGCGGTACCTCAAGTACCGGGGTAAGCACCGATCACTACCTTTCCCTAGTCGACACTAACATGGAGTCCACTCGATTGGCAAGAACCCCGTGCCCAACATTTCACATAACATTTTCGTGGAGCCTTGCTCCCATATTCATCACATACCACCGCACGGGTACCAACGGTGTGTCCGGTGCCCCATAAAGATGGTCATGGCCGCCCTACCGGCACGACCCGTCCCCAAGAGAGAGCACCAACTCTCCCCGTCACTAGTAATGCGGGCTCCAAGCTAGTATCGGTCTAGGTACTCGATAATGCCCTTTCCCATATAAGGGTAGAGTGGTCGCGCATGTAAGGTTGGAATAACGGTGCAACTCCGACCAATCCGTTTTCAAAACAACACACACATTTGCCTCGGTACACCACTTCGTCATCAAGTGGTTACCCATCTCATCATCTCCCTCGGGCATAAGTGGCACCCGACGGGTTTTCAAAAGACTTTTGAAATCACTTTGCCTCCTTCACCATGCATATTCCCATCCCTTTTGCATAGCATCTACTTTAGCATCCTATCTACTCCCACCGCATAACCCTCATAAGAAGGTAGGGCCATGCACAATGCAAGTATCAACGAGGAAGTAACAATGGCAACCAACCCACGTGGTTCACCATCTCATCATGATTCGATGCAACAATAATAAAGAGCTAAATGACATGCATAGAAAGGATTCCATAGACATGGTCAAAGGGCTGCTTGCCTGTTGTAACAAAGTCTTCGAGGTCTTCAAATATCCCTGGTCCAACTCCGAGCATCCCGTCTACTTCGTCAACTATCGTCGAAAGCAAGCATAATAAGCAATACAACAAGGCAGGAAATAAAAGTGCTCTAAAAATGTGAGTTGGACTTTTCTCGATACCTCTGGTCATATGAGGGATGACCAAAGTGGTTTCATTGGGAGTGGATCAATGGACATCCCCGAACATTTCAATATGATGGATTCAAGGGGTTTATGGATTTGCTAGAAGTGTACAGAAATATTATTTTGAAAAATGAGCAAAGGCACCCATTTAACAAAGGATGATTTTAGAAGCATCTAGGAATTGGTTTCACTGGATTCGGAGTTCAAATGAATTTCCTAAGAATTTGCAAAGCTGATAAATATGAAGAAATGGCTCAATAATTTGTGTGGTATAGAAAGTATTATTAAAATGTTCAAAACTAAGTTTTGAACTTATAAACATCTAGGAATTTGAATCATGGAATTTGGATCAAAATGGGCTCTCTGTGATTTTCTAAAGTTCACTACGAAAATGGAAAAATGAGATTTTGATGAATATTTGTGAATAGAATTCTCTGGAAAATGTGCATGTTGCACCAACAGGTAGAGCATGATTTATGGAGTCACTAGAAATTTGAATCATCAAATTTGGACACTATTTGAGTTGTTTAGAGATTTTGAAGTTCATCGGATAAGGAAAATGAGAAAACGGGTTTTATACCTAATCTCACGGGCCGGCGTAATTTAGACGGCCAAGACACTGGGCTGGCCCAGCTCTCGCGGACACTGATGGGAGGCCACGCCAAGGCGATTCGGGTTACGCTTTCGCCAAGGAAAGCATAAACCAGCCGGCCCGTCTCCACTTAAATGACGTGGCCGGCCGGCGGGTCATCGACCAAGGGCCCAGCCGCAGGTCTTCTTCCTCCTCCCGCGCCGCGACAGAGGATCGAGCCCGTCTGCGCGCCGCGGCGCGCCTTCCCCGACGACACAGCTGCCTCTGCCAAGCCGCGCCACCGGAGGGGTCGCCGGAAGATTCGCGTCGGGAATCCCTCGAGACGGCGGGATGGCGGAGCGATCTGGCGACAAATCATGGCGGACGGCCCCATCAGCGATGGCGGCACCGCACAACGAGGCACGGACGAGGCAGAGGAGCGGGAAGCTCCGACGATCATCTGCAGCTCCACCGGTGGCCAAAGGAGGGGCGGGAGGCCTGGTTTGCCGGAGCCGAGAGGAGGCCGACGGCGACCATGGCGGCGATGGAGAGGCAAGGAGAGCACGAGGGAATAGAGAGCTTGTCCGTGAGGTTGCTGGGAGTGAGAGAGGCGAAAGGAGGCTATAGAGAGCTCGGGGCTGGATTAAATAGGAGGCGAGGTGCACCACGGGACCGTCTTGGCGAGGCTGTAGCCGTTGCTAGAGGCCACGGGGCTCGTGTGAGTATGTCCGGGTGTTCGTGGGGTTGGTCCAGGCCGAGAGGGAAGAGAAGGAGCGGGAGTGTCGGGCGCCAGCGTGTGAGCATGCCCATTGGAGCTCTCGGGCGGCCGTGCGTCTGAAAGGAGGCAGCAGGAGGGAGAAGGAGGAGGGGCCGGCTCGGTGTCGTGTTGCGGACGTCGAGGAGCATCGATCGCGCGAGGGGAGGCTCGAGGTGGTCGGTGTGCCGTGTCAGCGGTCGGGAGCACGTTGACGTGCTCCAGAGCCTGAATGGCCGCACCCCAGCAGCTTTTTTGCAAGCACCAGGCCCACTTGTGTCTGTAGCACTGGGGGATAAACAAAGGTGAAAGAAGCTTTGGATGCTCTGCAACATGTCGGGGGTGAGAGAGAGATGACAAAGGGAGGAAAAAGTGGATGTCCAGAGAAGAAAAATGGAGCCCTTCCCCCCTTAATCATTGCCTCTCGGGCAGGGAAGCACACAAGAGGTAGAGGGGAACTAGGAGGGGCTGTGGTAAAAAGGAGAAGTCATGGAGATTAGTGGAAGAGGTCCAAATAGTGGTTTTTGCAAAATGCCAGAAGGTGTTTGATGTTGGTTTGGGAAAGTAGATGATCTCCATAAGCCATGAGACTCCATAGGGTGATATGACACATATATTTAGGGCCTTCCACCAATTTGGAGATCATTTGAAGAAAGTGGACAATGCAACTTTGGTAAACCCTAGAAATTAGCAGAAATGAACTTGTGTAGATTTAGTTGAGCAATTCACTTCTCCTTGATGCACCACTTGGTGTGGTGGCCTCATTTGGTCATGTGATCATGCTCACAAAAGTTGGTGTCAAGGAGAGAAAGTTGGTAATGCAAAGTTGTTCAAATATGGTTACGGGACAGAAAGGGTTTTGGGGCACTTTGATCAAGTTAACTTGCTCTCCAACTTGTGCCATTTGGTCTAGATGAATTATTAGACCATTTGAGCAGGTTCACAAGGTTTGAGATCATTTGGACATGTTTGGCAATGTAAAGTTGCTCAAACTTCAAAATGGGCAGAAATGGTTTTGAGAGGTTTTGATGATGCTATCTTGTTCTCCAAGTCATGAGACTTGGCAAGATCACCAAATATGTCATATGTGACATGGTAGAATTTTGTTGGAATATTTGGAGAATATTTCCTTTGTAAATATTTCAAAAGCTTGAAATATCCGAAAGGGTCTATGAGGGTTTGACCAATATTTTGATCATAACCATGTGTTGAAACTCTTATATATGGACTATATATGTCCTATGAGTCTCCCTAAATTTTGGCAAATATTTCTGAAGCAATAAAATAATTTTTCCCTATTAAAGACCATTTCTGGACTTAAGAAAAAGCTTATAAATAAAATAGGAAAATAACCTTTAAAATTATATTTTGTGGTTTACGGGAATACTATATCTAATAGGAGTCAAATATATTTTTAGAAAGATTTTTACTGCCCTTAATTAAGTACTTGCAGTGCAAACCTCAATTCAGGGGTTTTTGAAAAACTAATTTTTGAAAATACTATTTGGCCAAATTATTTTTGTAAGAAAATATTTTTATGTCCTATACACATGGCATGATCATTGGCTCAAGGGTTTGGAGCAAGGAGATGAAGTATAGGAGTTGGAGGATTTATTTTATTTTTAGAGCACTTGCAACCAGCAGACAAAAATCAATCAAGCAAAGACAAAACACTCAAAAGTTTTTGTCAAACCACACTTTAGCATGATTAAGAGCTTAAGTCTTGTGCCATGAAAATCGTGGTGTGACAGACCTACCCCCTTACAAGAATCTCGTCCCCGAGATTCCTAGACTAAGCGCGAAAGGGATCTGAAACTTGTATCCGGGGTAGTCTTCAAGTCTTCATGTTATACCTTCCGTGTAGTGCTCCCTTGAGATTGAAGTACTTGATGGTGTGGCTTCGTGTATGACGCTCTCGGTTGATCCAGGTTGCTGAGGGGTCTCTTGCATTAGGTCGGGTTGGTCTAGGGGGCGGTGGCTCGGTGGTCAACGTCCTTATAGAGATCGGGCAAGTTAGGAAGTTGGAAACACTTCCGGGGTTGTGCCGTGTGGAAAAACATTGTGCACAACGGGTGAGTCAGGTGGCGACTCCAGCTGGTAACTGTCTTCTCTTCATCTCGTAGCGACCTCGGAGGGGGTTGTTAAATCTTGGAGTGATCTCGAAGAAGGCCGATGAATCTTGGGGCGAGCCTTCCTTTGACATGGAAGTGCTGGGTTCCTTTGAGAGGGGTGACCCGGAGATAAACATGGTTTCCAACCCGGAAGGTCATGTCTTGACGATGTGGGTCAGCGTAGCTCTTTGGTCTTGGCTTGGCAGTCTTCAAACGCTCTCTGACAAGCTGGACTTGCTCTTCGGCTTCACGGGGGATGTCGGGCCCAAAGACAAGTCCTTCTCCGGTCTCTGACCAATTGAGGGGTGTGCGGCACTTCCACCCGTATAACACTTCAAATGGTGCCACCTGAAGGCTTGACTTCAGGGTTAGCTAAGAATCCTGGTGCAACCAGTTCCCTCCCGAAGCTTTCAAGTTCTTCATACAAGGCGGGCAGCTTGTCCTTAAGCATAGCATCCAAGGAACAAGCCTTTCTGCTTAATGCATCTGCTACCACATTAGCCTTCCCAGGGTGGTATTGAACACTGAGGTCATAATCTAGATCAAGTCTAGTCATCTCCTTTGCCTCGTGTTCAATCCCTTTGAGTGAAAATATACTTCAGACCTTTGTGATCCGTGTATATCTCACATCCCTTCAGTAAGAGGTAAAGTCGCCATGTCTTCAGGGCATGAACCACTGCTGTTAGCTCAAGGTCATGAGTAGCATAGTTCTCTTCATGAGGCCGTAGTCGCCTTTGAGAGGAGTGGCTTGCAGATATGCACGGTCTTCAACACGGAAGCTCACTCCTTGACGACGGTGGTTGGTATAGTTCTCCCTCCTTGACATGGCGGTCTTCGGATGTTCCCTAACCAGCTGATCAACTCTTCTTCCGTCTTCATGTGGACATTCATGTCCTCAAGTAAGGATGATAATCTACCTGCCCAAGTACTCTATGAAGTATTTGGGGTAAGTAGAGTGGGCTGAGGCATTGGTGAGGGTCCCGGTTGAGCATTGGTCAAGATCTTATGATCTAGGACCAAAGCACGTGGTCTGATCCAACCGTGTTGTGGCTTGGTAGGGCATAAGGGTTTCAAGGATTCTAGCGTGCGAATGGACATTTATCATCCTACCTTTAAGCACGGTTTACGAGATGCCAATAGTCTATCTAGTCCTTTAAACAAATCACATCATATCACCGATAGCATCATTTCAGATAGGCCAACTCCAATCATCACTCATGCTATTCATATCCTCATGACTCCCAAGAGGAGGTCTAACAAAATCATATATGTCTACAATCCCCAAACTCATATGTGTGTCTACCCTAAAATCCATGGGTAGAACATACAAGCTACTAAGCCTCAATTAAACATGATGATCCAAGTGCTCAGCCCATTCTTCCAAGGTCCAAGGTAGTGCATCTCTATCCTAAGGAAACACGTCAAGCTACTCCAAGATCTTGTTTCCTTCCTATGAATCAACTCCAACAGCCCATTAACTTCCATTAATCATTACATAATCCATTTATTTCTACCAATCCAACGCCTATGCCGGTGTTCCATATGATCTCCTAAAGTCCTTATAATCCCCAACACTTGAAAAGGCTATCTCTACTATAGTCAGTCCACCAATTTTCATTATCATGGTCAAGTAACCTCCAAGGTCAAGTTCACAAGGATGCCTAAATAAACTCCGACAATTAATCCAATCTCCTAATTTATTGTCCGCGAGAAACGTGGTATCACGATCAAGATCATCGATCTAAATCCAATTTACTCCGAACCATGTAGACATACTCAGATCTATATTCAACTAGAACCACCTACTTAAATCCAAATCTTTGTCCAACGAGAATTCCTACATGTTCCCCTAGTCATTTACGTAATATCAACTGTCTCCTATCAATATCCCATGGCTAAGTTAAATCCAAATACTTCCAAGAATTCCACTGCGATCATGATTGTCATATAAATCCAATTTACTCGGGGTAACGAAAGCTATGCTACTCTATAATCATGATCCCACCAAGTTCATCACCAACATGGTAGCCTCATAATCCACCAAATAGTCTCGGACGATCCTTCAAAGTTATTGACATAAACTCACCAAGTCATCTGTCCTCAAATCCTATATCCTCAAACTGGTCTTCCTATGGCATCGTCAGTTCTGGTGCTATATTAGGATGATAATGTGCTCGATCACCATGTCCACTAGTTCCATAATGAACCCAGTGTTGTGCAAGGTTACGGAGGCTTAACAGGTTCTCTTGCAATTCCGTAGGTTAAGCTCAGGGTTAAGGTTTCGAGCTGGGGTATCTCGTGAAGTCTCGAAGGGCCTAGGAATGGGTTTCTAGTCTTGAGGGTTAAACATAATTCTACGGGGTTTCACTTGGTCGAGGAGGCTGCAAGAAAAGTCTTCATTGCTAGTTGGTTGCCGAAGCAGATTCCTTGGTGCATCTTGTCTTGCTGGTCTTCAGTTGAGGAGAGAGAGACGAGAGGGAAAAGTAGCATAGAGAAGGGGAATGCCTAAAAGGGGGTTCTATAGTGCTAGTGCAAACAAACAGGTGCAGAGAGGGCCAAGCAAAAGAAACAAGGTGAGGAAGGTGATATAGTCGCATGCTTGTCGCCTAGGGCAAAAGTGCGACCTATATCAAAACACAAACAAATAAAACAAGCAACACACAATCATGGTTCTATTCGAACTATCATACGGACTCGACTGCGCATAGGGGGTACACGACTCATCCTACCCTAGGGGTTCTCGGACTTAGCAGTCGTGCCTTGTGCCTCATGCAGTCTTCTGGGTTTCCCTCAGGTGTTGCTACGTCTCTTGTAGTTGTTCGATGAAACAATCCGGGTTGAGCCTGAAGATTCTTCAACAACTTCTTGCCTGTTGAAGTGATGGGGTGAAGGTGGCTCCTCATAACTGGCATTGACTTGGTCTTCTATTGTCTTCTTAATCATGACGATCCCTTTTGTCTTCTAAGCATCGATGGTACCGGTAGGTAATCCTTTATGCAATGACATTATCAAGGCGTAATAGAGGTCCATCATGTCGGTTATGTTGATGAAAACTTCGACACCAAGAGCGGGGATGAGGAGAACTGTTTTCCTGCTCACTATGGTGAGGCGGACCAAATGGCTAGGTTCTCATCCATCGGTGGTTGCCGATACAACAACGGTAGTGACATGGTTACTCTATTAGCGATGTATATCATGATCTTGCATATCCTATGCCCCGATCATCGTGAGGCTAAGGTTGCATCATCTTGGGGCGAGGTCAAGGTTGTCATCATCTCCTGGGTCTTCAGGTCATCATTCCTCGAGGATGTATCTTCTGTTGGTATCGTCTTGTTGTGATGTCGCCAATCTTGTGTTCAGGACATGTGGGTGAATGTCGGGCAAGGCATCATCCTTCCAGATTATCCACGAGGATTACAAGGAATCCGGTGGTCAGGGGCATAAGGGTTCTAGCGACCAAAGGTTTTGAAGGGGAAGAGACCAATAAGGAAAGTATATCTTAGTTTTTGAAAAACTGAGAAGAGAAGAGAAGTATAGATTGTTTTGAAAACTAGCAGTAGTTTTGGAAATATTTTTACCCTAACTAACGACCATGCTAACTAAGGCTTCCTACAGTCAGGATGGCTCTGATACCAGCTCTGTGGGGACCCCGACTCATAAGTCGTGGTCACCGAATGCACGCGATGTCTGATGATCCCGAGATCAATGCTCACCGAACACACGAAGCTGAATAACAAGAGTCTTACATCCATACATACCGTATTACACAAGTAGGACCATTATGGTCGAGTCTTGAGTATAACATCGCAGCGGAAATCTTAAATCGATAACTTGGACCCATGCCATCCGCCTTAACCCTACAGGCATTCTCGACCGGGAAGCGTCCTAGCTCGCGTGTTCAATCACCGAAGAGTTCTTCATCACATCTGTTCTTTCATGCCCGGTCAATAAAATAACCAAGTGGCAAGCCAATGAGTACTTTGAATGTACTACGCAAGCAACCCATGTTTTGGTTCAAGGTACAACAATGCATGACACGGGCAATTTTGCATAAAGCTAGTTTTGAGTGCAATGACATGTTCAACATCCTATAAAGCATGCATCAAGAGAATTCAAGTAACCATGAGGACAGGTTACGATATCATCATAAGTAGAGTGGGCACCAACCCATTTATTAGAAATAGAGTGGGCACCAACCCATTTATTATAAACAGTGGGCACCAACCCATTTATTATAAGCAGTGGGCACCAACCCATTTATTATAAGCAGTGGGCACCAACCCATCTCGATCGTGTCAAGTCCTTTGACTTGACCCAAGTCATTCCATCATCACACACACCGGTTTGTAAACAAGTGGGCGTAGCCCAAGAGCGGTTACCTAACTGTCCTTGACCGTGGACACGGCTATTCAATAGTTTTACACTCTGCAGAGGTTGCACACTTTACCCACTAGATCCGGGGAACTTCCGTGTCATCCACGACCCGCGGTACCTCAAGTACCCGGGGTAAGCACCCGATCACTACCTTTCCCTAGTCGACACTAACATGGAGTCCACTCGATTGGCAGAAACCCCCGTGCCCAACATTTCACATAACATTTTCGTGGAGCCTTGCTCCCATATTCATCACATACCACCGCACGGGTACCAGCGGTGTGTCCGGTGCCCCATAAAGATGGTCATGGCCGCCCTACAGCACGACCCGTCCCAAGAGAGAGCACCAACTCTCCCCGTCACTAGTAATGTCGGGCTCCAAGCTAGTATCGGTCTAGGTACTCGATAATGCCCTTTCCCATATAAGGGTAGAGTGGTCGCGCATGTAAGGTTGGAATAACGGTCGCAACTCCGACCAATCCGTTTTGAAAACAACACACACATTTGCCTCGGTACACCACTTCGTCATCAAGTGGTTACCCATCTCATCATCTCCCTCGGGCATAAGTGGCACCCGACGGGTTTTCAAAAGACTTTTGAAATCACTTTGCCTCCTTCACCATGCATATTCCCATCCCTTTTGCATAGCATCTACTTTAGCATCCTATCTACTCCCACCGGCATAACCCTCATAAGAAGGTAGGGCCATGCACAATGCAAGTATCAACGAGGAAGTAACAGTGGCAACCAACCCACGTGGTTCACCATCTCATCATGATTCCGATGCAACAATAATAAAGAGCTAAATGACATGCATAGAAAGGATTCCATAGACATGGTCAAAGGGCTGCTTGCCTGTTGTAACAAAGTCTTCGAGGTCTTCAAATATCCCTGGTCCAACTCCGAGCATCCCGTCTACTTCGTCAACTATCGTCGAAAGCAAGCATAATAAGCAATACAACAAGGCAGGAAATAAAAGTGCTCTAAAAATGTGAGTTGGACTTTTCTGGGATACCTCTGGTCATATGAGGGATGACCAAAGTGGTTTCATTGGGAGTGGATCAATGGACATCCCCGAACATTTCAATATGATGGATTCAAGGGGTTTATGGATTTGCTAGAAGTGTACAGAAATATTATTTTGAAAAATGAGCAAAGGCACCCATTTAACAAAGGATGATTTTAGAAGCATCTAGGAATTGGTTTCACTGGATTCGGAGTTCAAATGAATTTCCTAAGAATTTGCAAAGCTGATAAATATGAAGAAATGGCTCAATAATTTGTGTGGTATAGAAAGTATTATTAAAAATGTTCAAAAACTAAGTTTTGAACTTATAAACATCTAGGAATTTGAATCATGGAATTTGGATCAAAAATGGGCTCTCTGTGATTTTCTAAAGTTCACTACAGAAATGGAAAAATGAGATTTTGATGAATATTTGTGAATAGAATTCTCTGGAAAAATGTGCATGTTGCACCAACAGGTAGAGCATGATTTATGGAGTCACTAGAAATTTGAATCATCAAATTTGGACACTATTTGAGTTGTTTAGAGATTTTTGAAGTTCACTGGATAAGGAAAATGAGAAAACGGGTTTTATACCTAATCTCACGGGCTGGCGTAATTTAGGCAGCCAACACACTGGCCTGGCCCAGCTCTCATGGACACTGATGGGAGGCCACGCCAAGGCGTATTCGAGTTACGCTTTCGCGAAGAAAGCGCAAACCAGCTGGCCCGTCTCCACTTAAATGACGTGGCGGCCGGCGGGTCATCGACCTGCAGGCCCACCGAGGTCTTCTTCCTCCTCCCGCGCTCATGACAGAGGGGATCGAGCCCGTCTGCTGCCGCCGCGCGCCTTCCCCGACGACACAGCTGCCTCTGGCCAAGCCGCGGCCACCGGAGGGGTCGCCGGGAGATTCGCGTCGGGAATCCCTCGAGACGGCAGGGATGGCGGGCGCATCCGGCGACAATCATGGCGGGCGGCCCCATCGAGCGATGGCGGCACTGCACAACGAGGCACGGACGAGGCAGAGAGGCGGGAAGCTCCGACGATCATCTGCAGTTCCACCGGTGGCCAAAGGAGGCGGGGAGGCCTGGTTTGCGGAGCCGAGAGGAGGCCGACGGCGACCATGGCGGCGATGGAGAGGCAAGGAGAGCACGAGGGAATAGAGAGCTTGTCCGTGAGGTTCTTTGGGGAGTGAGAGAGGGCGAAAGGAGGCTATAGAGAGCTCGGGGCTGGATTAAATAGGAGGGGGCGAGGTGCACCACGGGACCGTGCGCCGGCGAGGCTGTAGCCGTTGCTAGAGGCCACGGGGGCTCGTGTGAGTATGTCCGGGGTGTTCGTGGGGTTGGTCCAGGGCCAGAGGAGGGAAGAGAAGGAGCGGGGGAGTGTCAGGGCGCCGCGCGTGTGAGCATGCCCATTGGAGCTCTCGGGCGGCCGGCGCGCGTGCGAAAGGAGGCAGCAGGAGGGAGAAGGAGGAGGGGGCCGGCTCGGTGTCGTGTTGCGGACGTCGAGGAGCATCGACTGGCGCGAGGGGGAGGCTCGAGGTGGTCAGGTGTGCCGTGTCAACGGTCGGGAGCACGTTGACGTGCTCCAGAGCGCGCGAATGGCCGGCACCCGCAGCTTTTTGCGCGCACCCGCGCGTCCACTTGTGTCTGGTAGCCGCTGGGGGGATAAACAAAGGTGAAAGAAGCTTTGGATGCTCTGCAACATGTCGGGGGTGAGAGAGAGATGACAAAGGGAGGAAAAAGTGGATGTCCAGAGAAGAAAAATGGAGCCCTTCCCCCCTTAATCATTGCCTCTCGGGCAGGGAAGCACACCAGAGGTAGAGGGGAACTAGGAGGGGCTGTGGTAAAAAGGAGAAGTCATGGAGATTAGTGGAAGAGGTCCAAATAGTGGTTTTTGCAAAATGCCAGAAGGTGTTTGATGTTGGTTTGGGAAAGTAGATGATCTCCATAAGCCATGAGACTCCATAGGGTGATATGACACATATATTTAGGGCCTTCCACCAATTTGGAGATCATTTGAAGAAAGTGGACAATGCAACTTTGGTAAACCCTAGAAATTAGCAGAAATGAACTTGTGTAGATTTAGTTGAGCAATTCACTTCTCCTTGATGCACCACTTGGTGTGGTGGCCTCATTTGGTCATGTGATCATGCTCACAAAAGTTGGTGTCAAGGAGAGAAAGTTGGTAATGCAAAGTTGTTCAAATATGGTTCGGACAGAAAGGGTTTTGGGGCACTTTGATCAAGTTAACTTGCTCTCCAACTTGTGCCATTTGGTCTAGATGAATTATTAGACCATTTGAGCAGGTTCACAAGGTTTGAGATCATTTGGACATGTTTGGCAATGTAAAGTTGCTCAAACTTCAAAATGGGCAGAAATGGTTTTGAGAGGTTTTGATGATGCTATCTTGTTCTCCAAGTCATGAGACTTGGCAAGATCACCAAATATGTCATATGTGACATGGTAGAATTTTGTTGGAATATTTGGAGAATATTTCCTTTGTAAATATTTCAAAAGCTTGAAATATCCAGAAAGGGTCTATGAGGGTTTGACCAATATTTTGATCATAACCATGTGTTGAAACTCTTATATATGGACTATATATGTCCTATGAGTCTCCCTAAATTTTGGCAAATATTTCAAGCAATAAAATAATTTTTCCCTATTAAAGACCATTTCTGGACTTAAGAAAAAGCTTATAAATAAAATAGGAAAATAACCTTTAAAATTATATTTTTGTGGTTTCTGGGAATACTATATCTAATAGGAGTCAAATATATTTTTAGAAAGATTTTTACTGCCCTTAATTAAGTACTTGCAAAGCAAACCTCAATTCGGGGTTTTTGAAAAACTAATTTTGAAAATACTATTTGGCCAAATTATTTTTGTAAGAAAATATTTTTATGTCCTATACACATGGCATGATCATTGGCTCAAGGGTTTGGAGCAAGGAGATGAAGTATAGGAGTTGGAGGATTTATTTTATTTTTAGAGCACTTGCAACCAGCAGACAAAAATCAATCAAGCAAAGACAAAACACTCAAAAGTTTTTGTCAAACCACACTTTAGCATGATTAAGAGCTTAAGTGCTGTGCCATGAAAATCAGGGTGTGACACTATCGCTACCGTTTAGTGATAAAGTAAAGCATTACAGGGCGATTGCATTGCATACAATAAAGCGACAACCATATGGCTCCAGCCAGTTGCCGATAACTTCGGTTACAAAACATGATCATCTCATACAATAAAATATAGCATCACGTCTTGACCATATCACATCACAACATGCCCTGCAAAAACAAGTTAGACGTCCTCTACTTTGTTGTTGCAAATTTTACGTGGCTGCTACGGGCTTAAGCAAGAACCAGTCTCACCTACGCATCAAAACCACAACGATACTTCGTCAAATAGACTCCGTTTTAACCTTCTCAAGGACCGGGCGTAGCCACACCTTCAACTAAAGTGAGAGAGACAGCACCCACCAGTCACCTTTAAGCAACGAGTGCTCGTGGCGGTGAAACCAGTCTCGCGTAAGCGTCTGCGTAATGTCGGTCCAGGCCGCTTCATCTCACAATACCGCTGAACCAAAGTATGACATGCTGGTAGGTAGTATGACTTGTATCGCCCACAACTCACTTGTGTTCTACTCGTGCAAAACATCAAACCATAAAAACCTAGGCTCGATACCCTTTGTTGGGGAACGTAGTAATTTCAAAATTTTCCCTCGCACACGCAAGATCATGGTGATGCATAGCAACGAGAGGGAGAGTGTTGTCTCGTACCCTCGTGACCCGAAGCGAAGCGATCACAACGTAGAGGAAGTAGTCGACGTTCTCCTCGCGATCCGACCGATCCCGCGCCGTTACTCCGGCGCCCCGAGTTCTTGACACACGTACAGCTCGATGGCGTCCCTCGTACTCGATCCAGCCGAGTGTCGAGGGAGAGTTCGTCGGACGACGGCGTGGTGGCGATCTTGATGTTTCACGGCGCGAGGCTTCGCCTAAGCTTCGCGACGGTATAACCGAGGTGGAATATGGTGGAGGGGGGCACCGCACACGGCTAAGGAACGATCCGTAGATCTAACTTGTGTGTTCTAGGGTGCCCCCTGCCCCCGTATATAAAGGAGCAAGGGGGAGGGGGCTGGCCGGCCAAGGGTGGCGCGCCAAGGGAGTCCTACTCCCTCTGGGAGTAGGATTCCCCCCAATCCTAGTTGGACTAGGATTCCCGGAGGGGGGAAAGAGAGAGAGGGGGGCCGGCCCCCTCTCCTAGTCCTAGTAGGACTAGGGTAAGGGGGGGAGGCGTGCGGCCACCTAGGGCTGGCCCCTTCTCCTTTCCACTAAGGCCCACCGAGGCCCATTTACCTCCCGGGGGGTTCCGGTAACCTCCCGGTACTCCGGTAAATTCCTGTTTTCGCCCGGAACCATTCCGAACTCCAAACATAGGCTTCCAATATATCAATCTTTATGTCTCGACCATTTCGAGACTCCTCGTTATGTCCGTGATCACATCCGGGACTCCGAACTTCTTCGGTACATCAAAACTCATAAACTCATAATAACTATCATCGAAACCTTAAGCGTGCGGACCCTACGGTTCGAGAACAATGTAGACATGACCTAGAACTATTCACGGTCAATAACCAACAGCGGGCCCTGGATGCCCATATTGGCTCCTACATGTTCTACGAAGATCTTTGTCGGTCAGACCGCATAACAACATACGTTGTTCCCTTTGTCATCGGTATGTTACTTGCCCGAGATTCGATCGTCGGTATCCAATACCTAGTTCAATCTCGTTACCGGCAAGTCTCTTTACTCGTTCCGTAATACATCATCTCACAACTAACTCATTAGTTGTAGTGCTTGCAAGGCTTCAGTGATGTGCATTACCGAGAGGGCGAGAGATACCTCTCCGACAATCGGAGTGACAAAACCTAATCTCGAAATACGCCAACTCAACATCGCCTTTGGAGACACCTGTAGTACCCTTTATAATCACCCGATTCGTTGTGACGTTTGGTAGCACCAAAGTGTTCCTCCGTAAACGGAGTTGCATAATCTCATAGTTACGAGAACATGTATATGTCATGGATAAAAGCAGTAGCAACATACTAAAACGATCGTGTGCTAAGCTAAGGGAATGGGTCATGTCAATCAGATCATTCAACTAATGATGTGACCTTGTTAATCAAATGACAACCCCTTTGTCTATGGTTAGGAAACTTAACCATCTTTGATTAACAAGCTAGTCTAGTAGAGGCATACTAGTGACACTCTGTTTGTCTATGTATTCACACATGTATTATGTTTCCGGTTAATACAATTCTAGCATGAATAATAAACATTTATCATGATACGAGGAAATATATAATAACTTTATTATTGCCTCTAGGGCATATTTCCTTCATTACACACCTTTCTTCATCGTTTACGGAGCAGAGGCGGTTCTCTCTAGTGACATCCATCATGACTCACCCCGTGTAGCGGCTTATGTTGAAGCTGACAATGAGAAAGCACGTCAGGATGCACTTGACCTGTTAGATGAGGGGAGTGACCTCGTGGTGGCTCGTTTGGCGATTTACCAGCAAGATTTATGCTGTTATCACAACCGCCGGGTTAAAACCAGAACCTTTCAAGAAGGCGACTTAGTGCTCCGGCTTATCTAGGATCAGTCTAATATGCGCAAGTTATCCCCACCTTGGGAAGGGCCCTTTGTGGTCAGCAAAAATCTGAACAATGGGTCATACTACCTTATCGATGTTCGAGATCACAAGGACTCACGCACGTCGGAAGAGGAGACCCACCGACCATGGAATATTGCCCATCTTCGGCCGTATTACACCCGAGCCACCAGCTCCTGTGATGTACATATTTTTGACAATGTATATATTATGATGAATATAATAAATCCGGCATGCCTGATGATTCAGGGCCTCTGTCGTTTTACTTCTTCGACGCTGAGACTTTATTGTCATCTTAGTTAAAGAGGCTTAATGCCCAAATTACAGGGACCAAAGAGAGTTGGATGCACAGCACAACTCAAACATTGGTACCCGCTGAGCACAACTCCGAAATATATCACTTGGGGTTTCTTGTTCAAAGAACATAGCTGAAATTACCCTCTTGATAGGCATGGATGCCAGGTGTATTCACCAAAAATCCGGGTTGTCCGGCCTGTATCCAAGATGCTCTTCAACCAGGTAACCTGGATGACCCACCCTGTTCTTAACAGGTTAATCTTTTAAAGAGACCCTGAACTTGTTAAGGGTAAGACATTGCTTGGGTCATGCAAGAGACGGATTACAGTACACAAGGAGAAGCTCAGGCTGATAAACCGGCTTCTTTGAAACATGTTTAAACCAGCCTGTTTTGCATGATGCTATTCCGACCCCTTCATACTCTCGATAAGTTAATCTTTTAAAGACCCTGAACTTATCCAAGTTAAAATGTTGATTGGGTCATGTGAAAGCCTACTCACAGAAAGCGTGGATACTCCAGCAGCTATCATGCTAGTTTCACTGGCTTGGCGGCCTATAAAAGCCTCATATTTTTTGGTTTTCTTTTCCATCTTGGATTTATATCACTTCCTTTTTGCTTACCATATGGTTATTACAAGCTGGGCCAAGCAGCCCTGTCTATGTCTCATATTTGAGCATTGTTGAGTTTTTTAAACCCAGTCGGCAATATGTGGCAATTGAACAGAACATTATGTGTTCAAAATTTGGATTATCACCCTTACTGCACTGGTATCATAAGACAACAGTACAATTAAATATCACAGGTATACTTACCTTGTGGTCTTGAGTTGGCTTGGATGGAATGAACCTGTGAAAATAAGGTTAGATAACACAGATACACTTGCTGGCCAGAGCAAACAAAAGAAACCACAAGAGTACCAAGACTGGGATGACATGTAGAGAGTGAGTACTAAGTACCACATCTAACATAGACATGTCCCCAAAGGTAAAAATGTGCAATGAATTTAAAGAATTTCTTTCCCTTAGATGTCTTGCCCCCCCTAAATCTAGCATGGGATACTTGGAGAAGATAGGGAACAGAAAATCAGAGCAAAATGCAAAATCATGCAAAATCAGAGCTCAAAGAAGCAAATGAACAGAGCTAATGCAAATAGGCACATATGAACATGTCTTTCCCCTCAAGAAGACATGTGGCATCTCTCCTCTTGAACACCAAGCATCTGGGATCTTTGAAGATTACTCTCTCCTTGAGTATTCTCCCCTAGAGATATCTCTCTCCCCCTGTTGAAGTGATTAAGCTTTGATGTGATCTCTCTCTCCCCCTTTGACATCAATTTCCAAGAAGGGCCTTCTGGAATTTGTCGTGAATGGGTTTGGTCCTTGAGTCACAACACAAAGCACTAATGTAAATGTGATGCTTGTAGAGGAGAAGATTCATTGAGTGGAGCTGGATCAAGAGTAGTGCAGGAATAAATGGCAAAATGTTTTCCCTGTTGTGAAATCAGTGTGACCGAGTTGTATGTTTCGGTTGTACCGAAAGGATTCGGATGGACCGAGGGCATAAAATCGGTGAGACCGAGTTCATCGCAGAGAAAACACTTGTCACGTCAGCTCACTAGACTGGTAAGAACTCACAAGGATTTGCAAGGAATTAACTGCAAGGTTTGCAATGAATTGGATACAGGGAATGCAGAACAAATAGAAAAGAAAAGAAATCTAGATGAAGTTTTTTTGAAAGCGGAAACAAATATGCATGAGACAAATGCAAGAGCACAGAAATAACGCAAGAAAACTTCATCTAGAATTGGTCGGTGACAAGGTCACCTATGTTAGAGTATATTGACTTAGGAGTCAAGTGAGATCACTTGATCATAGGTCATACTCATCATTTAAGCTCAAAATGGGGTTACCATTTTTCGTTTAAGCATCTTGATATATTCACATCTTGTCGAGTTGCTTTGGCTCATGACTTGGAGTAAAGCTTCTCTAAGATGGAATAACATACCTTGGGTGGTGGTGTTGATCGTGATCATGTAGTTGAACTTGTGTGGGTTGCACAAGGTTGATGTAACTCATCAAGAGTTGGGAGCACCACTTGGAATTTGAGTTCATCTACCTACATGGGTTAGTTTTTGCAAGAAAGAGCACCTGTGTATCCAAAATGACAATCATGAAGCTTAACATAGAATTTGTCAAAGATATGTTTGAATGGTTCTGTGCTTCCTTGTCTTCAACCACCATGGTGTAGAGACTTGGTGATGTAGAGATTGCTCAAGATGTGAGTAGTTTACAATCTCATGGAATTAGATTCATCCAAGTACCTACATGGGTTAGATAACATGCAAGATGTAAATATATCCAAGACATAAGATGATCATCATGAGAGAAATATCAAGGATTAGTCATAAGCTCATGTCTTGCATGTATCCAATGGAGTTCCTATTCCAAGTTTGAAGCATCAATTATGTTCAATTCACCTCTTAACCTGCAAAACACTTTCTCATCAAGTGGTTTAGTGAATATATCGGATAATTTCTTTTCGGTGCGAACATGCTTAAGATTAATGTCCCCTTTGGCACCATGATCTCGAATGAAATGATGACGAACTTCAATATGCTTAGTTCGAGAGTGTTGCACGGGATTGTGAGCAATCTTGATAGCACTTTCATTGTCACAAATTAATGGAACATGTTTCACATATATCCCATAATCTTTAAGAGTTTGGGTCATCCAAAGTAATTGAGCACAACATGAACCAGCGGCAATGTATTCCGCTTCAGCGGTGGATAAGGATATTGAGTTTTGTTTCTTGGAAGACCAAGACACAAGAGATCTACCAAGAAATTGACAAGTACCCGAAGTGGACTTTCTATCAACCTTGTCACTGGCATAGTCCGAGTCAGAGTAGCCAACAAGATCGAAAGAGGCCCTCTTAGGATACCAAATGCCAAAGTTTGGTGTATGGATTAAGTATCTCGCTATCCTTTTCACGGCCTTAAGATGACATTCTTTAGGAGCAGCTTGATATCGTGCACACATTCACACACTTAGCATGATATCAGGACGTGAAGCACATAGATATAATAATGAACTAATCATGGGGCGATAAACCTTTTGATCAACTGGTTCACCATCTTTGGTCAAATCAAGATGTCCACTAGTAGGCATGGGTGTAGTCATACCTTTGCATTCTTGCATATTGAACTTCTTGAACAAGTCCTTGGTGTACTTCGTTTGAGAGACAAAGGTACCTTCCTTAGTTTCCTTGATTTGCAAACCAAGAAAGAATTTGAGTTCACTCATCATAGACATCTCAAACTTCTCCGACATTAGCTTCCCAAACTTTTCACTAAAATGAGGGTTAGTAGAACCAAATATAATATCATCAACATAGATTTGGCATACAAATAGTTCTCCATTGACCCTTTTTAGCAAAAAGAGTAGAATCTATTTTTCCAATTTCAAAGCCTTTTTCGATAAGGAACTTGGTCAAGCATTTATACCATGCTCTAGGAGCTTGTTTAAGACCATAAAGAGCTTTGTGTAGTTTGTAAACATGATCAGGTTTCTTAGGATTAACAAAGCCGGGAGGTTGTTTAACATAAACTTCCTCCTCTATTTCACCATTTAGAAAAGCACTTTTAATGTCCATTTGGTACAAGGTGATATCATGGTGATTAGCATAGGCAAGTAAGATGCGAATGGACTCAAGTCTAGCAACGGGAGCATAAGTCTCACCATAGTCCATACCTTCGACTTGTGTGTAGCCTTGGGCGACGAGATGTGCTTTGTTGCGAACTACTTGTCCATCTTCATCTTGCCTGTTGTGAAACACCCATTTGGTACCGATGATGTTGTGGTTGTTGTCGGGCTTCTCAACCAATGTCCAAACTTGATTTCTCTCAAAGTTGTGTACCTCTTCATGCATAGCATTTATCCAATCTGGATCTTCCAATGCTTCTTCAACCTTCATAGGTTCAATGCTAGAGATGAATGAATAGTGTTCACAAAAATTAGCTAAACGAGTTTTAGAGCGAGTGATTCTCCCGGTTTGGATATCTTTGTAGATTTGCTCGACGGGATGGTCTTTAGCAATTCTTGCTCGAACTCGTGAAAGCTTTTGCTTGGGTCTTGGTTGAACATATTCTTCATCTTGTTCTTCTTCTTGGTCTTCTTCATTGTTGGCGTTGTCGTTCTCTTGTCGTGGTGGAGAAGGAGGTCGTTGGTGTTCGTTTGGTGTACTTCCTCGTTTTCTTCATCTTGGTGTGTCCCACTTGTGGATGCTTCCGTATCAACTCTTATTTCACCTTGTCGTGAGGTAGAAGCTTCCACTTGGACGGACAAGGTACTCTCCTTCACCTCCGTTGGATGAATCTTGCCAATAGACAAGTCTTGAATTGCTTCCGAGGGGTCTTTGTCTCCTACATCAATTAGTAATTGCTCTACTTGCGAGCCGTTAGATTCATCAAACTTCACGTCTACCGTTTCTTCAACCTTTCAGGTGAAATTGTTGTAGACACGGTATGTGTGAGAGTTTGAGCCATAACCAAGTAGGAAACCTTCATGAGACTTAGGAGCAAATTTAGAACGACGATGCTTATCAAGAATGTAGCACTTTGAGCCAAATACTCGAAAGTATCCAACTTGGGGTTTGTTACCGGTGAGAAGCTCGTATGCCATCTTGCCAAGTAGCTTGTGAAGATACAAGCAATTTGTTGCATGACAAGCTGCCTCAACCGCTTCCGCCCAGAAGTGCTTTGGCGTCTTGTACTCATCAAGCATCGTTCTCGCCATTTCGATGAGCGTCCGGTTCTTCCTCTCAACAACTCCATTTTGTTGAGGTGTGTACGTAGCGGAGAACTCATGTGAAATCCCTTCTTCGTCAAGAAAGGTATCCACATTTGCGTTCTTGAACTCCGTTCCATTGTCGCTGCGAACCTTCTTGATCTTCACTTCAAATTGATTTTGGGCCTTCCTAGCGAAGTTTTTGAATATATTTTGGACCTGCGATTTATCATCGAGAAAGAACACCCACGTAAATCTTGAAAAATCATCAACTATTACTAGACCAAAAGAATTTCCACAGACTTTTGTAGGCGTTGGGACCAAAAAGATCCATGTGAAGTAGCTCGAGTGGCCTCCTTATGTTCATGATGTTCTTCACGGGATGCCTTCCTCCAACCTGTTTTCCTGCTTGACAAGCGCTGCAAAGTCTATCCTTATCAAATATGACATCGCTAACTCCAAGGATATGATTTCCTTTAATAAGCTTGTCAAGGTTTCGCATACCAACATGACCTAATCGTCTATGCCATAACCAACCTTTAGAGGATTTAGCAATAAAGCAAGTTCTAGGTTGAGCCTTTTTAGTGAAATCTACAATGTATAGATCACCTCTACGTACACCGGTAAAGACCATTTTATGATTATCTCGACGAAACACTTGGCAATTACTTTAGTAAATAGGACATTAAAACCGAAATCAGCAAGTCTAGATACTGAAAGTAAGTTGTAGCCAAGAGATTCAACGAGCATGACATTTTGTATGGAGCTATCATGTGATATGGCCACCTTACCGAGGCCAACCACCTTACCTTTTGAGTTGTCACCGAAAGTGACATACTTTCGAGGACCATCTTTTTCAGCAAGCTCACAAAACATATCTTTATCTCCGGTCATGTGATCGGTACATCCACTATCAAGAACCCATTCCTTTCCGCCTGCCATATATCCCCGAAGATTTGCCATAAGACCAAACTGTCTCATTGCATCATCAAGATCGAAGTCACTATCATCATCCCCGTCATAGTATCCATGTTCAACATCTTCATGTGGTGGATCAAATCCTAGAGAGGGTGATTCGTTAGAGTGAGTTTGACAATGATCTTGTTTATGAATTTTTATAGCTTCAGAAATGATATCACTGATAATTACAACATCTCCTTTGGCACGCATAAGGTTTGTAAGCTCAAATAGACAATCACCAAACATAGGATCACTAGAATTCATCTTACTCAAGGCAATAGACTTATGGAGAATTTCATCTAGATTTTTCAAGGAATAATTTGGAAAATGTTCCTCAAGAAATTTCCATATGGTGTAGGCACACTTAAGATTAGGTAAACATCCAATCAAGTTTCTAGTCAAGCCTCTTGTGATAAGTTCAACAGTTCTAAGATTGCGGATCATGTAAATTGACTCATCAAGGGTAGGATGCATAGGATCAACATGAGGTGCACAAGGGCTAGTAATGTACTTGTTCAAATGATATTGATTGAAAATCACAAGCATCTCATTTTTCCACTCATGAAAATACTCTCCATCAAGTATAGGCACTCTATGTCTAAGACTCCCAATAGTAGACTCATCCATCTTCCTCCAATGGTGTTTAAACCAAAGCAATGGAGACCAAAGCTCTGATATCAATTGAAAGGATCGAGAAGAGGTGTCTAGAGGGGGGGTGATTAGACACGAAGTACCAAAAGTTGCAGTTTTTAACTTCTTTAAGTTCAAGTGGAGTTTAGGCACAAGTTTAACAATCACAATACATAAAAAGCAAGCATGCAAAGAGTATATGAGCAGCGGAAAGTAAAGCATGCAACTTGCAAGTATGTAAAGGGAATGGTTGGAAGATTCAAACACAATTGGAGACACGGATGTTTTTGTTGTGGTTCCGATAGGTGGTGCTATCGTACATCCATGTTTATGGAGACTTCAACCCACGAAGGGTAACGGTTGCGCGAGTCCACAGAGGGCTCCACCCACGAAGGGTCCATGAAGAAGCAACCTTGTCTATCCCACCATGGCCGTCGCCCACGAAGGACTTGCCTCACTAGCGGTAGATCTTCACGAAGTAGGCGATATCCTTGCCCTTACAAACTCCTTGGTTCAACTCCACAATCTTGTCGGAGGCTCCCAAGTGACACCTAGCCAATCTAGGAGACACCACTTTAACAAATGGTGTGTTGATGATGAACTCCTTGCTCTTGTGCTTCTAAAGATAGTCTCCCCAACACTCAACTCTCTCTCTCACAGGATTTGGATTTGGTGGAAAGAAGATTTGAGTGGAAAGCAACTTGGGGGAGGCTAGAGATCAAGATTCATATGGTAGGAATGGAATATCTTGGCCTCAACACATGAGTAGGTGGTTCTCTCTTAGAAAATGTATGCTAGAAGTGTAGGTTCGTTCTGATGGCTCTCTCCACGAATGAAGAGTAGGTGGAGGGGTATATATAGCCTCCACACAAAATCTAACCGTTACACACAACTTGCCAAACTCGGTGGGACCGAATTGGTAAACTCGGTCAGACCGATTCAGCAAATCTAGTGACCGTTAGGATTTTCGGTGGGACCGACATGCAACTCGGTAGGACCGATATGGTTAGGGTTAGGGCATAGCGTAATCTTGGTGGGACCGATTACACAAACTCGGTGGGACCGATTTTAGTAATAAGCTAACCAGAGAGTTGGTCAGGCAAACTCGGTTGGACCGATTACACAAACTCGGTAGGACCGATTTTGGTAATAAGTTAACCAGAGAGTTTGCATTGTAATCTCGGTAGTACCGATTACCCAAACTCGGTAAGACCAATTTTGGTAATGGACATACACAGAGAGATTACAATCCCATCTCGTTGAGACCGAGATCCCTGTGGTGAGACCGATTTGCCTAGGGTTTGTGGCAGTGGCTAAGACATCTGAACTCGGTGGCGTCGGATAGAGAGAATCGGTAGGGCCGAGTTTAGACTTTCTGGTTTAGGACATATGTGGATGTGAGAAATTAGTTGAGGGCTTTGGAGCATATCACTAAGCACTTTGAGCAAGCAAGCCATTAGGCAACACCTCATCCCCTCTTGATAGTATTGGCTTTTCCTATAGACTCAATGTGATCTTGGATCACTAAAATAGAAAATGTAGAGTCTTGATCTTGGAGCTTGAGCCAATCCTCTGTCCTTAACATCTTGAAGGGGTTCCACATCCTTTAGTCCATGCCACTCCATTGTTGAACTTGTCTGAAACATACTAGGTAAAAGTGTTAGTCCAACAAGAGATATGTTGACATTAATTACCAAAATCACCCAGGGAGCACTTGTGCTTTCAGGAGTACATGGTCATCTTGGAGTACAAGTCAAGGTAGAATAAATCCTACGCTATCCTACATTTCCTAAATAACAGTGATACTCAATAATGACTAACAATGAACTAACTCTAGCCAAAGAGGTGTTTGGATGACAATGTTAGATTGACAATAAGTGCACTAGGAGAACTAGCCCCAATCAACACCTCTTTGGTGGGATAGTTGTTTTGGGTGGGTTAGACGCAACTAGCTCAAACTAGCCCTCATGTTTGGATACTTTAGGGCTATTTGAGCCCAAACTATCTCAAACTAACTCTAACCCATGGATCTAAATAGGGCTAATAACTAGTGTACTTAGACCTGCACAATACAAGTTTGAATGACTATGTTTGCTTGTTTTTAAATATTAGGCCTATTGCAGTTAATGACACACCTTTCCACTGCTTGTTTTTAAATATTAGGTTTTTAAAATTTTAGTCTTGCACATGTAGGTCCTGCTGTCAGAGGTTTTGACCCATTGTTCGACCCTTATTGCATATGTGGAAATGAGTTGTCCGTGAATACCAGTCAAGTCAAAAAACTCAGAAAGATTGTTAGGATAAAGAAATTAGCGACAAAAAACAACAAGATCTTTGTCTGCACAATGAAGAAGACATCACTTCACTAAAAGGTTAGTACTAACTGTTATACCTTGTCTTTTTAATTCCTTTGCACATTTCAAATCTTGAGAAGATATTTATGCATATCATTGTTTTCAGGACTTTCCAAAGCAGTTCACAAATGATTACCTCTCAAACCACCTGTATGGTTAGGATGGGAGGAAGGTATTCATGCAACACCCACGGTCCAATATTGAAGTCTTCCTGAAGAGGACGAAGGATGGGCAGTCAATCATCCACATGCACTTGCCTAAAGTTGCAAGACCTTCAACATTAATGAAGGCTCAATATTCGCCATCCGCTTCAACAGTTTTCTAGATGGGATTCATCTGTCTATGTACCCATCTATGATGCTAATTTCTAAAGGTTATAGATGCTGCATGTGAAACTTAGTGCTGGTGCAGTTGTGTAATGGGGTAGCTAAGTGCTGAAGCTATATGATGTTGTACTCTGATGTATTTCAATTATGAAATCCCGCTTCCTTAATACGAAATATATTGTGTGCTTAATATGAAATGTCAATTAGAGTAATAAATGGATTATTAATAATAGTACAATTAGCCTGCTAATGGTCGATTAGCCTTCTAATTAGGTTTTTCTATTGCAAACGGTTATTGAGAAAACACCATGGGTGATGACCTCAGTCAACGCGCAAAGTTTCTAGGAATAAACCGTGTTGGATCAATGAACAATCACACACGACTTTCTCTTGAAAATTGTTTGCGTTAGGGCACCTTGCACAAACGTTTACCACATAAAAAGTGTGTGTGATGGACAGCCTATGCCACACAGTTTCTTCTACGCACCGTGTGTGATGCATTCAATAATGCAAACGGTAAAATTGTTAAAATCGTGTCCAATGGCAACGCTATCAGAAACGATTTAATGGTGAAAATTGTGTGTGACGCACATGCGAACGGAAACGTCTTCCTTGGAGTGACTTGTGGGATGTATATACGAACGGAAACATACTTCTTGGATTGACTGTGTGGGATGTACATACTAACGGAAACGTATTACTTGGATTGGGTGTGGAATGTACATAGGAACAGAAACGTTTAGCCAGGACTAACTGTGTGGGATGTACTTACGATTGGAAACAATTTGGCCTATATAATTGTATTTTTTAATACAATTGTACGTACAATCGTATTTGATCGCTCGCCCATCGCACACGACCTCATTTTGCCGAGCGTGTGTTGCCGGAGGGCCTATCATCGATGGTTTCTGAGTCGTGTGGGAAGGACCCCCCCTATCGCCCACACTCACTTGACGACGGTTCCAAATGCCATCGCGAAAAGGGGTTAAAAACCGTTTGTATAGCACCTCGCTATACCTGTGCATCTCTAGGGTCTCGGGTTTTATTGTATTGTCTAGCCATCGCTACAATTTGCATCTAGGAAACGTGTAGGACTACCGCCTTGTCAGATCCACAACGGAACCCCAGCTTTTCATCTAGTTCGTGTGCTCAATTTTTCATCCACAATTTCATATTGCACTTCATTATTGTTCTGGTTGGTTCTTCGATTGCTTGTGGGAACTCGAACCATGTTGTTCAGGATGATCGTGTCTACGGCAAGGTCAATAACCATCGGAAATTGGTTTAGCGATTGTCGAGGCGTATCGTCGGATATGATATAGCTGGATCGTCAAGGTTAAAATCCACCAAATTGATAGTTATCCCCACTCTCATCTAAAGATCAGGCCGCCGTCACATCAAGTGGTATCAGTTTTCAGGTTCATTGGTGAGAGATTTATAGTTTTATCAGATTAGTTATTTTCTATCCTATAACCCATGAAAAAGCCAAAAAAAATATTAGTTCATCCTTTGCACCTATCTTTTTAGACTTTAGCAATTTTTGCATCTAGTATTTGCTTTGTTGAATCTTTGGTTGCATTCATCCTAGAATTAGTGTTGGTTTAGATTAGTCAGGGAGAAATTCTCTACTAGATCGATCCTTTTTGTTCACCATATTTTTCTCTGTCACACTTGTCCGAAAAGAAGAAAGAGAGATTGCAATCGGTTGTTTCCAAATTTTGGTGACTCCAGACGTTTGTCTTTTCTGTCGCTGCAATTTTTATCCGGCACTAATTAGCATTGCAGCTTTCCGCACGTACAATAGTACGTCAATTTCGCGAGACCCCAGACATACAGGGCACACCCTGTCTGGTCCTCAGCGCTGCTTCACCACAGGCAAGACGCCGGCCTCCAGACAACCCGTGTTGTCTGTTTGCCTCCACGCGTGCCACACACATTAATCTTTGCCAATTTCTTGTGCGTGTGCACTCATACCGGCTAATCTGAACATCCGCAGCATGGCTAGGTAGCTCTAGTAGCAACTTGTCCACTAGCCATCACATCTCGCTGGCCAGCATTCATTGTTTTGTGGAAAAGATACCTAGCACTTGGTCAACGCAATTTTTCTTCTTTTGGTGAAATTGTATGTACCATCGATTGTTCTTGCTGGTAACCGGCTTGTGAAAAACGAGAAAAAAAGGAGAGGTAGGAAAGTAAAAAAAGAGAAAAGTAAAAGAGAGAGAGAGCAAAAAAAGAGAGTAAAAACTCAAGCCGGCTAGCATCTGTTTTGGAAAAACTTGTCGCTTTCTTCTTTTCCATACAATTTTTTTGCTTCTATGCGCTTGCTTCCTGGACCATATATCCTCTACTTTCGAGCTTTATTATAAGACTATACCTCACTTATATTTAGCTATTTAGATCTATCCCATTTTCATCGGTTTCCACTCGCTTGATTCAGTATCTAGGCTTAGATTGTTTATCTCTCACTAGTCGACTACCAACACTAGTTAGGAGTTTGAGCAATTATTCATCTTGCATTACCTTTTTGCAAAATTATGCCACTAATATTGTGAGTTGAGGAAACCTTAACCAAGCTCCACTTCCTACAAGATGCAATCGACACTACTAGTCACCCACAAGCACCAATCTATAGTTTCGGTACAAAGATTGAACACAAGAGATGAACTAGGGTTTGAGACAACTTGGTTCTGTTGAAGATGTTGATGAAGATAGCCCTCCCCAAGATGGAAGAGTTGTTGGTGATGATGATGACAATGTTTTCCCCCTCCGAGAGGGAAGTTCCCCTAGTGGAATCGCTCCGCCGGAGGGAAAAAGTGCTCCTTCCCAAGTTTCGCCTCGAGACGGCGTCCCTTCGTCCCAAAAGACCTATCCTTATTTTTTAGGTCAAAATGACTTACATACCAGAAGAGGGGCACCGGAGGTGGGCTTGGGTGAGCACAACCCACCAGGGCATGCCTGTGCTCCCTAGCACGCCTAGGTGGGTTGTGCCCACCTGGTGGGCCCCCTCTGGTACTTATTGACTCCAAAAATTCTTATTTATTCCATAAAAAATCCTCGTGAAGTTTCAGCTCATTTGGAGTTGTGTAGAATAGGTAGCTTGACGTAGCTTTCTCAGGTCCAGATTTCCAGCTGCCAGAATTCTCCCCCTTTTTGTATACGTTGCATATTATGAGAGAAAAGGCATTATAATTACTCCAAAAAGCATTATTATACAATAAAACAACATAAATAACAGTAGGAAAACATGATTCAAAATGGACGTATCAACTACCCCAAGCTTAGACCTCGCTTGTCCTCAAGCGAAAATCGAAATTGAAAAACATGTCCACATGCTTAGAGATAGAGAGGTGTCAATAAAAACAAAAATACGGACATAGTAGCATCATGTAACTTATTATAACAGCAACAAACTTTAACATAAAACTTTTATCCTAGGCTTCTGTAACGACCCGAACCTGATAAGATTCGATGTCTGTGTGCTCACAGTGCTAGTCCCTGGATCAACTCGCTAGCACACATAGTACATATGAATATCAAATAACAAGTGCATCATTTAACATAACGTATGATCCAGAAGTTATAAAGTATTACAAACTGAATAGCACATGTCTAACTTATTCAATAATAACAGCGGAAAGGTAGCATAATCAACGATGAGTCCATCAATGCCCACTGAAGAACATGTTGAGTGAAGACTCGCAACCCTCATCAGATCTCATCGATCATCGAAAATCCTGCAACATGATAAGTTGCAGCCACAAGGGTCAATACATTGAATGTATTGGCAAATCACACAATATGATATAGCAAACCTACATCCACAAAGCAATGTATGACAAACAAAACACACAAGTTAGTTCGGAGAAGAATGTCTTCACCTACCTCCACTACCTGAACTCACAACCGTCTCTAATTTACTCGCCCAAGATAACCCAAAGATTCTAAATAAACATGACAAGAACTTCAGAAGTATGTCTCAAGTGCGCTCTGTCAATGGCGCATTCTCTAGGAACAATAGAGCGCTCTGCCAAGGACGCATCTACCTGATTTATGTTCCGAAAACTATACCTCGCCTCAAGTGTGCTCTGTCAATTGCGCACTCTCTAGGGACAATAGAGCGCTCTGCCAGTGACGCATTCACCTGGTTAATAATCCCGAGCCTACGGCTATAAACACTCACAACTTTCATGGATCACTCGATACATGCCCACGTCTATCATAGCAAGTTGATCACACCAGAATATGACAACACAGAACATACATATCAAACCAAGCACATGTCATAGCATAAAAATCACACATGCAGCAGAATATAGGATGAGCAAAATCAAAAGTGCAAACTTGCCTTGAACGGTGCTGAAGTACTCTAACGATTAATTCCGATCCGCTTCACACTCCGGACAATCTATACGATTAACGGAGGTAACGATAAATAAACTATGCTCACATAACACTAAAATAAAGTAAACAACAATGAATTCAAATAAAGACTTAAATAACAGAACATATTAGTAGGCATACATTATCTACATGCTAGTACGATCAAAATGCAAAAATAATCAACTCATTTGGATCTACGATTTAAAAGATATGGCCTCCGGAAGACTAAATTCAAATTTAAACAAATTCAAAATTGAACTGTTCAAAAATGTGAAACCTTGGTTCTTCAATATTCTCCTGGTCACTACGAGTACACAGGAAAAAGAATCGATGAATTTGGAGTTACGGATCTCAAGATAAACCTAGATGAAAATTTGATATGGAATCTGCAAAGAACAATTATGCCATAAAAGTGTTCTGGGAAGAACTGCCGCGGTACTGTGGATGTGCCACATGGCGCATGCTGACTGGCTGGAGGGTGTTCGCTGCGATGGCTAACGGAGAAGCGGCCGCTAACTAATGCATACCGCTTCGAAGAAAAAAAACCGGAACAGATCTAATCTGGGCTGTCCAACTTAGATCAGACGGACGGGGATGCTCACCGGAAAATAGAGTACGGCCGGACCTGAAGACGATGGCCACGGGCGGCTCGGTGGCTCCTGCTCCGGTGGTCTCCAGACTCCGGAGGGTAGCGTACGGGGCGCGGAGCTCTGCTGCGGTCTCGAATATGTCCTCAGCAGCGTCGGTGGCGAGCGGGGGCGATGGCAGAAGGTGGCTGGAGCTCGGGCGGTGGGCGATCTGCTCCTGGTCGAGGTTGCAGCGCTCGGTTCGGTGAAACCCCTACGCAACTAAGAGGTGAGGTCGAGACAGAAGCTCGAGGTGATCAAGAATAGGTTAACAGAGGTGCTGGGAACCGACGGGGGCGACGAAACGCACCAACAGAAGCTTCAGGTGGTGACGGTCTCCGGCAACATCGGGACGACGCCCTAGGGCACGGGAAACAGCGGTTTTGGGAAAAATCGGACGAGAAGAAAGAGGGGATTATTTATATGGAGGTGAGAGTGCGAGAGGTGCAAGATCTGAGCCGAATCCACCGAGGACTTGGATCGGGATTGGTCTCCAGGAAGAACACGAACCAGGGAGAGAGATGACATGTGGGTCGTGGTGGTCGTGGCGTAAAAAAAAAAACCGGTGGGTGGGCTGCTCATTGGGCTTGACTGCTAGCTGCTGCTCTTGCTGCTCTAGCGCAGAGAGGCGATGAAAAAAGACAGCGCTATTGGGTTTGCTACAGCGCAGCCCAACTGCAAAGTAAACTATTGGCTAAAAAAACAATAGCAGATTACTTCCTAAAAATATCAAAAAAAATACGTACAAATATTATTACTATCATATAAAACAGTGAACATTTTTATAGCTCTATGGAAATTTCGGTAAAACTATTTTATGCAATACAAGCCAATAAAGAGCATTTAAACAATATATAAAATAGTTTGAGATTCTATAGTTACAAAAATAAATCCTATGAACCCCAAATAATATTATGAACAATATCAACATTTTTTTTAACTGTGAAAAAAGTCATGTTATATCCTCTCCAATATTTCGCCTTGAGTTGAATAATGAACCAAATATTAAGAAAACGACAAACCATGCATCAAAATATGAATGATCTATTAACATTCCAAATTTAGAAAATTTGGGATGTTACAGCTTCTCATGAACAAGTGACAATTCATCACAACATCGAAGTAAAAAGCATAAACTCTATTGGAAATGAACAAACTATGTTCTCAGTCAACTTTGCAACTACAATTCATCATCTTTTTAGGAAGAGTAACGTATCAGAGCCTTTAGGAAGTCCGCATACTCAACCATCATTTAGTCTTCTATGATTGCTAACACTAACCGCGTACACATGAGCAAAACGTTTCAACCACACACATAGAAAGATAGGGGCTTATAGTTTCGCCTCCCAACACACTCACCTCCAGGGTGATGTCAACAATAATAACGCATTCTACCCATATTCAAATGGATATATGTGCCTAGATCTTTCCTCACCACATGATGCTTGCCAAAGGAGAAAATAAAAAGGAATAGAGAGAAGAACTTTGACTCTTGCTTGAAAGTAAATACGTGAAAGTAACAGATAGGCCCTTCACAGAGGGAAGCAGAGGTTGCCATGCGCTTTTTGTTTGTATGCTCAACCATTAGTGCAAGAGAACGTCACGTTATATTTCCCCTTGTGATGGCATGTAGCGACCACGATCCTAATGGACCGAAGTCTCTGTGCTTAAGTGTCATCCCTGGATCGGTATGCTGACACACACACAGTACTCGAGGAATTATAGCAGAGTTCAATCACACACTTATTACATCAAGGTCCTCATAAAGAGTATCTGTTACACAAATAAAATGGCTGAAGGCCATCTAAACTAAATAACCGCGGAAGCTTTGAGGATAAATGAGTCCATCAACTCAGACGGCATAGCTGAGTGCATGACAATGACCTATCGCACCTTATTCTTTGTCGATAAAGTCTGCAACATGAGACATTGCAGCCATGTAGGTCAGAACATGGAATATGCTGGCAGAGGTACACTTTAGAGCTAATGAATGCAAGAAACTATATCTACATGCATATTTGGCTGGTGGAGGCTCTAAGTTTAATTTTTTGCATAAAGCTAATTTTTTCCTACAACAAAGGAATAAATTTTATTTACTACAAAGTAATACCAATATTTGAGAAGGTTCCTCCAACTCAAATCCCAACCTTAAATCAAGTATCATCATTAAACCCAATTCAATTAATTAAAGAGTGATGAGATCAACAATAATATCCACTTCTAGATACTCAAAATGTCCATAAGCGGGGACACGGCTAACCATGATTAGTTTATACACTCTACAGAGGTGCACACTTTTCCCCACAAGACTCAACCGCATCCATGGTCGGAAGATCGAGACATAGTCTTTCTGAAGCATTAAATCTCTACTCTAGGTAGACCGGTACACCTACTTTCCCCTACATTTGCTAGTCCACCTCTTCAAGAGCTCATACAACTTACTCAACTATGCCAGAGCCCATAATGGCTTGTGGATGCACACGGAAGTTTCTAGGCATGAAATATCATATGATCCCTTTGAGCTTGGGTGGCGAACCGAGGAAAAATCACACGGGTACTATGGGATTTCCCAATGGGCAAGCACTGGTTTCTACAGGTGCCGCAACCAGTCCACCCAGATGTGTATTAAAGTTGCCACCTTAATGTTATCCGAAATTATTATCTCTCACAACTTCCATGTACATCATGATCCAATCCCCATCTATGAGCATGGCTAAGCAGTAATTGAGCATAACGTATATTTCCGGGGGGATCAAAGGTAATAGGTTCCTACCTCAAGTACGATAACCCAACCACATGTTCCCAATCCTACTCATGCAAATAGTTGAGGGGCAAAACTAATGCATAGTAAAAACTGGGTATAGAAAAGTATGATCAAAGTGTAACTTGCCTTGCTGACGATCGGAAAACTCTAGAGATTCGTAGTTACAAGCTTCGCACTCCAGAAAATCTAGAATGGAAAAACAATAGCATACATAAGCAATCAAGCAAATGATGCAAGAAGAAAACGAGAAAAGATCCAAATAAAACTCGAAAACAAGAAAATAACTAATCTAAACAGAAAACAAATTCTGACAGCATTATATTTCTGTGGATTAGATCTTAACATTAGGTACATGTGATTAGCTACGATTTGCAAAAAGAATCGACTCAAACGGAGCTACGAAACTCACGATACAAACAAAACAAGATCAAATACTAATCTGAACTACTCTCAAATTTTAAATTATCAAAATCATGTTCAAGTTGGTTTACTGGATAGAGGGTATCACTCTGAAGATTTAGGAGTTGGTTTCATCTAATTTGGATAAACGAGCTAAAAGTTACGCTAGTTTGAAGATCAGGGGCTAAACCGCGGTAAAACTATTCACGGATAGGTCCTTGGCAGAAAATAAACAGAAAAAGAAAGATCTATCGGACGAATGTTCGCTAACAGAGACTAACGAACGAATTCGTTCATTAACAGATCAAAATGGGTGAACGTTCACTAACTAACGAACTAAAATAAAAACTGATGTAATAAAAAAACAAAAAAACCGGATCGGTTTATACCGTTCGGTCGGTTTGGTCAACGGCAGCGAGAAAAGCGACGGCGTTGGCGGCTCTGGCTTCGGCGGGGCTCCAGCGAGGCGAGGTGGTCGGCGGCGGCAGCTGCGGCGCTCTGGGCGGCGTGGAGGCAGTAGGCGACGTCGCGGGCGGCGACCGACGGCGTGGTGGTGGCGGCGCGACGAGCGGGCGGTGGCGCGGCTACGGTGGTTGCAGAGGTGGGCAGTGCGGGTTGGACGGGGTGGAGGCGGCGGGCGTACGACAGCTTATAAAGAGGGGCGGAGCGGGGTTGGGTTGGAGGAGAGGGCGGCGACGACTTGGAGTCCGAGCCGGACTCCTCCATGGCAGCGAGCGGCGGCGCTCGGGACTCCTCCCGAGTCGATCGGCGCGAGGGTGGAGCTGGGCCGCGGCCTGGCTTCGGCTGGGCCGGCCCAGTCGGGATTTTTTTTAAACAATTTTTCCTAGAGACTAAACAACACTCTAAATAAATATAAATATAAGCCTAAAAATTCCAAAAAAATGCGCGTAGCTAAATGGCCTTATATATGACCTCGTGAACATTTTTCTTGACTTATATGCCTAACTAAAATATAAACATTACAATTTTAATTACTCGGCTAATAAATAAATAAACTCGCGAATAAAATCAAATAAACTCTCAAAACTTCAAAATTCAATTTCCAATATTTTTCTACTAATTTGAAGAAGTCATATTATCTTCTCTCATTATTTTAACAAAATATTTGGAAAAGAATTTTGAAAAGCAATTTGATCCAGATACCAAATTTTTGATAAATCAAAACTGGATTTTTGTGGAACCTCCAACTCTCTCAAATTGGTCCTTGAGTTGCTTAAGGCCTCTTGGATCAAAATGCGACCAAACTTAACAACTAAATGCAATAAATCATGTATGCATATGAATGATCTATGTATAACAATCCAAATTGAAAATTGGGATGTTACAAACCTATCCCCCTTAAGATGAGTCTCACCCTCGAGGTTTGGGTTGGTCAGCAAAAAGGTGTGGGTGGTCCTTGTGGAGGTCTTCTTCTCGCTCCCAGGTAGCTTCCTCCACGTTATGGTGGCTCCACTGAACTTTGCAAAATTTGATGACTCTGCTGCGAGTATCTCGGCTGGAAAACTCAAGAATCTTAACTGGCTTATCTTCATAGGTCAGATCACTATCCAGCTGAATCGCTTTCAGTGGCACTTATCTCTCAGAGGAATGTCGACCATCTCTGTGTGGCCCTTCTTCAACTGGGAAATGTGAAACACATCATGAACTCCTGACAATCCTTCGGGTAATTCCAACTTGTAGGCAACTTCTCCCATGCGTTCCAAAACTCTGTAGGGTCCCACAAATCGTGGTGCTAGCTTTCCCTTGACTCCCAAACGCTTAACTCCTCGAAGTGGGGACACACAAAGATATGCTCTGTCTCTGACTTCATAGGCTACCTCCTTGAATTTAGTATCTACATAACTCTTCTGCCTGGACTGGGCTATCTTGAGTCTATCTCAAATCAACTTAACCTTCTCCTCAGAATGTCTGATTAAGTCTGGTCCGAACAACTGTCTATCTCCAACTTCATCCCACGATAATGGTGCATCCTTCCATACAAGGCTTCGAAAGGGCCCATCTTCAAACTGGCTTGATAACTGTTGTTATAAGAGAACTCTGCATAGGGCAAATTGTCATCCCAACTAGATCCGTATTCTAGCGCACAAGCTCTCAACATGTCCTCCAGAATCTGATTGACTCTCTCGGTATGCCCATATGTCTGTGGATGAAAGGCTGTACTGAGCTCTAGCCTGGTGCCCAAAGTTTCCTGTAGCTGTTTCCAAAACTTTGAAGTAAACTGTGTTCCTCTATCTAATACGATGGTCATCAGAACTCCATGCAGACATACGATCTTGGTCATGTATATCTTTGCCAACTTAGCACTCGTATAAGTTGTCTTCAGATGGATGAAATGAGCTACCTTCGTCAAGCGATCGACTACAACCCATATAGAGTTGTAGCGTGAAAGAGTCCTGTGTAATCTAGTGATAAAATTCATGCCAAGTTTATCCCACTTCCATTCGGGTATCGGCAAAGGCTGAAGTAAGCCTGCTGGTTTCTGATGCTCTGCCTTAACTCTCTGACATACATCGCATACTGCTACATACTCTGCAATATCCTTCTTCATTCCTATCCACCAAAAACTCTCCTTCAAATCCAGATACATCTTGGTGTTTGTTGGGGATATATCTACTGAATATAAACCGCCCAGGTAGGGCCGGGTTATACCTGTAATGAGTCATCCATATTGAAGCCCATGAAGATAAGGAGTATGGCACTTTACTGAAGAGACTTAGAGGCCCAGGGCCCAAATGCGGATTACGGCCCGTAGATGTAAAGCGCCATATACTATGTAAATTGTGTTGTAAGATAGGAACGGGTAAAAACCGAGTCGGACACGTGTATGAGCCGGCCGGGATTCTGTAAACCACCGGGAGTCAACCTGTGTATATAAAGTGATGACCCGGCGGCGGTACAAAGACAATAAACAACAACTCGAGAGCTAGGCAAAGCAGATTCGCTCCCTAGTCACCGAAACCCCATCAATTCCACCACAACTGGATCATAGGCTTTTACCTTGACTTCAAGGGGCCGAACTAGTATAAAATCCCCATGTCCATTGTCCGGTTTAACCCCTTTAAGCTAATCTCATTGCGATGGCTCCACGACTAAGTCCTCACACTAGGACATCTGACGTGATAATTCCACGATAGTTGGCGCCCACCGTGGGGCTTTCGCACGAAGGTTTCAAGTTCTTAGAGGGCAATTTCGAAGTACTCAAGGGATATGCAGTGGCCCGGATGACCAAGAGTCGTCGCGGAAAGCTCTACATCGATGACACAGGCTCCCGACGCCGGCTCAATCGAGTACATGTACCAGGTTCCCTTCAAAGGAATTCATGTCTTCATTGTCAAGATCGGCGAACTGGGCCCAGAGCCGGACATCTGCACCGACCTCATCGAGATGGCTCAGCGTGCAAGCCCCGCCCTAGTTCAGCCCACCATGAAGCGTGCATTCGTAGGATTCATCAATGGTGCGGAGTCTGAACCGGTATCCGACCTTGAGACGGTTGTGTATTCGGATGGCGAATCATCCACCGGTGAGACCGAGTCACTGTACCAACTGCAAGATGGCCAGTTTGGGGGCTTTTCCTATGGCGACAGTATTCCGGACCCCCTTGAACTGCCAAACCGGGTTGCGATCTTCGTGGCCGGTATGCAGCCCACCCAGCACTCCTCAGCTGCAACGGCGATGATTTCCGGATCGGCAGCCGGGGCAGGAGGCCCCGCGTGCCCGCCGGCTCAAGTCCTATCCGATTTATTGGATGCCTGGACGACATTGTTGACCATAGAGGTTACCCTGGATAATCGAGATCAGTATAATGCGGAGGTCACGGAGCTACGAGATTAGATAGCTAGGGCCAAGGAGGACTTGGCGGCTGAGGAAACCAGGATGGCTGAGGAGCGGGCCGCTTTAACTGCTGAGGCACAGCGGATTCAGGCAGAAAATTACCGGCTCATGCTGGATCAGGATGCTTCAAATGACGTATTGAGGAGGAGGCATCGGTCTCGTCTACCACCGGTTTATGAAGCAATGAACCTCTTTAACACGCCAGGAGCGGGAACCAGTAACCCGGCAACGGTAAACTGGATTGAAGCACCTATGACAGGAGTGCCAGATCAGCCACGGACGATGGACCTGCCTCGACGGAACCATGACCCGCCTCAGTAAATGTCGACACCGCCGGGTCTCTTTTCCACCCCTTTGGTTAACATGATCGCTACGGCGTCGTGATTGGCAGCTATTCCGATGGAAGGCGAGTCTCCTACAGAAGTTGAGATGCGTCATGCCCGAGAGCTCCTTCAAACGGCTTTGGTTCAGCAACAGGCTTATTTGTATAGTCGAGACATGATTCATTCAACCCCTCGCCCGAGCCGGAGTTACAGGAGGCATATCGATGAACCAGCTGTGTCAAGCAGTGCGCGGAACCGTAACACCCCTCGAGGGCCTAACCCGGTGGGCGGTGGTGCAAATGCTCAGGACGTGGTGGATCACGATAGAGCATGTCGAGAAGCCGAGTTAGCAGTGCAGTACATGGACCGTCAACTTACTCTGGTTCGTCCGACAACTTCAGTGGAACCAGGTGTTGCTTTCAGTTCTTGGGGGGTGCCGTGTCTCTCCCCGGCTATACACAATGTGCGGCTGCCCAAAGACTTCAAGGGCCCACGTAAGGTGCCCAATTACACTGCTAACTTACCCCCCGATTCATGGATCAAAAGCTATGAGATGGCAATGGAGATGCTGGATGTGGATGAGGCGGCATGTGCTAAGTACTTCACCATGATGTTGGAAGGAACAACTCGCACTTGGCTAAAAAGTTTGCCAGCTAACTCCATTGGGTCATGGGCCGAGTTAAAGGCCCGGTTTATACTGAATTTCAAGGACACGTGCAAGTAGCCCATGTCAATTGTGGATTTAGCTGCCTGTGTCCAAGAAGAAGGTGAATTGACAACCCACTGGGTGCACCGGGTTTCGGGAATCTTGCATTCATCGGACCGCATCAATGTCGATTCAATAGTCATAACGTTGGAGGGCAATTGCCGGTTTAAGCCGCTGAAGCTGAAGTTGGGATGGCTCGAGCGTCACTGCAATGACATGGGAACGCTTATGGCAGCTCTGGTTAAGTATGCCGACTCTGATAGTACCAAGGACCCCGAGTTTGACCCGGCGGGCCGTGGAAATAATAGTAAGCGTAAAGCGGATAATAGTTCAAATTTTGTGGCTAACACCAACGTGCAGGATAATGGTCAGCATCGTAAGGGTAAACCGCCCCCGTGGAGTGGAGGATCAGGTGTCAATCTTGAGCGCCTGTTAAATCAGCCTTGCCCAAGGCACAGGACGCGAGAAAAGCCAGCTACACACCTCTGGAAGGATTGCTTTATTATGCGGGAGTTCAGAAACTCGGATCTTTTCCGATATGATCATGGACCGCCTGGAGGTTTAGGACCCGGGTCTCATGGGCCGGGTTATGGTGGAGGTAGTTCTGGCTCAGGATTTCTAGGTAATCAAGGCGGACATGGAAATCAAGGCAATCAGGGCAACCATGGTGGTTTTAATCAACAGGGGAGTCAGCAGTAGCAACAGTCAGGTTACCAGAGACACCCGAAGCAGTTGAATAGTGGGCATTATCATGTCTTCACCACTAGCCTGTGCAAGCGCGATTAGAAGCTTCATAAAAGGGTAGTGAACTCCGTTGAACCGGCGGTGCCCCGTTACTTGCGCTGGTCTGAACAACCTATTGTGTGGAGTCGAGAGGATCATCCACCCCGGGTTGATAATCCGGGTCATCTGGCATTGGTGGTGGCGCCTTAGGTTGGAGGTTATAAGTTCACCAAGGTGCTCATGGATGGAGGGAGCAGTATCAACATCTTGTATTATGATACCTTCCGTCGCATATGGTTGATAGACAAGAATCTTAAACCGTCAAAAACCGTTTTCCACGGTGTGATGCCTGGTAAATTGGCTTATCTAGTTGGTAAGATAGCTCTGGAGGTTGCTTTTGGAGATGATCATGATTCAAGATTAGAGACATTGACTTTTGAAGTGGTGAAAATCAGGAGCCCGTACCATGCCCTGTTTGGACGGCCGGCTTATTCTAAGTTCATGGCAAGGCCCTGTTATGTTTATCTGCAGCTCAATATGCTGGGTCATAAGGGGACCATCACAGTACATGTAAGCTGTAAGATCGCTTTGGAGTGTGAGAAAGGTGATGCGGCCTATGCTGAGTCGGTTTGTGCAACAGAGGTGTTGAAGTTCTACAAGGACAATGTTGATCCGGCGGATATGACTTCTTTGAAAAAACCAACTACAGAGCATGATCCGGCTTTGAAGTTTAAATCGGCTGATGAGACTAAGCTGGTCGATTTTGTTCCTGGCGATTCATCAAAGTAGTTTAGCATCAGCGCTAACCTGGATCCAAACTAGGAAAGCGCGCTCATCGAGTTCATCCGTGAGAACCGGGACATCTTTGCATGGAAACCTTTTGACCTGCCAGGTGTACCGAGGGAACTCGCTGAGCACACTCTTAATATCGATCCCAAGTTTAAACCGGTCAAGTAGTTTCTCCGGCGCTTCAATGAAGAAACACACAAAGCCATCGGTGAGGAGGTAACCCGGCTCTTGGCGGCAGGGTTTATTGTGGAGGTTTTTCACCCTGAGTGGTTAGCTAACCCGGTGCTAGCACTTAGGAAGAACGGCACTTGGCGCATGTGTATGGATTACACATATTTGAACAAGGCTTGTCCAGCTGATCCCTTTGCTCTCCCTCGTATTGATCAAATTATTGATGCTACGGCGGGTTGTGAGCGTTTGAGCTTTCTAGATGCTTATTCTGGTTATCATCAGATCAAAATGGCAGTTAAGGACCAGGAGAAGACAACTTTTATAACTCCCTTTGGAGCCTTCTGCTATGTATCTATGCCTTTTGGGCTCAAGAGTGCCCAGGCGACTTATCAGCGATGTGTGCAGGATTATCTTCATAATCATATTGGGCGCAGTGTTCATGCTTATGTAGATGATATCATGGTGAAGTCTAGGAAAGCGGAGACGTTAATAGATGATTTGAAGGAAACATTTGATAATCTCCGGATTTATAAGATGATGCTTAATCCGGCCAAGTGTGTTTTTGGTGTACCGGCAGGCAAGCTCTTGGGTTTTCTGGTGTCTAACAGGGGCATTGAAGCTAATCCGGAAAAGATCAAGGCTATCACGTCTCTAGCTAAACCGGCGTGTATCAATGATGTTCAACGTCCGGCGGGTTGTATTGTAGCACTAAGCCAGTTTATCAGCTGGTTGGGAGAGAAGGCTATCCCTCTATATCAGATGATGAAAAAGATAGACAACTTTGTCCGGAGTGATGCTGCTAATGCAGCGTTGGAGGATCTGAAGAAGCAGTTAGCCGAGCCACCTGTTCTTGCTGCCCCCATTGATAAAGAAACATTGTTGTTATATGTGGATGCTAACGCCCGGGCTGTCAGCGTGGCTATTATGGTGGAGCGCAAGGAGGCAGGTAAGGAGTATCCAGTTCAATGGCCGGTTTATTATATTAGTGAGGTGCTTATTGAATTGAAGTAGAGATATCCACATTGGCAAAAGCTTGTGTATGGAGTTTTCATGGCGAGCCGGAAGCTTAAGCAACACTTTCAGGGCCATCCCATCACTATGGTCAGTTCCGCTCCTTTGGGAGATATCATCCAGAACAGGGAAGCAACTGGCCGGGTTGCTAAGTGGGCTATCGAGCTTGGACCTCACGGGTTGAAGTATATGCCTTGTATGGCCATCAAGTCCCAAGCACTCGTGGATTTCATCAATGACTGGACAGAGTTGCAGGCGCCGGAGGATAAACCGGATAACACATACTAGACTATTCACTTCGATGGGTCCAGACAATTGGAGGGCTCGGGGGCTAGAGTGGTTCTTACTTCTCCTTGAGGTGACAAATTTTGTTATGTTCTCCGCTTGATGTTTCCTTGTACTAACAATGCAGCTGAGTATGAGGCCTTGCTCCATGGTCTTTGGGTGGCTAAGGAAATGAACTTAATCCGGGTACGGTGCTTTGGGGACTCCGATTTAGTGGCTCAGCAAGTCTGGTACTTGGGATTCTAAGGATCCACTCATGGCGGCTATCGGCGTGAGGTGGACGTTATTGCGGGTCACTTCAAGGGTTACCAGGTCGAGCACATTGATCGGCAAGAATGAAGCGGCGGACGCTTTAAGCCGGCTGGGGTCTCAGCGTAAACTGGTGCCTCCCAATGTCTTTCTTGATATTTTACCTAACTCGACGGTCAAAGTACTGACGGAGGAGGACCTGGCTATTCCTGACCCGGAGGCTCAATTGGTGGCGGTTCTTCATGCTATCCCTGATTGGACGGTGCCATACCTGGCGTATATGACCAGGGGGGAGTTACCCGAGGACGAAGTTTTGGCCAGGCAAATAATCCGGCGGTCCAAGTCCATGACTATTGTCAATGGCGAGTTACATCACTGTAGTGTCTCGGGGGCATTTCAGCACTGCGTTTCTCCTGAAGAAGGCCGTGAGATTTTGGGAGAAATCCACGAAGGGGATTGTGGTCATCATGCCGGTTCAAAACCCTTGTGGCTAAAGCTTCCGACATGGTTTCTATTGGCTAACGACTCATGCTGATGCTGAGGATTTGGTCAGCAAGTGTGACGGTTGTCAGAAGTTTTCACGCCGAGCCCATGTTCCGGCCCAGGAGTTGAGGATGATTCCAATCACTTGGCCATTTGCAACTTGGGGGCTGAATATGGTTGGGCCCTTTAAGAGGTCCAAGGATAAGAAGACCCACCTTTTGGTGGCAGTTGATAAGTTCAATAAGTGGGTAGAAGGCGGAGCCAGTCAGCAAGTGTGATGCAGCCACGGCGGTTCAATTCATGAAGAAGGTGATTTTCCATTTCAGTTTTCCACACAGCATCATAACAGATAATGGCACGAACCTCTCCAAGAGGGATATGGAAGACTTTTGTCAACGAGAGCACATCCGACTTGATGTGTCATCAGTGGCTCACCCCCAGTCTAATGGTCAAGCTGAGAGAGCTAATCAAGAAATTTGAAAGGCATCAAGCCCCGGCTTATGGTTCCTTTGGAGAGCACGTCGGGTTGTTGGGTGGAATAGTTGCCTTCCGTATTGTGGAGCATTAATACCACCCCCAATAGATCTACGAGTTATACACCCTTCTTCATGGTCTATGGAGATGAAGCAGTTCTCCTAGTGACATTTTCCATGACTCGCCTCGGGTGGCAGCTTATGTTGAAGCGGACAACGAACAAGCACGCCAAGATGCATTGGACCTGTTTGATGAAAAACGGGACATAGCGGCGGCTCGTTCGGTGATTTATCAGCAAGATCTGTGGCGTTATCACAACCGCCGGGTTCAAACCATAGCTTTTCAAGAAGGCGACTTAGTGCTCCGGCTTATCCAGGATCAGACTGATATGCACAAGTTATCCCCACCTTGGGAAGGGCCCTTTGTGGTCAGCAAGAATCTGAACAACGGGTCATACTACCTTATCGATGTTCGAGAGCACAAAGACTCACGCAAATCGGAGGAGGAGACCCGCCGGCCGTGGAATATGGCTCATCTTCGGCCTAATTACACCTGAGCCATAGGCTCCTATTATGTACATATTCTTGACAATGTATATATTATGTTCAATATAATAAACCGCCATCCCTGCTAAAGCGGCCCCTCTACCGTTCTTCCTTAAAAGTTTTTGGTTACATGGGGGCTTCTGTTTAGAAAGCGAAGTTCTGATTGTCCAGTAATCCGGCTTATAAAGCTAAAAAAAGGAGTTTTGGGGGCTTCATACCCAAAATCATAAGGAGCTAAAGAGAGTTTGTTGCAAAGCACAACTTAAACATAGGCGCCCACTGAGCACAGCTCAAAATATTGCTTGGGGGCTCTTTTCTTCTACAAGAACAAAGAGTCTGTAACCTTGCAATAGGCTATAAAACCCAGGCTTGGAAGCTAGGTGTATTCACCTAAAACCCCGGGTTATCCTGCCTTTTTAAGTAAGTCACTCCGTCCAGGTAATCCTGGTAAGACCCGTCGAATGTTTGACAATCAATCTTATAAAGACCCTGAACTTGTCATAGTTAAAGTGACGATTGGTTAATGTGAGGTCCATCTTATAAGGCTTTGTAAACTGGTTTAACTCACTGGCCTGGCAGCCCATGAAAATCCTCACCTTTTTGCGTGTTTTCTTCGCAAGTCTTTCTTTTCGATATTTATTTTGATATGGTTTATATTAAATCAGGTGTTTACTAACCTGGTTTGGCTTTGACTACAAGTCACCAGTACAATATATGAATAATCCGGTGTTTATTATAACCCGGTATGGCTTCATTATAAACCGGCAAAACATGCTGGGAGTTATCAGTACTCAAGATTTGGGTTATCACCCTTACTACAATAAGTTGGTAAACCAATAATGTGATTCAATGTCACAGGTATGATGTATTTCATATTTTTCTTAAAAATACAACCTTGGTTATAAACCCTGGTTTTATGTTGGGTATTATGACCCGTCCGGCGGTAAACCGCCAGGACACTTTAAGTTTGTTATATGCAGAAACATGGTTGAATAAAGCTGCTATGGGTCATAAGCAGACGTAGCATAATCATGACGGATTAACAGCATTATGCAAAGTGAATATGCATGATGGCATAGCAGACCAAGTGTTTAAACTAGCCTATTACAAGGCGCTTTGATGGCCCAAAAGGATAATTATTTATCACACGGATGGCGTGTGCGAAAACTAAACTGGCCTCCGGATCATGATTCTTCACCAGGCTGACCTGAAGGTTGTGGATCATCCTGCGCCGGTTCACCCTGCTCCTCTCCACCTAGTGGCTGGAAAGCAATGGTTGCCCGGTCAATCCCAGTTAAGGCTTGGAAGCAGCTTCATCACTTATAAGGGTGGACGGTTCAACATTAGGGGCATAGGTATGCTTACGGATTGGCAGGATAAGATTTTGCACATCATAAGTCAGTGCGTTAACCCGTTTGTTGTTGGCATCATAAATTGTTTGGTAAAATGACAAATCAGTGTCTTCAGCCAGTTTGCTTGCTAGTGGTCGCATTTCCCTCGTTATGGCCCTAAGGTCGTCATTATCAAACTCTGACCCATCCTCTTTTTGGCCTGGATAGCCATTTCCAATATCTTCCGGATCAAGGTCAGATATCCATGCCTTGGCACGAGTCAATGCAGTAAGAGCACCAACCCTAGTAGCTGATTTCTTCAATTCCTCAAGCCGGGAAGGCATCATAGATAATTTTTCCAATGTTTCCTTGATTAAAGTTGGGGGCGGTTTATTATGTGAAGCTGTGCAGATGACCCGTTGAGCCCCGGTATATAGTTGCTCTATCAGTGTATGAGCAGCCTTCAGTTTTTTGCATATGTCCGAGCCAGGATGGGTGACACGGCTACCTGCAATTGTCAAAATAATAGTAAACTGGCAGTTTCATGGATGTTGTTTATTTACATCTTATGAAGAGGGTATTTACCAAAGACAGCACATGTCATAGCATTGATTTGCGGCTTCAAGCCAATCAGTTCTTCTGCTACCGGATTAAGGGCTGCTTTAGCGTCCTTCACCCGCTTTAGCAAAGTTGCTTTTTCAGTATCCCATCCTTCCCATTCACTTTTGAAGTTTTCCTTCAGTTGTTCCATGGATGTTAAACCTCTGGTCAGTTCACCTTTAGCCTTGGAAGTTTCTGCTTGCTGGGACTTGATATGTTCTTGAAGGTCAGCGCTTTGAGATTCCTTTTTCCTCAGATCAGCCTGCAAGAGACATTTAATGAGTTGGTAGTGCATATCTGAAGTCCCAAGCACATAACAAGTTATACACTTGGCACTTGGGGGCTAATGCATATTTGGTCAAGTTCAGGTTATGGATTTTTCCTCTTCAATTGGATTACAAAGATGATTATAATTTTAGAAGCTTCATGACATAAATGTACCGGCTCATCCTAAAGGTATAAACCGGTCCCTGGGGGCTATGCAAGCAAAATTAACTATTGTTCTGCTACAAGTCCCGGTTCACATTAACATTATGAACCAGCCCTTGGGGGCTACTGGAATTGATAGCCTAAACCAGTCATAAGGAACGAAAGCTTCTGCAGAGAGTGATATTTACCTCATATCACTCCTTCATCAAGCCTACTAAACTGGCTTCATAGTCGTAGCTTGTGTACAGGAGGTTTAAGAATCCAGAATGACTGTCTTGGGCGTTGAGGCGGGCATAGCTTGATAAATCTGTTTTCCACTTGCCCTTGTCCACAGCAGAAAGTTCTTCATTGGCACCATGCTTTGATAAAGCGATATGATTGCCAGGGAGGTGAAACCAGTACCAGTAACGACAACATTGTCATCACCATGTTTAGCCGGACTTGGCGGATCATTAGCATGAGCCGATGGATCAATATCCATGTTCTCAGCTTCAGTTGGTTGATCCGGCAACGACGGGCCATCAGGAATATTGACGGTTCAGGAGTTTGTTCTGTTTCATCCCGATTGGGTTCTTCAGCCGGTTTGGTCACTTTGGCCTTCTTGCTGGTTCTGGCTTTGGCCCTGGAAAGTAATAAGTATGCATCAGAGCAGTGCAAGGATCAAAAATATAAAGGTATGACGGATTAGCAAAATCTGCTCACCCAGGAACTGTTTTAAGGGTTGGAAGCTTCATTGATGTTGATTCGCCAGAAGATGAGTGGGAGGTCCCCTGATAATTCGAGTTAGACGGATTAAGAGGATATCGGAAATAACCCGCCCTAGGATAAGGTGTATCAGAAGTATAAGAGACCTCTTGGCGACATTTACGAACCGAAGAGTTCGGTAAACCGGAGGAGGCAACCACTTGGCTGATGTGTCTTCAAAAGAAAGTGTTGATCCAAATAAGATAGAGAGTGTGAAAATCTTACTTTTCGGACTGCTTGACGGTTTTTTGGTGTTGGCAGAGGATCTGAGTCGGAAGAAAGAATAGTTACCTCTACGTCACCAGCACAGCTAGCTTCCGCATCATCCTGATAATGATCATTGTCAATGAGGTGTATGAAAAAAGAACCAAGAGAATCAAGTTCTACCTCTGACTCCAGATCATCAAGCTCTTCATCATTGGGCAGGTTAGGGGACTCGGCGGTTTTCTTCTTCGCAGGTTTCTTTGTAACTTTGGTCTTAGTGCGAAGTGTTTTCGCTGGTTTATCCTGTGGCTTCGCCGGTTTATCATTCGGTTTCCTCTTCCAGAATGGATCATCACCCTGCAAAGATGGACAACAAGTTATAAGGAAATATTTAAGAGGGATCGGATTAAGACAAGAATGATGCAATTCTTACAGCTGGCGGTTTATTGGAAACACAGAAAGGACTGAGCCCTGTTTTGCTGCACTCAGATACCGGTTCATCTAGCATCTTCTTGAAAGATTCAGTAATTTCTTCGTCACTTAGCTGAATATCAATATGCCGGTGAGGATCTTTGAGATCTCCTGTGTACTCGCACATTAAACCGGGGCAATGGCTTAAGGGCAAGATACTCCAAGAGACCCAGCAGCGGACAAAGTCGATGCCGGTTAAACCATTCGCCATAAAGGCTCGGAGCTTTGAAAGTTGTGGTGCATACTTAGCTCGTTCCTTTGTAGTGAGTCGTTGGGGAACTGGATGTATATTGGTAAGCCGGTGAGCACGATAACCCGGCAGAGGATTTTCTTCAGCTAGAGCTATGTTTTGACAGTAAAACCAAGCCTGATTCCAGTCTTTTGGGTGGCTATGATGCTTGGCGTGAGGGAAGTTGACATCTTTCCTTTTCTGAATTGAAACTACGCCAAGTTCAGTGTTGGACCCATCCGAAAATTTAGTACGACGGTTTAAGTAAAAGAAGTCCCGGAATAACTCAAACGTAGGTTCTTCTTGAAGATAAGCCTTGCAAAATACTTGAAAATTCCAAATATTGGACACGGAGTTTGGTCCAATATCTTGAAGGCGGTTTTGGAAGCTAGCAAGCACGTCTTGGAAGAATTTTGATCTGGGAGGGCTAAACCCTCGACTCAGATGATCAGCAAACACAATCACCTCTCCATCCTTGGGATCAGGAGGATTTTCTGGATCGGGGGCCCTCCAGTGGATGATCTCTTTACTCGCTAAAGCGCCAGTTGCAACACACCCGGTCAGCTGTTCTTCCGTAACCCGGGAAGGGACCCAGTTGCAAGCATAAAATTGTTTGGCCATTTCAATAAAAAGCTGGAAAAAGATCAATGCCGGTTTAAGATTCATGACTGACAAGTATAAAGCGTCGCAAGGTTATAGGGAGAAGACGTGGAGGCATATATACATATCAAACCGGATTCTGACATTGGCAGGGTTACAGAAATGACGAATCGACGGTGTAAGAGAGGGCTAATGCTACTTGGCGGGCTATAATTTTCTTAAGGTTAAACTGCCTACATTGGTATGGAAGGTACATATCTAAAAATAACGAAGTGTTCTAAAAAAGGATTTAGAAATTTACGCTATAATTTCGGATCTACCGCAGTTCAAAAAGGGAGAAAATTCTTAAACCCTAAGTTGTGACAGCGGAACAGTTAAGGTCCAGATGGGATTTTCTACCAAAAAAAGAGATGTTGTGATGAGGAAAAATGGTTTATGGTTAAGGCCGCACGGGGAAAATGTCAAGTTTCTATCAAATACTCATGCGACAGCGAAGAACAAGTGAAGAACACTAATGAACACCGATGGATACAGAAACCCTAATGACAGGTCTAGGGTGGAAGGAAAAAAGGATGTACCGGTGTCACGGGAGCGGCGGAGAGGCACCGCAGTTCTCTAGTAAGCTCAGGGTGATGCAGCAGCCGGAGTTGAGGTCGAGGACGAAGATGCGGCGGCGGCGGCTGAGCTTGAGCGCTAGGTCGACGCGAGGAGGAAGAAGAAGTGAAGAGGCACGAGGGGGAAAAGTAAAAATGACCCTTGGCGTTATTTATAAGACGAAGGGATAAACGACAAGCACGAGAATCGAGGAGCCCGAAAAATGGATAAGTGACAGAGTTGTCGCCTCGATTTTTGGAAGCTCATTAATAAAGGGGAGGTATGTAAGTTTTTTTAATAATAAGCAGGTGACGTCATGGCGGTCTATTATAATCTCTGAAGATGACGTCATGGCGGATTACAAGGTTCACACGAAGGTGTTCAAGAAGGAATTTTCTTAAGTGTGGAAGATTGACATGAACAGGTTCAAATCAATCTGGGGCTTAATGCTGGGGATATATCTAATGAGTATAAACCGCCAAGGAAGGGCCGGGTTATACCTGTAACGAGTAATCCATATTGAAGCCCGTGAAGACAAGGAGTATGGCGCTTTACTGAAGAGACTTAGATGCCCAGGGCCCAAAGGCGGATTAGGGCCCGTAGACATAAACCACCATATACTATGTAACTTGTGTTGTAAGATAGGAAAGGGTAGAAACCGAGCCGGACATGTGTATGAGCTGGCCGGGATTCTGTAAACCGTCGGGCGTCAACCTGTGTATATAAAGGGATGACCCGACGGCGGTTCGAAGACAAGAAACAACAACTAGATAGCTAGGCAAAGTGGATTCGCTCCCTAGTCATCGAAACCCCATTAATACCACCACAACTGGATCGTAGGCTTCTAACTTCACCGCAAGGGGCCGAACTAGTATAAACTCCCTGTGTCCTTTGTCCGGTTTAACCCTTTTAAGCTAATCTCGTTGCGATGGCTCCACGACTAAGTCCTCACACTATGATATCTGACGTGATAATTCCACAACAGTGTTGCCTAGGTGAATTGAATAAGGCGAATCATGAGCCTCCTGAAGAATCATCTTCCTAATCTCAAGGTCATTAGGCACATAGATATGATCCTCAAACTATAAAGTATCGTGTTCGTCCTCATGTAAACCTTTAGCCTTTCCTTTACTCATCCTTTCCTTTATCTCTGCAATCTCCTTGTCCGCCTTGTGGGCTTCTCGGATCTTTCCCAGCAAAGTGGACTGAATTTCCAATGCTGCAACATAACCTCTCGGAACTATCTCCAAGCGTAGTTCTCGGAGATCATCAGCTAACTCCTGAGGTAACCCTCCGATTATGAGTGTGTTAACATAACTCCTGCGGCTCAACGTGTCTGCTACGACATTGGCCTTTCCTGGATGATAATGCAGTCTCATGTCATAATCCTCTATGAGCTCCAACCATCTCCTTTGCTTGAGGTTCAACTCCTTCTGCGTGAATATGTACTTCAAACTCTTATGATCCGTGTAAACATCACAACGGTTACCGATGAGAAAGTGTCTCCATGTCTTGAGCACATGCACTATGGCTACTAACTCCAAATCATGCGTAGCATAATTCAACTCATGAGGTCGAAGTTGTCGTGAGGCATATGAAACAACTCTTCCGTCCTGCATAAGCACACCTCCAAGTCCTCGACGTGAAGCGTCGCAATATACTTGGAAATCCTTGCGTATGTCTGGGAGAATCATCACTGGGGCTGTAACCAAATGTTTCTTCAGCTCCTGAAAACTTGCCTCACAATCCTCAATCAATTTAAACTTGGTGTCCTTCTTCAATAACTCCGTCATGGGCTTCACTATCTTGGAAAAATTCTCAATGAATCTCCGATAATAACCTGCGAGTCCAAAAAAACTTCTGATCTCTCCAACTGAGGTGGGTGCCAACCACTTAGTAACAGATGCAACCTTGGTAGGGTCTACTGCTATTCCTTCTCCTGATATAACATGTCCGAGAAATCCAACTTCCTTCAACCAAAACTCATATTTGCTGACCTTGGCATACAACTGATGTTCCCTAAGCTTCTCAAGAACCAAGTGCAAATGTTCCTCATGCTCTTTTTCATTCTTCGAGTAGACCAATTTGTCATCAATGAACACCACGACGAACTTGTCCAAGAACTCCATGCACATCTTGTTCATCATACTCATGAAATAATCATGCACATTAGTCAAACCAAATGACATAACCATATACTCATATAGCCCATAGCTCATGGTAAAATCTGTCTTTGGTATATCCTGCTCTCGTATCTTAAGCTGGTGATAACCTGATCAAAGAAAAATCTTGGAGAAAACCTTAGCTCCCTGCAGCTGGTCAAACAAATCATTGATCATCGACAGAGGGTATTTGATCTTGATCGTCACCTCATTTAGCGCACGATAATCAACAACCATCCTCAAAGATCCATCCTTCTTCTCAACTAGAAGCACTAGGGCTCCCCAAGGTGATGAGCTTGGTCGAATATAACCTTTCTCCAGTAACTCCTTAATTTTCTTCTTAATTTCCTCCAGACATTTGCAGGCATCCGATACGGTCTCTTTGATATTGGTCCGATGCTTGGCAATAACTCAATCAAAAACTCAATATCTCGACCTGGTGGCATGCCTGGTAACTCCTCCGGAAACACATCGGGATAATCCTTCACCATTGGTACTTCCTCCTGAACAACTGCAGATAGTGAATTCACCTGTGTCCTCCTCGGCACATGCCTAGACACATACTTGATCCTCTTTCCTTCTTGGGTGGTGAGTAGAACTGATTTACCGGTGCAATCAATGTTTCCCTCAAACTTTTATAGCCAATCCATGCCTAGGATCACGTCCAATCCTTGTGACTTCAGGACAATAAGGTCGGTGGGGAAAACATGTCTACCTATGGTTATTGGCAACTGATAACATTCCCGACTAGCCATATACTCTGCTCCTGGGGAACTTGCTAACATAGGTGACTTAAGTGCTACGGTTGGCAACTTAAACTTGTCCATAAATCCCCTTGATATGAATGAATGAGATGCACCAGTATCAAAAACAACAAGTGCTATAAATGCATTAATCAAGAACTTATCGACAACTGCGTCGGGCTGCTCCTCAATCTCCCCCACACTGACGTGTTTCACCTGACCTATGGTAAAGGGGTTGGGCTTATTTCCAGAACTTCCATTGCCATTTCCATTCTTTGTTTCGGAACATTTAGTGGTGTAGTGTCCGGTCTCCCGCAGTTGAAACAAGTAATGTGACTCGGATCCTTCTTGGCGGGTGTCGCGGGGTTGGAACGGTTCTGACTGATGCTTCCTCCATTCCCATTGCCATTTTGAGGGCCTTTATGGTTGTGTGAACTTCCTCCATTTTGTGAATGTCCTCCATGGTTATGCCCTCCATGGTTATGAGTATGTCCTCCTGAGTACGGCGAATAGCGGGGCTTCTGCAGAGCTCCAGAAGTGTACCTCCCCTGTCTGTACTTCATCTTGCGATTGTCAACGTGTTGCTGCTTGCTTTCTATCATGAGGGCCCTGTCTACCAACTCCTGGTAGTTTTTGAAGGTTGCCACCATCAACTGCATACTTAGCTCATCATTGAGTCCCTCAAGAAACTTCTCCTGCTTCACGGCATCTGTGGCCACATCATCTGGGGCATAGTGTGCTAACTTGCTAAACTCATCCACATACTGCCCCACTATATGAATCCCTTGGCGTAAGTTGCAAAACTCACACTTCTTCAAACTCATGGCTCCAGCAGAAACATGTGCGGTGCGGAAAGCCTGCTGAAACTGACCCCAGGTAATTGTAGCTATGGGTAAGTGGTGGTGAAATTCTCCCACCAAGATACCGCTGGTCCATCAAGCTGATGTGCGGCAAAGCGCACTCTCTCCACATATGTGCATCCAGTAGTGGTCAGCTCTCTCCCAATCTTGTGGAGCCAATCATATGCAACAATCAGCTCGGTGCTGCTAGAGAACACCGGCGAATTCTACCTCAGAAAACGGACTAGGTGGTCAATAGGGGTGGTGGCGGTGGGTTGTTGTTGTTGCCTTGGTTCTGATTCTTGTTCTGGACTAGCATCTGCATCAAGGCATTCTACTGTTGGATCAATTGGGTGAGCTCCGGCAGGAACACAAATCCGGTGTCACGTCTCGGAGGCATCTGATGGGTTAGAGGAGGTGAGAAAACAGAATAGAATAAGGCCTAAGAGAGATTTCACTACCCATATGCTATGAGGCAAATACAATCAATTCACTTCACTCAATAACAAACAAGGTTCACACAAGTGATCTAAACTACGATTACAAATTGATCGATCAACTACTTGGAAGAATACTACTAATAACATGGTGGTCGTCTAGGAATTTTGATCGGTGGAAGACTCCGTGATATTGGCTCCAGCTTTATCTTCATAATCATCATTTGCATCACTGTCTGTGTTGGTGTCGTCCAAGATGATGTAGTCCTCCAAACGGATCTCCACTTCAGGTTCTTGCTTCCGGTACACCACGGGTATTCCTAGCTTCTTCTTGAGGTCTTCATGCTTCTCCAGTAGTACAACAATTTCTTCTTCATATTCATCACGTGTTGACTTGATTTCCTCTTCTAGCTTGATATTCCTCTTCATCGGCTTATTCGTCTTCTTCATGATAGCGCACATCTGGTTCTCATATCGACGAATGTGTTGATCCATCTCCTGAATGTACGCTGCAATTGATCCATCCTTCCTGGTGCAAATCATCTCCCATTCCTCGTCTCGGCGTCCACATATCTGATAGACAGTGTCTTCAAGCTCCTTGTGGTACACCTCACAAATGCGTCAAAAAGTTATGTGGGCTGCCATGCTCTTTCCCAAGTTCCAACTTGGTGCATCCAAGGTAAAATCAATGGGCTCTGTTGTTGGCGCAAACATCCTCCCAGGTACACGAAGTTTGATCTTCCAGCGCTGCTCTTCCGATAAAGTTGAAGTGAAGGCTCGAGTGAAGCTTGGTAGTCCGATATTCAGGTACTTCGCGACTTCCTTCAAGTGTCGTCAGGAAGGGGTGTCATCATCCGGCAGAGTGAACTTGTTCCTGGGGTCCGCCATCTATAGAGTAGAAATAGAGGAGAATTAGAAATGCGCAAAGAAGATTAACCTGTGGCTTTCCCTAGTGGTCGCGTCCTACAATCAGCGTGTGCTCTGATACCATCTTGTAGCGACCACGATCCCAATGGACCAAAGTCTCTGTTCTTAAGTGTCATCCCTAGATCGGTATGCTGACACACACAGTACTCGAGGAATTATAACAGAGTTCAATGACACACTTATTACATCGAGGTCCTCATAAAGAGTATCTGTTACACAAACAAAATGACTGAAGGCCATCTAAACTAAATAACCGCGGAAGCTTCGAGGATAAATGAGTCCAAGAACTCCAATGGCATAGCTGAGTGCATGACAACGACCTATCACACCTTATTATTCGTTGATAAAGTTTGCAACATGACATGTTGCAGCCGTGTAGGTCAGCACATGGAATATGCTGGCAAAGTTATACTATAGAGCAAATGAATGCAAGAAACTATATCTACATGCATATTTGGCTGGTGGAGGCTCTAAGTTTAATGTTTTGCATAAAGCTAATTTTTCCCTACAACAAAGGAATAAATTTTATTTACCACAAAGTCATACCAATATTTGAGAAGGTTCCTCCAACTCAAATCCCAACCTTAAATAAAGTATCATCATTAAACCCAAGTCAATTAATTAAAGAGTGATCAGATCAACAATAATATCCACTTCTACATACTCAAAAAGTCCATAAAATAGTTTATACACTCTGCAGAGGTTGCACACTTTTCCCCACAAGATTCGACCGCATCCATGATCGGAAGATCAAGACATAGTCTTTCTGAAGCATTAACTATCTACTCTGGGTATACCGGTACACCTACTTTCCCCTACATCTGCTAGTCCACCTCTTCAAGAGCTCATACAACTTACTCAACTATGCTAGAGCCCATAATGGCTTGTGGCTGCACACGGAAGTTTCTAGGCATGAAATATCATATGATCCCTTTGAGCCTGGGTGGCATACCGAGGAAAAATTACATGGGTACTCTGGGATTTCCCAATGGGCAAGCACTGGTTTCTCTAGGTGCCCCAACCAATCCACCCAGATGTGTATTAAAGTTGCCCCCTTAATGTTATCCAAAATTATTATCTCTCACAACTTCCATGTACATCATGATCCATTCCCCGTCTACGAGCATGGCTATAATTGAGCATAACATATATTCCTCGGGTGATCAAAGGTAATAGGTTCCTACCTCAAGTACTACAACCCAACCACATGTTCCCAATCCTACTCATGCAAATATTTGAGGGGCAAAACTAATGCATAGTAAAAACTGGGTATAGAAAAGTATGATCAAAGTGTAACTTGCCTTGCCCACGATCGGAAAACTCTAGAGATTCGTAGTAACAAGCTTCACACTCCGTTAAATCTAGCATAGACAAACAATAGAATACATAAGCAATCAAGCAAACGATGCAAGAAGAAAACGAGAAAAGATCCAAATAAAACTCGAAACAAGCAAATAACTAATCTAAACAGAAAACAAATTCTAACAACATTATATTTATGTGGATTATATCTTAACAGTAGGTACATGTGATTAGCTATGATTGTCCAAAAGAATCAACTCAAACGGAGCTACGAAACTCACGATACAAACAAAACAAGATCAAATACTAATCTGAACTAATCTCAAATTTTAATTTGTGAAAATCATGTTCAAGTTGGTTTAGGGGATAGAGGGGATCGCTCTGAAGATTTAGGCGTTGGTTTCACCCAATTTGGATAAACGAGCTAAAAGTTACGCTAGTTTGAAGATCATGGGCTAAACTGCGATAAAACTATTCACGATAGGTTCCTGCCCGAATATAAACAGAAAAAGAAAAATCTATCGGACAAACAACCGCTAACAGAGACTACCGAACGAATTCGTTCGTTCAGATCAAAATGGGTGAACGTTCGCTAACTAACAAACTAAAATAAAAGCCGCTCTAATAAAAAATGAAAAAAAAACTGGATCGGTTTATACCGTTCGGCCGGTTCGGTCAAAGGCGGCGAGAAAAGTGACGGCGGCGGCTTCTCCAACTTCGGCCGGGCTCCGGCGAGGCAAGGTGGTCGGCGGCGGTGGCTGCGGGGCTCCGAGGCGGCTGGCGACGGCGGCGGCGCGCGAGCGTCTTGGCGGCGCGATCATGTGGTTGCAGAGGCGGGCGGCGTGGGTTTGACGGGGTGGAGGCGGCGGGGGTGCGGTGGCTTATAAAGAGGGACGGGGCGGGGTTGGCTTGGAGGAGGGGGCGGCGATGACTTGGAGTCCGACCGGACTCCCCCGCGGCAGCGAGCAGCGGCGTTCGGGACTCCTCCCGAGTCGGCCGGCGCGAGGATGGAGCTGGGCCGCGACCTGGCTTCGGTCGGACCGGCCCAGTCGGGATTTTTTTAAACAATTTTTCTTGGAGACTAAAAAACACTCTAAATAAACATAAATATAAGCCTAAAAATTCCAAAAAAGTTCACGTAGCTAAACGGCCTTATATATGACCTCGTGAACATTTTTTTGGACTTATATGCCTAACTAAAATATAAACATTACAGTTCTAATTACTCAGCTAATAAATAAATAAATTAGCGAATAAAATGAAATAAACTCTCAAAAATTCAAAATTCAGTTTCCAATATTTTTCTACTGATTTGAAGAAGTCATATTATATTCTCTCATTATTTTAGAAAAATATTTGGAAAAAAATTTTGAAAAGCAATTTGATCCAAATACCAAATTTTTGATAAATCAAAATTAGATTTTTGTGAAACCTCCACCTCTCTCAAATTGGTCCTTGAGTTGCTTAAGGCCTCTTGGATCAAAATGCAACCAAACTTAACAACAAAATTCATTAAATCATGTATGCATACGAATGATCTATGTATAACATCCAAACTGAAAATTGGGATGTTACATGGCAACCTTTATTATGCAGTCTGTCGCTTTTATTCTTCACCATCACAAGTTCGTACAACACTCAATTATCCATTACACTAAATGATCTTACACTTTTAGAAGCAATTTTTATTGCCCTTTTTGCACCGATGACAACTTACTTGAAGCATCTTACTCTATCCATAGGTAGGTATGGTGGACTCTCAAACAAGACTCGGGTTTAAAGGTTTTGGATGCACAAGTAGTATCTCTACTTAGTGCAGAGTTTTTGGCTAGCAAAGATAGGGGCAAGCACCACATGTTGAAGGATCTATGACAATATAACTTCTATGTGAATATGAACAAACATAAATCATTGTGTTGTCTTCCTTGTCCAACGACAACAATTTTGGCATATAATATTTTGATGGGTGATCACAATCACAAAAGATTTCCAGGATAGTGTATTTGTATGTGAATCTTCTCTTCCCTTATTAATTCTTTCATGAGTTGCATCATTGACCAATGCTATGTTTGTCAATCTACAATAAAATTTTCTATTTATACTTTTCCTTGTGTAATGTCATCACTTACCATGAGATTAGCATATGATCTTTTTCATTTATTTCTTTTCTTTTTGTTGAAACAAGAAAGTAAAGAGGGCAAAACTCAAACTAAACTTTATTATATAACTCACACATGATTACAAAGATTGATCACTAAGCAAACTCTTGAAAAGAAAGGATCGAAGTAAACTTTTATTCATCTAATAGAAAAGGATAACTATGGATCGAACTAAGAAAGTAAAGGCAAAAGATAGTGGAGATGATACGATACCGGGGCACCTCCCCCAAGCTTAGCGAAAGCCAAGGGGAGTGCCCATACCCGATATTCAGTTTTCTTTTGGTGGTGAAGAAGGAGGTGGTGGTGATGAAGTAGTGGGTTTGTCTCTCTTCCTTAGCTTACGCTTGAGGACGGAATTCTCATCTTTTAGTTCACGGATCTCCCACTCAAGCTCCAACACCTTTTTGCATAAATCTTGCTTATTTTGCTGCAAGAGACAAAAAGGGATAAACTGGATCATAGGCCTCTTTGCTTTGTTGGGGAGACTTGACTTCTCAAATTCAACGTGCATATCCCCAGGTTGGGGCGACAGAACTTCATCCTCCTCCGAGCTCGTCTCCTCCTTCCCCTTAGGATCATAGTCTTCTTCTTCCTCCGAAGTCCAGCCACATTGCTCCACATCCCCATAGACTTTGGAGTTTGCGATATAATCTGCAACGTAGCTCTCACCCTCCGAGTCTTGGGACGACATAATTTCAGATCTGATAGGAAAAGAGAGAGAACACAAAACAGGAGATTTCTCCGGGATACGGAGGTCAACAGGTTCGGGAGGTATTTAAAGATTTTTTTATCTTGGGAACAAGCAGAAAGGAAGAAAAACGGAGTCCGGAAAGTACATGAGGTGGGCACAACCCACCGGAGCGCGCGTGGCATGCCAGGCGCGCCCTAGTGTATCTTGCCCACCAGGGTCACTTTCCTGGAAGTTTCTTATTTTCCTATTTTTTTAAATATTCCAAAACTGACAAAAATATTTCTGCGGATTTCTCGGAGTCCATTTACTTACCGTATCACGTACCTCCCCTTTTTCATGATTCTGGAGTGTTCCGGAAGGTTTCCTTTATGTGTTCTTCCAGTGTCAAAGTTTGGATAATATTTCTTTCAACATTAATGGGCGTATCTGAGATAGTGTTTTATTCGTTGCCCATTTACAACCTTTGGGTTAGTACCTTTTGCATTATTTATTTTGATAGCTCTGGATCGATAGACCTCCTCGATGACCTACGGTCCTTCCCATTTGGAGAGGAGTTTTCCTGCAAAGAATCTGAAATGAGAGTTGTATAAAAGAACATATTCCCCAACTTTGAACTCACACTTTTGGATTCTTTGGTCATGCCATCTTTTAACTTTTTCTTTGAATAACTTTGCATTGTCATAAGCCTGGGTTCTCCATTCTTCTAATGAGCTAATATCAAATAGTCTCTTTTTAGCAGCAAGTTTGAAATCATAGTTGAGTTCTTTAATTGCCCAATATGCTTTGTGTTCTAACTCAAGAGGCAAATGACAAGCTTTTCCATAAACCATTTTATATGGAGACATACCCATAGGATTTTCATATGTTGTTCTATAAGACAAAGTGCATCATCTAGTTTCTTAGACCAATTCTTTTGGGACCTATTGACAGTCTTTTGTAAGATTAGTTTTATTTCTCTATTGCTATGTTCAACTTGACCACTAGACTGAGGATGATAAGGTGATGCAATTCTATGGTTAACATCATACTTTGCAAGCATTTTATGGAAAGCAGCATGAATAAAGTGTGAACCACCATCAGTCATTAAATGTCTAGGGACTCCAAACCTTGGGAAAATAACTTCCTTAAGCATTTTAATAGAGGTGTTGTGATCAACACTACTGGTTTGAATAGCTTCTACCCACTTAGTAACATAATCAACAACAACCAAAATATGTGTATACCCATTAGAGGAAGGAAATGGTCCCATGAAATCAAATCCCCAAACATCAAATGGTTCAACGACAAGTGAATAATTCATAGGCATTTCTTGATGCTTACCAATATTACCTATTCTTTGGCATTCATCACAAGAAGATACAAACTTATGGGCATCCTTGAAGAGAGTAGGCCAATAAAAACCAGATTGCAATACCTTATGAGCAGTTCTATCTCCCACGTGATGTCCTCTATAAGCTTTAGAGTGACATTTCCGTAGGATTCGTTCATGTTCATGCTCAGGTACACAACGTATAATAATACCATCTACACCTTCTTTATAAAGATGTGGGTCATCCTAAAAGTAAAGCCTTAAATCATAGAAGAATTTTTTCTTTTGTTGGTATGTGAAGCTAGGTGGTATGTATTTAGCAACAATATAATTAGCATAGTCAGCATACCACGGTGTACTATTAGAAACATTTATTGCAGCTAATTGTTCATCAGGAAAGCTATCATTAATAGGTTGTGGGTCATCAAGAATCTTTTCAAGCCTAGAAAAGCTATCAGCTAGGGGCTCTCTTCCCCTTTCCTATCAGTGATATGCAAATCAAATTCTTGTAGTAGAAGAACCCACCTAATGAGTCTAGGTTTAGCATCTTTCTATTCCATAAGATATTTTATAGCAACATGATCGATGTGAAAAATCACTTTAGAATCTACAATGTAAGATCTGAATTTATCACAAGCAAACACCACTGCTAAGAATTCTTTTTCAGTAGTAGCATAATTTTGTTGAGCACTGTCTAGAGTTTACTAGAATAATGGATAACATTCAGTTTCTTATCAACTCTTTGCCCTAGAACAGCACCAACAACATAATCACTAGCATCACACATAATCTCAAAAGGCAAGTCCCAATCAGGTGGTTGAACAACAGGTGCAGTAATTAAGGCTTTCTTTAATGTTTCAAAGGCTTCCAAGCAATCATCATCAAACACAAAGGGAATATCCTTTTGTAAAGATTCGTAAGTGGCCTAGAAATTTTAGAAAAGTCTTTGATAAACCTCCTAGAAACCAGCATGAGCAAGGAAACTATGAATACCTTTGATATCTTTAGGACATGGCATTTTCTCAATTGCATCAACCTTGGCCTGGTCCACTTCAATGCCTCTTTCAGAAATTTTATGGCCCAAAAAATACCTCCGTTAACCATAAAGTGGCACTTCTCCCAATTCAAGACAAGGTTTGTTTGTTCACATCTCTGCAAAACTCGATCAAGATTGCTTAAACAATCATAAAAAGACTTCCCATAAACAGAAAAGTCATCCATGAAAACCTCAACAATCTTTTTCACAAAAATCAGAGAATATAGCAGTCATACATCTTTGAAAGGTAGCAGGTGCATTACATAAACCAAAAGCCATACATCTATAAGCATAAGTTCCGAAAGGACAAGTAAAATTGGTCTTTTCTTGATCAGGTTGTGAAACAGGTATTTTGTGAAAAACCAGAATGTCCATCAAGGAAGCAAAAATGTGTGTGCTTAGATAATCTTTCTAACATTTGATCAATAAAAGGCAGAGGGTAATGATCTTTTCTAGTTGCTTTGTTTAATTTTCTATAATCAATTACCATCCTATAGCCTGTGACAATTCTTTGTGGAACAAGCTCATTCTTATCATTGGGAACAACAGTAATACCTCCCTTCTTAGGGACACAATGAACAGGACTTACCCATCTACTATCAGCTATAGGATAGATTATACCTGCTTCTAGAAGTTTCAATATTTCTGTCCTTACCACTTCTTTCATCTTCGGGTTTAACTATCATTGGTGATCAATAACGGGTTTAGCATCAAGTTCCATATTAATCTTGTGCTGACATAGAGTGGGACTAATGCCCTGAAGATCATCAAGAGTATATCAGATAGCAGCTCTGTGATTCCTTAGAACTTTCAATAACATTTCTTCTTCATTTTCTGAAAGGTTAGCACTAATAATAACAAGATTTATCTTTTTCTCATCAAGATAAGCATATTTCAAAGTGTCTGGCAATTTTTTTATTCAAACACAGGATCACCTTTAGGTGGAGGAGGACCTCCTAGAGTTTCAATAGGCAAATTGTGTTTAAGCAGAGGTTGTTATTCGAAAAAGATTCTATCTATTTCATTTCTTTCACGCATATGCAAATCTTTTTCATGGTCTTAAAAATATTGTTTGAAAGGATTAGTAGGAGGTACAACAATAGAAGCAAGACCAATAATTTCCTCCTTACTAGGCAAATCTTTCTTATGAGGTTGTCTACTAAACTTGGAAAAATTAAATTCATGAGATTCATCACCAAAGCTAACACCGACAGTTTATTTCTTACAATCTATTCTGGCATTGACGGTGTTCAAGAAAGGTCTACCAAAGATAATGGGACAAAAGTCATCTTGATGGGAGCCAAGAACAAGAAAATCAGTAGGGTATTTTATTTTCCCACACAAGACTTCAACATCTCTAAGAATCCCAATTGGTGATATAGTATCTCTATTGGAAAGTTTAATAGTGACGTCTATGTCTTCTATTTCAGCAGGTTCTATTTCATTCTTAATTTCTTCATACAAGGAAAAAGGGATAGCACTAACACTTGCATCTAGGTCACATAGCCCATGATAACCGTGATCTCCTATCTTAACTGAGACGACATGCATGCCAATAACTGGTCTATGTTTATCCTTTTTATCAGGTTTTGCAATTCTAGAAGCTTCATCATAGAAGTAAATAGCATGCCATCAACATTATTGACTAAGAGATCTTTAATCATAGCAACACTAGGTTCAACTTTGACTTGTTCGGATGGTTTCGATGTTCTAACATAACTTTTGTTAACCAAAGTTGAAGCTTTAGCACGTTCCTTCATCCTAACAGGGAAAGGTGGTTTTTCAATATAAGCAGTGGGAACAACTGGATCAACATTTTAAATGATAGTTTCTTCTTTAGCTTTTATCGGTTCTTTAATAGGTGGGTGATATTTAAACCACTTCTCCTTAGGGAGATCAACATGAGTAGCAAAATATTGACAAAAGGAAGCTACAATCTCAGCGTCAAGTCCATATTTAGTGCTAAACTTTTCAAAAGCATCGGTGTTCAGAAAAGATTTTAAACAATCAAACTTAGGTTCAATACCTGACACTTTACCTTCGTCGAGTTCCCAATTTTCAGAGTTGCGTTTAATTCTGTCTAAAAGATCCCACCAGAATTCAATAGTCTTCTTCATAAAAGAACTAGTACAAGAAGTATCGAGCATGGATTGATCATTATGAGAAACCCAAGCATAAAAATTCAGAATAATAATTTCTCTTGAGAGCTCATGATTGGGGCATGAATATAACATTGAATTAAGCCTCCCCCAAGCTAGAGCGATACTTTCTCCTTCACGAGGCCAAAAATTATATGTAATTCCGATCACGATGAACTACATGCATAGGATAATTTTTTGATGAAATTCCAATTTCAACCGATTCCAGTTCGAAATCCAGTATCATCGCATATCCTATACCATGTCAATGCTTTTCCCTTCAAAGATAAAGGGAAAACCTTCTTCTTATCTTCATCTCCGGGTAAACCTGCAATCTTAAACAATCCACAAATTTCATCCACATATATCAAGTGCATATCAGGATGTTCGGTTCCATCTCCTGCATAAGGATTAGCTAGCAATTGTTCTACCATACCCGAAGGAATTTCAAATTCAATATTTTCAGTAGGTGCAGTAGGTTGAGGGGCAAATAATTGTGGTTCTGATCGAGGTGAAGATACCCCGAACAAATCCCTCAAAGGATTGTTTTCCATAGTAGCCAGTGACAATAAATTTCAGCATGTAGTAATAATGTTTACTTACCAATTTCCACTTACCAAGAGCGCTTCACTCCCCGGCAACGGCGCCAAAAAATAGCCTTGATGACCCACAAGTATATGGGGTCAATTGTAGCCTTTTCGATAAGTAAGAGTGTCGAACCCAACGAGGAGCAGAAGGAAATGACAAGTGGTTTTCAGCAAGGTAATGTCTGCAAGTGCTAACATTGTAAGTAGCGGAGTAGTTTGATAGCAAGATAATTTGTAACGAGCAAGAAACGATAGTAGTAACAGAAGTGCAGCAAGGTAGCCCAATCCTTTTGAGGCAAAGGACAGGCCAAAATGGTCTCTTATGATAAGCAAAGTGTTCTTGAGGGTACACTAAAAGTGCGTTATGTCGACTAGAGGGGGGTGAATAGGCGATTTTTATGAATTCTTCACTGAGGAATTTGCTGGTGAGGAAATTCCTATATGAAGAACTACTAGCAGCGGAATAGGTAATCAAATGTAAACATAATAAAACACAAGCATGGTCATCATAACGGAATGAAGACAAGTACAGAGTATAGAAAGCGTAAACATAGGATAACACAGAAAGAAGACGGACAGACTGAAGAAATTGAACCGAGGAAATTGAGAAAGTCTTCAGTCAAAGTCTTCAAACAGATATGAACAAGCACACAACAATAGAAATGAGGAAATGAAAGAGTTGAGGAAATAGAACCAGTAAGCTTGGTGAAGACAATGATTTGGTAGACCAGTTCCAACTGTTGTCTCAGTTGTACGTCTGGTTGGAGCGGCTGAGTATTTAAACTCGAGGACACCCAGTCCTGGACACACATTCCTCACCGTATTCTCCTTGAGATAAGGTCACACAGACCTCGCCTAATCACTCATGGTAAGTCTTCAGGTGACTTCCAAACCTTCACAGACTAGGTCACTCGGCGATCCACAATTCCTCTTGGATGCTCTATACCATGACGCCTAACCGTCTGGAAGAAGCACAGTCTTCAAAGGTAACAAGCGTCGGATCCACACAGGATCAATCTCTTCAATGATGCTCGATCACTTTGGGTTTGTAGGTGTTGGGTTTTGGGTTTTCCTCACTTGATGATTTTCGCCCAAAGTCCTCGGAGGATGGGATGCTCTCAAATGACAAGTGTCAGTTTCTCTCGGAGCAGCCAACCAGCTAGTGGTTGTAGGTGGCGGCTATTTATAGCCTAGGGAGCAGCCCGACATGATAAGACAAAAATGCCCTTTTCTGATATGACCGTTAGGTGGGTAGATATTTTGGGACAATTGGCGCATAGCAAAGCAAGAGTCGGAATATTTGACTCTCAAATTCTTCAGGGCTGTCATGTTCCTCACTGTGTAGGCAATCCGCACTGGCGAATTCCTAACTCCTCAGTCAGAACAAATTCCTCAGAGACTAGAAGAACTTCATCTCTGTCATTGAAATATGACTGAACTGTATGAGATTTCCAATGGCTTCACTCGAAGGGATTGGTAGGTGTAGGATTTTGAGTTGAGCATCACATGGAAATTTTTCCTTAGTATTTCCTCGACCCCCTTTAACAGTACGGTGTTTCCTATGACTCAAGAAAGAGAAAGTGAAACTACTAAAACAAAAGTTTCACGCTTCATGTTCCTCAAATGATTGCCAAGTCTTCAAGGTCACACCAATTTCTTCACTTTCAAAGTCTTCAGTAATCCAAAGTCTTCAAACGAAGAACTTCATTTTTAGGGGTCGACTTTCTCTGTAAATATTAAACTCCTCATAGACTTATAGATTTGTGTACACTCACAAAGGCATCAGTCCCTTAACCTATAAGTCTTCAGTACACCAAAATCACTAAGGGGCACTAGATGCACTTACAATCCCCCCTTTTTGGTGATTGATGACAATATAGGTTAAGTTTTCAACGGGGATAAATATATGAAGTGTAAGTATTGATGTTGAGGAATTTGATTGCAAGATATAGAAGAACTCCCCCTGAAGATGTGCATAGTGAGGAATTTGCTTTTGAAGCGATGCACACTTGAAGAGTAGAATCATGGAGATCTCCCCCTATATCTTGTACTTCATACACGCATTTGACATATAACATGAAGAATTTGAAATGCATGATGAAATATGGCGACTGATGTAATTCAGCATGCATGCATTAAGATTAATGAGGAATAAGCATGCAGAAGCACACAACAAAAGTATCAGGCCACCATAGAGTTTAAGATTACAACTCGATCCAGCAAAGTCATCAGAAGAACGAGAGTTGTAACTTAGCAAAAAACGCCCATATAAGATAGACCCGCTTGAAGACTAACTCAAATTTCTCCCCCTTTGTCATCGAATTACCAAAAGGGTTGAAAATGAGGACTAACGCCCCTGAAGAATATCATGATGATGGAGGAGCGCCAGCGTTGTCAGGGTCTTGAGTCGATGTAGGGCCTGCTGCAGTGTCGTCCAAGTCCTCATACTCGTCCGTGTCCTGCGATGAAGAATATGAACTAGCCACCAAGGAAGGAACCTTGACCTTCTTGATTTTTTTTGGTGGAGGAGCAGACCAGTCAAAATCTTCCTTGAAGCCCATTTCCTTCATATCTTCTTCACCATATAGATGTGACAGAATAGCCCAGGTGCGATCAAAAACTTCATGGAGGTAGTAATGGTTTTTCTTCACTGCATTATGTGTAGAAGTCATGTTGTGAAGAATAGAGCCAAACTGACGCTTAACCCATGTGTGGTTTCGGTCCACCTTCTGGTGAAGACTTAGAAGCAGCTCACGGTCAGTCATCACATGAGGAGCAGTAGCTTGAGGACATGACTTGGGAGCATTGGCAGCAGAATCATGAGTGACAGAGTCATCATTGGTGGAATAAGATGCAGCTTTGCGGAACTGACCATCCAATGGACGAATGCCTTCATCGATAAAGGCTGGTGACTTACCCTTCTCATCAGCTGAGGAATATGTCCGCTTGAGGACTTCAATCGGGGGCAAGTAGCTGAGGTGATTCTGAAAGTCAGCCTTGTAGTTGAGTGAAGACCTTGTTCTGAGGAATCTCATGATCCACGACGCGTAAGGCTTCAGCTTAAATGGTGAAAGGGCAACATTCGCCAGAGTCCTAATGAAGAAATCATGATAGTTTATGGGGATGCCATGCATTATGTTGAATAGCATATTCTTCATCATCCCAATAATTTCTTCATCGGATGAGTCATGGCCTTTGATAGGACTCATAGTCTTCGTCAGAATGCGATAGATGGTTCTTGGCACATATGACAATTCCTTCACGAGGAATTTGGTCCTTGGGTCTTGACCAGGTTTCAAAGGCTTCATGAGCACTTGCATATAGTGAGCAGTGAGTTCAGGCTCATCATAGAGACAATGAGCACCTTCAGGTGGACGACTGATTGGCAGGGCACGAAGCAATTCAGAGGCTGGTGCCTTGTAATGAGTGTTTTCAGTCATCCAGTCCAACACCCAAGAGTTGACGTTAGCAGCATCACCTGTGATATGTTGCATTGCATAGAACTGAAGAATAAGCTTTTCGATCCAATCAACTATGTCTGAGCAAAAGTTGAGCAAGCCTGCATCATGAAGCATACTAAGGACTTGGGAGAAGCAATGCATTGATTCCATGTCCACATGAGGAATATGCTCATGGTCGAAGACTTTGTCCTTGTTGAACAGCAGTGAAGAATAGAAGTTGGCCTGGCTGGCAGTCCAGAAACGCTTCCTTCTAAGACGAGCATTGTCATAAGGGTTGAAGTCAGTGAAGAACATGTGCTCGCCGAAGAAATCATCAGCCTTGAATTTTTGCTTCTTTGAGAAGGGATCCTTTGGCTTGGGTTGAGGAGTGTCAGTCAATTGCATCACCACCTCAGGAATCGCAATCTCAGGTTCCTCAGGCTGAGGAATTTCAGGTGCTTCTTCAGCTGCAGCCTGGGTCTTCAATTCTTCATTTACATTTTCTTTAGCACTAGTGGCTGGAATTTCTTCATGGACAGACGGGGTTGCATGAGGTTCTTCAGATCCCATTAGCACTTCAGTGGCAGCAGGGGACTGAGGAATTGCTTGGAGTGGAGTGAACATCGAAGAGTCGGGGTGCTGACTTTCCCAAAAGTCATCATTGAGCACAGGAGTGGTATAGCCAATGTCCACATCCTCATCTTCCATTTCTTCGATGCCAACCTCTTCAGCAGTGAACTGAGGCATCGGCAAGGAGATGACTGGGGTTGAAGGGATGGCATCCACTTCAATTTCTTCATCCAACTGCTCTGTTCAAGCAGCAGAAGGAGTTTCTTCATCAGATTCGCTAGCAATCACATAATCTTCACCAAAAGGAACAAGGTCCTTTGATGGCATGAAAAAGACTGGAACGGCATCAATTGGACTATCAATAGAACTAGTCAGAGGCTTTGTCTTCTTCCAAGCTGAAGAATTTGATGAAGTTGATACTTTCCTTTTCTTCACAGTTGCACGCTTTGCAGCCTTGGTCTTCTTCGCATCTGATGCAGATGGAAGGATCGGAGTTGGAGTAGGTGTAGGAGGTGCAGAGGACATTGGATCATTTTCTTCAGGCGCAACTGATGCAGTTGCCCTGACTTCTTCACTTTCTCCAGGCGCACCACTAGTGGATGCCCTGGCAATATCTTCAGCAGCTGGAATGGAGGCATCAGCCCTGGTACTCTCGTTTTCTTCAGCAGCCTGATTGTCATCAGCGGTGCTGGCATGTTCTTTAGTAGGCTGAGCAGATGCTTCAGCTGGTGTAACTTCAATGTGCACAGGAGGAGCAGCACTTCAATTGAATTTCTTCGTCAGAGTGACGAACCGAACCTTCGCGCCCTTCCAATCAGCATAATAGCGATCGAATTCATCACTCAGTTGGTTGATTTTAGCTTGCAAGGCAATGAGTTGATCAGGGGTAAGAGTGAGGACATTGTCCTTGAGGTAGCGCTGCTTCTTGTACTGCGCTTTCTTCAGTCTTCTGCCTTCTTCAAATTTCCACTTTTCCTCCTCAATGAAGGCAGTCAGAACATGATTTTGACCAGGAGTGAGGTTCATCTCCGGCAAAGGCGTGTTAGGGTCCTTGTGCAATAGGTCAATGAAGTCGAGGATCAAATTTGGATCCAACAGTAGTGGCACATTGCTGCCTTTGGCTCTAGCGGCCCTGGCTTGCCTGTCTCTGATTATTTCAGCAAGTTCTTCATCATCAGCATCATCATCATCAGAGGGAACTTGGAAGGCAACCTGCTTCTTGTGAGGACTTGGTCGAAGTCCTCGTCCAGCAGTGGTCTTTTTCTTCAGCAGAGAGGGGCCAACTGAGGAATTTGGTGCATCTGAGGAATTTGCAGATGCTCCTAAGGCAATTGAGATGCCTGTGGTCCTTTGGCACGTGGCAAGATGCACAGGTGTAGAGGATTTTGTCGGAGCAGCTGAAGACTTTGTCGGAGGAGCTGAGGACTTTGAAGGAGCAGTCTGAGGAATTGGCCGTGAGGGCCTTGAAGAATCTGGCGTTGAGGGCATTGCTGAGGAGCTTGGCTGTGAGGGCATTGAGGTGTTGGAGATATGCCCTAGAGGCAATCATGTATGATGATATTTCCTATGTGTTTATGAATAAAGATAGTCCTTGGACATTATCAATGATGTGTATCAGCAAGTACGTGACTTGTTTGTGGGACTATGCATTGTATGATGACTGTCCTAAAAGGTCCCTAGTCGAAAGGGCTGTGTGGATGCGCAGCCGACTAGACTAGCATATGACACGGTCGATGGCTTGGTCTCACTAGCCATGGAGCATTGGATGCTAACCGGATAATATGGACTTGGAAAGGTCTAGTCGGATTCGACGTAGTTGGATCCAAGTCGAGATAAGGTCCGAGTCGGACAGACCCAACTACGAGACGCAGCGATATGTCATCTGTGAGTCTCTAGTACAACATACGTTCTATGTCCTAAGACCTGAGCTGACGCATGTGCTCGGGATGGTGACAGACTTGCTTTGGGCCGACCAAACGCTACTCCGTGACTGGGTAGTTACAAAGGTAGGTTTCGGGCTTGTCCAGTCCCATGCTGAGACACATGGTCGAGCAAGATGGGATTTGCCCCTTCGATCAGGAGAGATATATTCTGGGCCCCTCATGTGATCCTACCAAGAGAAGCATGGCCATGCGACAAGGATTATGAGATAATCCGGATTGTGGTCGGCATCACTGGAACGAGAAAGAGGTTGGGCTAGCACAAGGATGACAGTCTCGCCTTGAGCCCGACAACATATATCGTGAGGCAAAGGGAACAGAAGTGTGACACGTTGTACAGGTTCGCCTAACCAGCTTCATAGTCTGCTTGGTGGTCGGCACGCCTTGCTAGAGGCCTCTACCAACCGTGTAGGTCAGAGGTGATCCGAACTGTGACCTAGCCGACTTGAACCTAAGGGGTTGCGCGCTTAAGGGAAGGAACCTACGAGGTCGGATCCGAGGACACTGGTCTGATGTGATCCGAGCTGTATTCGGATTGTGGCCAAGTAGACTTGTGGGCTTTAGGGTCCGTGCGAGGCCCAAGTGTTGAGCCTATGACGGATGCCTATATAAAGTGGAGGTGCGGCACACTCAGGTGATTGATCGCTTTGGCGCTGCGACTAGGGTTTGCACGTGTTGCGAATAGCCACCTTCACTCGCTGCCGACTGTGTGATCGGACCTACTAGTTCGCCGCATGGTGTTCCTCCTGCACGCGCGGATACCGTTAGAGGCGGTGCACTGGCGCGGCTCCGGCGAACTTGTACGTGGGATCGGACGATCGGCTGTACGAGGGAGATCGGACGAGGAGGAGACGAGCCACGCGGACGCGCTGCCCCAACTCTACTTCCGCTGCACGGCACTGCGCGTCTAGTGGTAACGAACTGTGATCCATCTCCTGTAGCATGTTCCTGTTGTTCTGCACATAGGAAAATTTTAATTTGCAGTCGACGCACCCTACCGTAGAACCCAACAGTGATATTAGAGCCTCTGCTATAGGATTTAGATCCAGATCGTATGCTTATTAGATATGTGGAGGCATCATATGAGATCTGTTGTCCTTGAGGAGATCGGCTATGTGCACGGTTGATGTGATCAACTGCACATGGGGATCGTTGAGGCTATGTTTTCTGTCAATCGGGATCGATGAGGTCGTGACACGATCTACCCCTACCGGTCGGTCATCCGCCATCGGTGTTAACAGTGAAACGTAAATCCGAATCGGATTCGTGATGATCGATAAGATCGATCAGATCAGAGAAGTCGGCGTGATCGGAGTTCAGATGTGATCTGTGATTTCCAAAAACCTCGTGTGCGTAGCGCCGTGTATTTCGTACCCGACACACAAACCGGTAAAATGCGGTTCTACGCATAACTTTGTTTTGCAGGTTTGATGTTAATAGTATGGCTCATGTGTATGTGATGCATGTGTGTAATTTATACGTGGCCTGCGTGTCATGTTTGTCAGCCGGCAGGAGCCAAAGTGTTGTCATTATATTGTATAATGACCTGCGTGTCGACTTGTGACTCTATGTAAAATTCTTTACTAGTTGTAGTAGTTGGATTATAGAGATCAGGTTAGTGGCTTGGCGTCTCGGCGTGACAAACAAGATGGAGTTCGTAGATGGTCATCGGAGTCGGAGCTGACCTGGAAGAACGTCCATGAAGGAGCCATACTATTTCACAATATATGTTTATTTGTGATTGTTATGCTTCTTTGGTTCTATGCATGTTAGAATGGTAGAATGATCCCTCATGAATATCAAGCGAATTGCCATCCCCGATGTTGCACCTTCGCACGTCAAGTACGTCTAGTAGTGGGCTCATAAAATTGGGGTGCTGCTGGGTGTCCTTGAACTGAAGGGTTCGTGTCGGACACGGACATGCACTGCATCAGGTTAACTTGACAAGGCTATCAAAATGGTTTTGGGCCTTGTGGCAAAGAAGGTTGGGAGCCGGGGTATGAGAAACCTTCCCAACCGACAGGAGTCGTATAGAGATACGATTAGCAAGGATTTGCTTACCAGATAGGTATGTTGGCTAGCAGTGATGCTAAAGCTCACTAGTCGCATGCGCTAGTCGGATCCTGAATCACTGAGAGTTTGCGGAGGGATGCTTACTTCAGTGGGAGTATTTCTGTTTAGGCTAGAATTACTCTACATAAACACATTGCTTAGTGATTGCATATTTTCTATTGTAGATCAATGGCACCACCTGCTCAACCCAACTTTGCATTGAAATCAATTCTGGAAAAGGATAAACTGATTGGAACAAACTTTACCACCTGGTATAGAAATCTGAGAATTGTTCTCAAGCATGATAAAAAGGAACATGTTCTAGAGGATCCACTTACAGAGGAACCTGCCGATAATGCTAATGCCACAACTAAAAATGCCTACCAGAAACTCGTTGATGAATCAACGAAGATCAGTTGTCTGATGTTGGCTTGTATGGAGCCCGATTTGCAACAGCATTTCGAAAATGTTGAGGCTGACGATATGATCGAGAGTCTCAAGAGCATGTTTCAAACACAGGCTAGGACCGAAAGGTTCAACATTTGGCGATCCTTGATGGATTGCAAGCTGAAGGAAGGTGATCCACTGAGCCCACATGTGATCAAGATGATCGGATATGTGCAAGATTTGGATCGTTTGGGCTACCCGCTCTTGGATGAGCTGGCTACTGAAGCTGTTCTGGGTTCTCTTCTGCCCAGCTATGGGACGTTCATCTCGAACTATCATATGCATGGCATGGATAAGAAGCTCACTGAATTGCATGGGATGCTCAAAGTGGCAGAGCAGGATATTAAGAAAGGCACGCAAGAAGTGTTGATGGTGCAGAAATCGGCTAAGTTCAAGAAGAGTTGGTCCAAGAAAAAGGCTAAGGCAAAGGGCACGGAGACGGTAACCTCTGCCGCTGCACCGAATTCTGGACCAGACTCGAAGACCGTTTGCTTTCACCGCAAGGAGACCGGTCACTGGAATAGGAACTGTAGCAAGTGGCTTGCAGAGCATGGCAAGAAGGCCGGAAATGCTTCTTCAGGCAAAGGTACACTTGTTGCATATGTTATAGACATTTACCTTGCTGACATACCTAGTAGCTCTTGGGTATTTGATACTGGATTGGTTGTTCATATTTGCAACTCGATGCAGGGGCTGGTAAGAACTAGGCGTGTGGCACAAGGGGAGATTGACATCAGGGTCGGCAACAAAGCAAGAGTTGCTGCGTTGGAGGTCGGCATGATGCAGCTCCAGCTTCCTTCTGGATTCATAATGGAATTGAATAATTGTTATTAGATTCCTGCACTTAGTTAGAACATTATTTCTGCCTCATGTTTGATGAGTCAAGGTTATGGATTCAATTTAAAGGACAATGGTTGTTCGATATTTTTGAATGGGATGTTCCACGACTATGCACCCATTATTGATGGGCTATTTATATTGAATCTAGAACAAGAACCGGTCTATAACGTGAATGTCAAGAGGCATAAGCCTAATGAGATAAACCCGACATACTTCTGGCATTGCCGGCTTGGACACATTAGTCTGAAACACATGAAGAAGCTCCATGATGATGGGCTCCTAACTTCGTCTGACTTTGAGTCGTTCGAGACATGCAAATCATGCTTGCTTGGCAAGATGAGTAAGTCTCCTTTCGCAAAGAGTTGTGAGAGGGTGTCCGAGCTATTGGAACTTATACATAGTGATGTGTGTGGTCCAATGAGCACAACTGCCAGAGGTGGCTATCAGTACTTCGTGACTTTTACCGACGACTTGAGTAGATATGGATATATCTATTTGATGAGGCACAAGTCGGAGACTTTTGAAAAGTTCAAAGAGTTTCAGAACGAGGTTGATAATCAGCTCGGCAAGACAATAAAACTTCTGTGATCTGATCGTGGAGGTGAGTACATGAGCCAGGAGTTTGATGATCATCTGAAAAGTCGAGGTATAGTACCTCAGCTCACACCTTTGGGTACGCCACAGAGAAACGGCGTGTCGGAACGGAGGAATAGGACCTTGTTGGACATGGTCCGGTCTATGATGAGCAAATCGGATTTACCCTTGTCATTCTGGGGATATGCTCTAGAAACTGCAGCTTTCACACTTAATAGGGTACCATCAAAATCCGTAGACAAGACACCACATGAGAAGTGGACCGGGAAGAGTCCCAGTTTGTCTTTTCTAAAGATTTGGGGTTGTGAAGCATTTGTCAAGCGACTTATGTCAGACAAGCTTACACCCAAGTCGGATAAATGCATATTTGTGGGATATCCGAGGGAAACCTTGGGATATAGCTTCTACAACCGGGAAGAGAACAAAGTGTTTGTTGCTCGGAATAGGGTTTTCCTTGAGAATGAGTTTCTCAGTGGGGAGGCTAGTGGGAGGACGGTCCGACTCGAAGAAATTCGAGGACCACTCGGGGACGGCTCGGCTGGTGATGACATCATACCGGAGTCGGTCAGGGAACCCGTAGTGGAAGCGGCACCGAAACCATGGAGGTCGGAAAGATTGCGCGGAGTCCGTGATGTATTGTTGCTAGAAAATGACGAGCCGACCACATATGCAGAAGTGTTGGTGAGCCCAGATTCCAAGGCATGGCTATAGGCCATGAGATCCGAGTTAAAGTCCATGGATGAGAATCAAGTCTGGGACTTGGTTGATCCGCCGCTGGCGTAACTGCCATTGGTTGCAAATGGGTCTTTAAGAAGAAAATCGATGTGGATGGAAATGTTCAGATCCACAAAGCTCGGCTTGTCGCTAAAGGTTATGGACAAGTTCAAGGAATTGACTACGATGAGACTTACTCGCCGGTAGCGATGCTAAAATCGGTGAGGATCGTACTAGCTATAGCTGCATATTTTGATTACGAGATATGGCGGATGGATGTCAAAACGGCTTTCCTTCACGGAAATTTAACTGAGGACGTGTATATGATACAGCCCGAGGGTTTTGTCGATCCGACTAGCACTAGTAAGGTATGCAAGCTCAAGAGATCCATTTATGGGTTGAAGCAAGCATCTTGGAGTTGGAACATTCATTTTGATGAGGTCGTCACTGATCTCGGTTTCATCAAAAGCGAAGAAGACTCTTGTTTATACAAGAAGTTAAGTGGGAGCTCGATAGTGTTTTTCATCTTGTATGTGGATGACATACTACTGATTGGAAATGATGTTTCGATGTTGAACTCGGTCAAGGGATCATTGAATGGCAAGTTTTCGATGAAAGACCTTGGTGAGGCATTGTATATTTTAGGCATCAAGATCTATAGAGATAGATCGAGAGGCTGCTCGTCTTAAGCCAGAGCACGTACATAGATAAAGTGTTGAAGCGGTTCAACATGAGTGAGGCGAAGAAAGGGTTCTTGCCACTCTCACATGGTATAAGACTAAGCGAGACTCAGAGTCCTTGGACATCTGATGAGCGAAGCAGGATGAGTAGGATTCTGTATGCATTTGCAATCGGATCCATCATGGATGCCATGATATGTACAAGGCCAGATGTTGCTTTTGCAATAAGCCTAACAAGTAGATACCAGGCCAACCCAGGTGAGAGTCACTGGGCAGCGGTAAAAACTATTTTGAAGTACCTGAAAAGGACTAGAGATGTTCCTAGTTTATGGAGGTGAGGAAGAGCTCGTCGTAAGGGGTTACGCCGATGATAGTTTCCAAACCGACAGAGATGATTGTCGATCACAGTCCGGATTCGTGTACGTCCTAAACGGAGGAGCAGTGCACTGGATGAGTTCCAAGCAGGATACGGTGGCCGATTCACCACAGAAGCTGAATACATTGCGGATTGTAAAGCTGCAAAGGAAGGTGTTTGGATTCGACATTTTCTAGACGATCTTGGTATTTTCCCAGCCTCGGTTAAACCATTGGACCTTTATTGTGATAATTCTGGTGCCATCGCACAAGCCAAGGAGCCGAGGAATCACCACAAGGTCAGACACATAGATCGGAAATATCACCTGATATGAAAGATCGTAAAGAATGGTGATGTAGAGTTATGCAAGATTCACACGGATGCAAATGTTGCAGATCTGTTGACTAAGCCGCTTCCACATCCCAAGCATGAGGGGCACATTAGAGCTATGGGCATTCGATGTCTATTTGATTGACTCTAGTGCAAGTGGGAGACTGTTGGAGATATGCCCTAGAGGCAATCATGTATGATGATATTTGTAGGATCGAAAGTATGTCTAGAGGGGGGGTGATTAGACTACTTGACAATATAAAAATTCAGCCTTTTGATAAAGACAAGTTTTTGACAGATTCACGATTATGATCAAGTCAAGTATCACCCTACACATGCAATTCTAGAGTATAGGCAGCGGAAAGTAAATTGCACATGTAGTAAAGAGAGGTGGAGAAGAGCAAACGCAATTTGGAGACACGGAGATTTTTTCTCGTGGTTCCGATAGGTGGTGCTATCGTCAATCCACGTTGATGGAGACTTCAACCCACGGAGGGTAACGGCTGCGAGAGTCCACGGAGGGCTCCACCCACGAAGGGTCCACGAAGAAGCAACCTTGTCTATGCCATCATGGCCTACGCCCACGGAGGACTAGCCTTACTCGGGGTAGATCTTCACGAAGTAGGCGATCTCCTTGCCCTTACAAACTTCTTGGTTCAACTCCACATCTCGACGGAGGCTCCCAAGCGACACCTAACCAATCTAGGAGGCACCACCCTCAAAAGGTAATAGATGGTGTTGATGATGATGAACTCCTTGCTCTTGTGCTTCAAATGATAATCTCCCCAACACTCAACTCTCCTCACTGATTTGGCTGTGGTGGAAGAAAGGATTGAGTGGAAAGCAACTTGGGAAGGCTAGAGATCAAGCTTCATATGGTGGGAGTGGAGCTACTTGATCTCAACACAAGGGTAGGTAGTTTTCTTCTCGAAAATGTAAGGTAGGAGTGGTAGTTCTTTACGATGGCTCTCTCCACGAATGAAGAGGGGGTGGAGGGTATTTATAGCCTCCACACAAAATCCAACCGTTACACACATTTGACCAATCTCGGTCGGACCGAAGTTGACAACTCGGTGAGACCGAAAGTTCAAATCATGTGAACGTTGGGATTTTCGTGGGACCGAAAATACAATCTCGGTGAGTCCGATTCGTAAAGACTAGGGTTTGCCAATCTCGGTGGGACCGACTTCATCATCTCGGTGACACCGATTTGATGACGTAAGTTCTGAAGCTTGGCAACTCCAGTTTGGTGAGACCGAGTTCGAATCGGAAAATCCGAAATTTCTAGGGTTTGGCTATATGGTGAGGTGGTTCATCTCGGTGTGGTGAGTTTAGGAAATTGGTGGGACCGAGATTACTTATGAGTGTATTATGGAAGTGAGAGTTGCGATAGTTTAGGAGATATATCACTAAGCACTTGAGCAACGGATCATAAACATAACCTCATCCCTTTTAATAGTATTGGCTTTCCTATGGATTCAATGTGATCTTGGATCACTAAACCAAAAATGGAGTCTTGAGCTTTTGCCAATGCTTGCCTTAGCATTTTGAGGGTCCACTTCTTGATCATTGCCATACCCATATCAATCGAACTTTCTCAAATGATTCTCAAGAAACTATTAGTTCAATGATATATATGTTGTTATTAATTACCAAAACCACCCGGGGATTAGTTGCACTTTCAATCTCCCCCTTTTTGGTAATTGATGACAACATATAGATCAAAGCTTCGACAAAGGATATAATCAATGAATAATATCGTCGCTTTGAGAAGTATGTGATAAGTAAGAGCTCCCCCTAAATTTGTGCATTATTTAAGATTTGCGTTTGAATGCAAATGCACAATCAATTAGGATCATGGGACACTCTTCCATGTCAGATACATCTTGGTGGAGCGCACAAAATGATAAGAATGAATAGCATGCACCCAATCACCAAGACATGAGTAAATGGTCATACAAGATATGAATAGCATATGATAAGCATTAAGCACACATTAAGACATAGTACGACCAAGCACTCATCAAAGTAGAGCAATTATAGTATAAAACACACAGAATGTCTCGAAAAACTCAAAAGTATCTCAAAAAGACCGCAAATGAACGAAAGAGCAAAAGCGCAAAGACAAAAGCACTCTCTCTCTCGAAGTCCTATGATCTATACAATTTCTCCCCCTTTGGCAACAAGTTACCAAAAAGTTCGAAAAGTATAGAGCTAAGCGTCACTAGGGACTCTGCTGGCGGCTCCATGCAGGTTGAGGTTGGAGTTGAGATGGCAGCATCGTGAAGTCTTCACCGATGTCTGTGGAGCCGGAGGAGTGGTCACCGGAGCTGGAGCTGGGCCGATGGAGCTGTGGGAGGTCTTTGAGGCTGTAGTCTGGTGTCATCATTTGAATAGCAGTGATCGGGTCTTGTGGGAACCGGAGCTGGCTGTTCATAATCATCTGGACTAGGTCATCCTGCATCTCCTGCATGAGCTCTTCCTTCTCCTCTTTGCTTCCTCGATATCTGCCTCAAGCTTGTTGACATTACTTGCACTTCATCGACTTCACATCCAGAGCATGGATCTTGTCTTCAACAATCCTCTCAAGACTCTCCCGAGATCTGTACAATGCTGGCGGGCATTGTTCAATCCTCTGGTAGCTTCAAGGAGCTGCTCTCCAACACTCTTGGGTTTAGCTGCTGCTGCTGCTGCTTCCTTCTCAGCTTTGGCTTTCTTGGCAGCTTCAATCTTGGCTTGACCTTCAACTGACGTTGGGTCCTCCTCATTCATCACAACTTCATTGTCCTCATGCTCAGGCTGCAGTGGCAAGTGTGGTCTATCCAACAAGTATGTGCCCGTGCCAAACTTAGCATTGATAAGCATCTGAATGTGCGGGGCAAATCCACACGACCTCTTCTAGTCAGCTGCAGTCCTCTTGATAGTCTCAACTATCAAATCCATCACCTTGAAAGGTGCCTTCTCATCAAGTATATGCAGCATGTTGATAGAATACCCTCTGATCATGCGATGATCTCCAGACTTGGGCATCAAGGTATGCCTCAGAATAGTATTTGTGGTAGGTAGACCTGCCTGGAGATGATACACTCAGCCGAGCTTCCAGATTCCTACATCCTTAGCTGGTACCTCGTTGTACATATTCTTCATAGATTCATGGTTCTTCTTGGGAATACCATAAACATCAACATCATCCTCTCTCTCAGATTTGGAGCATTCAGCAAGGTCTGCCCATTCTTCAACAGTTGAAGAGAATCTTTGGCCTTCACCATCCATGTGATCTTTCCATCCGGATAGAAATGAGTCTGTGGCATAGAATTGCATAATCATTTCATCATTCCAATCATCAACTTTTGACCAACAAAATCTGCAACACCACATGCAAGAAGCTCTCATGCACATGTGGAAAGAAGTCTCTGTGCTTTCATCACAATGTATGCCCAATCAACATAGCGAGTGTCCGCAACTATGGGCTTCTTGTCCATCAAGATAGATCTCATAGAAGTCCTGCTGCTCTCTTGTGTGGAACCTTGGATCAACAAAGCAGTTCTTCTCCTCACAAAGATATGGATCAGCTTGTCTCCATAGCCCGAGACCTCTATCCTTTCTTTCCTTCATGTTCTCACTTGAGGATGAGCATCATTGTGAAGTGGCAATTTCATCAAGTTTCAAGAATACAGCGCCTCATCATCCGACTCACTGGTGGCACATCATCTTTCCTCTTCTCTCGATCTTTGGGATGTTCTGACGGTCTTCTTGGGCTTGGCAAAGAAGTTTGGCTTGAGCTGCCTTTGCTTTGGAGCAGATGGCTTGGGCTTAGAAGGTGCTCCAGCCTGATGGCATCACCCATGAACTTAGACTTCGAGGAGGAGGCTGGGGTGCTTCCTCATCCTCATCTTCCTCTCGCTGCATCATCATGCACAATCCTCTTCCTCTTGGAAGTTTTCTTCACCTTGCTTGAAGTTTCCTCTTCATACTCAGCTTCTTGGCAACAAAGGACTTCTTCACTTTTCTCGGTGCCTTTATTGGTTTCTTGCCCTTGATGTTCTTTGGCAACAACTTTCCTCTTTGGCTTGGAGGAGACCTCTTCCTCAAAGAATGAAATCGAATCTTCTTCATCGAATTCCTCTTCTTCGCCCGGTGGCTGCAGGAGGCAACCCACTTGGTGTGCTCCTCTCACCATCATCTGAAAAGCTCTTGGCCTCGGGACTAGTGCTCGCCTCGGAATCTCAGCAATTGGTGACTCAGACCTGTTCGGCTGTCACCGGCATCCGACATGGTGACAACCTTGTGAATAGATTAGGTGTAGGCGAGTAGAAGAGTTATCACAAACTGCGAAGATTTTGCAAAAAATGAGTTCAAATTTCAGTTTTAGGTTTTCACAGAATGCATTTCGGTCGACCGAGTTTAAAATTCGTGAATCCAAGTGTTCAAACAAACATTCACACCACTTTCGGTGGGACCGAAGTGGGTTTCGGTCTGCCGAGAACACTAGGGTTTCACTAAATCCTCATTTCGTCGCACCGATTTGCACAACTTCGGTTGGACCGAAGGTGCAAAGGTAATGGCCAGAGGCCAAATCGGTCATACCGAGAATGTAAAATCGGTCTCACCGAGATGTGTTCGCGGAAACATAACCCTAAAACTTTTACTCAATTTCGCTTCTAACGAACTAATCTGTGTTAAGGAAGATCTCAAACGTGGCAAGATGCTAGGCAAACCAATCATGCATAGAATCGGAGATGGGAGCACGAGTGGGATCAAACTCACCCTAACTTGGTGGAGTTCCTCTCGGCGGCAACGGCGCGGAGAGAATGTCCGCTGACGGCGACGGAGACTGCGGCGAGGGCGCCTGAAGCGATTTATGGAGACGATCCGGAGACCACGACGACGGCAGCAAGGGGTGTGGGGGCGAGGCGTTTTGAAGTAGGAATCAACGCGCGCTGCCCTCGGAGTATGTATAACCCTTTGCTGTCGGTGGGACCGAGTTGTAAAACTCGGTGGCACCGAGATGGACAACTGTAGGGCAGTTATACACTTCGGTCACGCCGAAAAGTACAACTCGGTTTCACCGAGGTGAAAACCTAGATCAATCCAAGTGCTTTCGGTTTGACCGAGTTTGAGTGGGTTGGTCTAACCGAAATTACTTAGAAGGTTTTGGAAGTTAGCCCTTGACGGATCGGTGGCTCCGAGTGCTCCTCACTCGGAGGGTCCGAAAATGACTTGTTCAAAGTTTGTGATATAAGCATGAATAGAATTTGAGACAAGAAAGCATAGATAGATAGGGGAGGTACTTAGGCATTCTTGTCCATCCATTTGGTCAGAAAAATCAAAGAGACCAAAACAACAAATGGATGTCCTCGAATGGATAAAATCATGCATCCAACATGCTCACACAATAAGATAGCAAATGAAATATGTGTCAAACATGCACAAACAAAACTCTAGCTACTATCACACAATTTGTCGATGACTAGGTCATCTTTATATGAGTATATTGACTTAGGAGTCAAATGAGAACATTTGATCATAGGTCATACTCATCGTTTAAGCACAAGTGGGGTTACCACTTTTACATAAAGCATTAATGTGTTCACATCATTTGAAGATGCTTTAGCTCAATTCTTTAGAGCAAAGCTCCCCTAGATGTGAGAACCCTTTAAAGGGTCAAACTAACCTTGGGTTGTCGTAGAAGACTTCATGTAGATGTTGAAGATGTGGATGCTCAATGTTGAAGAAGATCATCAAGAGTTGGGAGCAATCCTTTGGATTCGGGCACTTTCAACACCTACATGGGTTAGTCCCACAAGTAACAAACAAGGATATCCATGGACATAGATTGAAGTTCACAATAGATGATGTCCATGAAAGCAATGATTACCTTGTCCCTTGACTTACCAACAAGAGGGTTTGTGACTCCATGAACTAGTGCAAGATGTGGAAGTTGATTGCACAAGTTCTTGCCAAAATGAATGTGAGTGAAGTATGTTGGCGGAGTCACCCTCAAGAACTCTCTAGTTCTTCTTCTTGGGATCCACATCATCTTGATGGGAATCCTTGGGGTTGTAGTTGAGCTTGACGAAGTAGAACTTGACGCTTCCTTGGGAACCCACTTGACCATGGCTTTAGGTGCTTCAATAAATGCATCAATCTCCTCTTGAAGCTTGTCCTTGCCTTTTAGCTTGTGGTCTTGTGGTAAAGGTCATCTTGTGCTTGTTCCACATTGGAAGAAGTAGGATCATACTTCTCCTTTTGAGAAACAAACTTTGGAGTGGGATATTGACCTTCTTCCCATTCAACACCCTCGGCGTTGAACTTTTGCTCAAAACCAATTCCTTGATTCTTCCTGCCTTCCTTGCTTGCGAACAATTTCCTCAAAGTTCTTGCTTCCGCAAGGCTCTTGTAGACACCTTTCTCTATAATCCCTTTCAATAAACTATTTTCTTGCTCAAGTGTAACTTGGCTTGAAACATTGTTAGTGGAATCAAGAGAACTACTAGAAGTAACAACATTAGATTTAGCATGGTTATTGTTACTACTAGATGAAGAATTTTTCTTATGCTTGTCATGCTTAGTTTTAATAGGTGGCAAGAAATTAGACAAGAGAAGTCGTTTGGCAAGATATGAAGAACTCTTCTTTCGAAGATCATCATTGATTTCTTTTAGAAACTCATGTTCTTGCTCTAGATTGAGCTTCTCGAAGCGTAGCTTCTCATGAGATCTTAGGAGCTCTCTATGATCTTCTTGAGTTGTTTCATGAGCTAACTTAAGAGTGTTTAGTTCTTTAGTTAAACGCTCAATCTCCTTCATAGCATTGTCATTCGACTCTTCTCGACTATAAAGACTACTAGCATGTTCATCATTACTAGGCTCACTAGATTTATCATGTAAAAGCTCATCTTCACCAAGCAAGTCATCCTCATCACTATCAAAGTCAATAAGTTCAGGGTGTGATACCTTGGGGCCTTTAGCCATGAAGCATCTTCCAATTCCCTCATTTGGTGAATCAAATAAGTCATAGGAGTTGGAGTTGGAGGACACGAGAGCAAGACCGCAACACCTTCATCTTGATCAGTAGTCGGAGTTGGAGTGATAGCTTCTTTCGGAGTGATTGTCTGAGTCGGAGCCGGAGACCCATTCACCTACATGAGCTTGATGTTTTCTTCTTGTGTAGCTCCTTGATGACTTGTCTTTCCTCTCCGAATCCTTGCTTCTCCGAGAGGGTCTTCGCTCATAACGATCATCTCTACTCCTTCTCTCTTCCGAGGTGACTCTTCTCTTGAGCTTCTTCTTCTTGGAGATTCTTCTCTTCTCTTGTGGGGAGCCGAACACTCATTTGAGTAGTGTCCGGTCTTCCACAATTGTAGCAGATTTGATCACGACTAGAAGATCTCTTTTCATCATATGATCTAGACTTTGAGCTTCTCTCCTTGCTTCTACTCTTGTAGAATTTGTTGAAGTTCTTCACCATTAGGCTTATCTCTTCATTGGAAACTAGCTTGTCACTTGAGGTTGTGGGAGCATCACTTGTAGCTTTGTAAGCACCACTTGACTTGTTGTGAAGCTCTTCCTTATCTTTAAGTGTCATCTCATGAGCAACAATTCTTCCAATGACTTCGGTTGGCTTGAGATTCTTGTAGTTTGGCATCATTTGGATCAAAGTGCACACGGTGTCATACTTTCCATCCAAAGCTCTGAGAATCTTCTTGATGATGAATCGGTCGGTCATTTCTTCGCTTCCTAAGCCGGCAATCTCATTTGTGATGAGAGCAAGCCTAGAGTACATTTCAGCGACTCCTTCACCTTCCTTCATCTTGAACTTGTCAAGTCGACCTTGAAGAACATCTAGCTTTGATTCCTTCACGGACTCGGTACCTTCGTGCATTTCACCAAAGTATCCCAAATCTCTTTTGCATTCTCAAGACGGCTGATTTTGTTGAACTCCTCGACACAAAGCATTGAAGAGAATGTCACAAGCTTGAGCATTGTTTTGCAACATCCGCAATTCATCCGCTGTAGCTTCACGATCCGGTACTTTTCCTTCCTCAAGAATTCACCTTGCAAACCAACACAAATAATGCCCCATGCGGCAGGTTATGTCCAAGAATATGCATTTTCATTTTATGCTTCCAACTAGCAAAGTTTGAACCATCAAAGTAAGGACCTCTCGAAAATTACCTCACTAGATGCCATACTCTCCTAGGTTGTGAAACCAAGCTTATGGAGTCCAATGCAATGGAAACCAATACAATGGAGACCAAAGCTCGATACCACTTATAGGATCGAAAGTATGTCTAGAGGGGGTGATTAGACTACTTGGCAATATAAAAATTCAGCCTTTTGATAAAGACAAGTTTTTGGCAGATTCACGATTATGATCAAGTCAAGTATCACCCTACACATGCAATTCTAGAGTATAGGCAGCGGAAAGTAAATTGCACATGTAGTAAAGAGAGGTGGAGAAGAGCAAACGCAATTTGGAGACACGGAGATTTTTTCTCGTGGTTCCGATAGGTGGTGCTATCGTCAATCCACGTTGATGGAGACTTCAACCCACGGAGGGTAACGGCTGCGAGAGTCCACGGAGGGCTCCACCCACGAAGGGTCCACGAAGAAGCAACCTTGTCTATGCCATCATGGCCTACGCCCACGGAGGACTAGCCTTACTCGGGGTAGATCTTCACGAAGTAGGCGATCTCCTTGCCCTTACAAACTTCTTGGTTCAACTCCACATCTCGACGGAGGCTCCCAAGCGACACCTAACCAATCTAGGAGGCACCACCTCCAAAAGGTAATAGATGGTGTTGATGATGATGAACTCCTTGCTCTTGTGCTTCAAATGATAATCTCCCCAACACTCAACTCTCCTCACCGATTTGGCTGTGGTGGAAGAAAGGATTGAGTGGAAAGCAACTTGGGAAGGCTAGAGATCAAGCTTCATATGGTGGGAGTGGAGCTACTTGATCTCAACACAAGGGTAGGTAGTTTTCTTCTCGAAATGTAAGGTAGGAGTGGTAGTTCTTTCGATGGCTCTCTCCACGAATGAAGAGGGGTGGAGGGGTATTTATAGCCTCCACACAAAATCCAACCGTTACACACATTTGACCAATCTTGGTCAGACCGAAGTTGACAACACGGTGAGACCGAAAGTTCAAATCATGTGAACGTTGGGATTTTCGGTGGGACCGAAAATACAATCTCGGTGAGTCCGATTCGTGTAAAGACTAGGGTTTGCCAATCTTGGTGGGACCGACTTCATCATCTCGGTGACACCGATTTGATGATGAAGATTCTGAAGCTTGGCAACTCCAGTTTCGTGAGACCGAGTTCGTAATCGGAAAATCCGAAATTTCTAGGGTTTGGCTATATGGCTGAGGTGGTTCATCTCGGTGTGGTGAGTTTAGGAAATCGGTGGGACCGAGATTACTTATGAGTGTATTATGGAAGTGAGAGTTGCGATAGTTTAGGAGATATATCACTAAGCACTTGAGCAACCAGATCATTAACATAACCTCATCCCTTTTAATAGTATTGGCTTTCCTATGGACTCAATGTGATCTTGGATCACTAAACCAAAATGGAGTCTTGAGCTTTTGCCAATGCTTGCCTTAGCATTTTGAGGGGTCCACTTCTTCAGTCATTGCCATACCCATATCACTGAACTTTCTGAAATGATTCTCAAGAAACTATTAGTTCAATGATATATATGTTGTTATTAATTACCAAAACCACCCGGGGATTAGTTGCACTTTCAATATTTCCTATGTGTTTATGAATAAAGATAGTCCTTGGACATTATCAATGATGTGTATCAGCAAGTACGTGACTTGTTTGTGGGACTATGCATTGTATGATGACTGTCCTAAAAGGTCCCTAGTCGAAAGGGTTGTGTGGACGCGCAGCCGACTAGACTAGCATATGACACGGTCGATGGCTTGGTCTCACTAGCCATGGGCATTGGATGCTAACCGGATAATATGGACTTGGAAAGGTCTGGTCGGATTCGACGTAGTTGGATCCGAGTCGAGATAAGGTCCGAGTCGGACAGACCCAACTATGAGACGCAGCGATATGTCATTTGTGAGTCTCTAGTACAACATACGTTCTATGTCCTAAGACCTGAGCTAACGCATGTACTTGGGATGGTGATAGACTTGCTTTGGGCCGACCAAATGCTACTCCGTGACTGGGTAGTTACAAAGGTAGGTTTTGGGCTTGTCCAGTCCCATGCTGCAAGACATGGTCGAGCAAGATGGTATTTGCCCCTCCGATCAGGAGAGATATACTCTGGGCCCCTCGTGTGATCCGACCAAGAGAAGCATGGCCATGCGACAAGGATTATGAGATAATCCGGATTGTGGTCGGCATCACTGGAACGAGAAAGAGGTCGGGCTAGCACAAGGATGACAGTCTCGCCTTGAGCCCGACAACATATATCGTGAGGCAAAGGGAACAGAAGTGTGACACGTTGTACAGGTTCGCCTAACCACCTTCATAGTCTGCCTGGTAGTCGGCACGCCTTGCTAGAGGCCGCTACCAACCGTGTAGGTCGGAGGTGATCCGAACTATGACCTAGCCGACTTGAACCTAAGGGGTCGCGTGCTTAAGGGAAGGAACCTGCGAGGTCGGATCCAAGGACACTGGTCAGATGTGATCCGAGTTGTATTCGGATTGTGGCCGAGTAGACTTGTGGGCTTTAGGGTCCGTGCGAGGCCCAAGTGTTGAGCCTACGACGAACGCCTATATAAAGTGGAGGTGCGGCACACTCATGTGATTGATCGCTTCGACGCTGCGACTAGGGTTTGCATGTGTTGCTAATAGCCACCTTCACTCGCCGCCGACTGTGTGATCGGACCTACCAGTCCGCCGCACGGTGTTCCTCCTGCACGCGCGGATATCGTTAGAGGCGGTGCACTTGCGCCGCTCCGGCGAACATGTACGTGGGATCGGACGACTGGCTGTACGAGGGAGATCAGACGAGGAGGAGACGAGCCACGCGGACGCGCTGCCCCAACTCTACTTCCGCTGCACGGCACTGCGCGTCTCGTGGTAACGAACTGTGATCCATCTCCTGTAGCATGTTCCTGTTGTTCTGCGCATAGGAAAATTTTAATTTGCAGTCGACACACCCTACCATAGAACCCAACATGAGGGAGAAGCACTTGACTTATGTGCAGGCTTCTTAGGCATCGCCTTCTTCGGCTGACTACCAGAGGCCTTAGGAGCAGAGTCTGCATTGAATTTCTTCACTGCTTCCTTTGCTTGCTTGGCCAGTTTGGCCTAGCGCTTTGCCCATTCATCAACATAGTCCTCACCGCGCTTGAGGCTGGTGGGATCTGCCTCTTGGCCTGGTGCCAGTGGAGGTCTTGAGCATGGAGGGTTGAGCGCAAATTTCTTTATATACTTGGGAGTAACATACCTGTACTCCCTCCATTCCCGTGCCCATCTCCACTCTATCTTTTGAATGCGCACCTTGCGCTGATTTCTATCTTCCTCAGGGGGTGTGCAGTACCCAACATAAATGTCTTCAGGGATTTCGAAAGCAGTATTGACCATCATTTCTCTTTCCACCCTTCTGTGGCTTCTTACCTTCAGTCATTTTCTTCAGCTGAGGAATATGAATAACTGAAGTTTCTGAAGAGGTGTGCAACTTTTCTTCGAGGAACGCTGCAAATCAGTTAAGTTGATGAGAACCTAGTGATTCAGCAACGGACATTTGTACCTGTGAACAGAGTATAGTTGCGAGGAATTTGAAGAGGTCATATGCGTTCTCATAAGGTTTTTCAAAAATGAGTAGGTTTGAGGAATTTGACCAGATGAGTCTTGAGGAATTTCACTAAGCATTCTTTGTCTTAGGTTCCAGAGTTTTATAGATTGAAAATCCACACAATTGAGGAATCTTGAAGAAAATCATTGCTTAGAGAAACGAATCAAGAGCAGATGACATGTGAGGTGTTCATGTGTGTGAAGATTTGAAGAATAAACACCTTTGAAGATTTTCAAGAAAACATAAGAATCAAAGAGGGTAGTAAAAGTAACTTTTAATGACCCGAGTTGAAGAACACGACGTACTGGGAAGTGTAGATGTGAAGTTCGTCAGTTCAGATCTTCCACGCCCTAACTCGGCAGAGGAAGACGTCTACGGCGGCGGCGGAGTGAAGAAATCCGCAACTGACGCGAGTACGACGGTGACGAGGTCGAGGCAGTGAAGCTCTTCCTCACCGGCGATGATGAAGTAGAGGCGGCGCTAGGGTTTGGGGAGCTCGAGCGAGAGTGAGAGCGAGCGGAGTAAAAGTGAAGTCAGGAAGAGGCAGGGGTATTTATAGTGGGAGTGAAAAACTGTACGCCCGAGGAAATCGGACGAACGTGCCCCTGTCCCTTCTCATTCACTTGACATATGTCACCCACGTACTGAGAGGTGGTGATCGTGTAGGATCATGGGTGAATAGATAAGTATTGTCGTGGGATGCGGAACGGTTTGAGCGGCAAAGCCGAAAATTTAGATAAGATAAGTTAAAAGTTTCGTTTGCAATTTCTTCAACTGTCAAGGACACAGTGAAGATTTTGAACGAGTTTCAACGCACATGTAGAATTTGTGAATAGACTGGGTTGAGTTTCTCATAGAGGGGGAAGGGTCCGATCATATTCACTTAGCAAAAGAAATCAACTTGAAGAATTAGCAATAAGTGAATGTTGTAGAGGACATAAAACTCATATATATATATATATATATATATATATATATATATATATATATATATATATTCAAATGAAGAACAACACCGGAAGGAGTGAAGGCAATGCAAAGTTGAAGAATTTGAAAAACTGAGGAATTTCAAAAACGAAGAAAAACTGAAATTGAAGATTTTCAACTTTGGTTGTTGGCCTAACCCACTGTATAAGAGAGCTGATTTCAGACACCAGTACAATTGTCGTAGGGCTCTTAGAATCAATTTCTTCATTAATTTCTTCACACTTAGAGGGTTAGTCTTCATTGATTGAAGAAAAAGGTTACTTCGTGTGTTGCGCATCTAAGTCATCAAGTCAGCATAAGTGTTAGGATGTGTGTCCATTTCGGAGAACATTCGAAGATTCTAGGATATTTAGCTCACACCGCAACTTGCTAAATCTCTTCTCATCCAAGGGCTTAGTGAAGATATCGGCCAGTTGGTCTTCAGTGCTAACGTGGTCGATGGAGATGTCACACATGATCACGAAGAAAATGATGACGAATTTGGATGTGCTTGGTCTTCGAGTGCTGAACTGGGTTATGAGCAATCTTGATAGCACTCTCATTATCCTAGTAGAGAGGCACATTCTTCACGTTGATGCCACAGTCCTTTAGTGTTTGCTTCATCCATAGTAGTTGAGTACAGCATGATCCAGCAGCAATGTACTCAGCTTCTGCAGTGGAGAGTGATACGCAGTTCTGTTTCTTCGAGGACCAACACACCAAAGATTGTCCGAGGAAATGACATGTGCCTGACGTTGACTTGCGTTTCACGCGATCTCCAGCATAGTCAGAGTCTGAATATCCAATGAGATCAAAAGAAGAGCCCTTGGGATACAATAATCCAAGTGTTGCTGTGTGAGCTAAGTATCGAAGAATATGCTTCACAGCCTTATGGTGTGATTCCTTCAGTGACTTGAAATCGTGCACACATGCAAACACTAAGCATAATATCCGCCTAGATGCACATAGGTACAATAAAGAGCCAATCATGGAGCAAGATACCTTTTGATCAAGTCTTTAGCATTTTCATCAAGGCATAGATGGCCATTTGTGGGCATTGAATTTTGACCCTTTGCAATCTTGCATGCCAATTTCCTCAATACGCCCTTGAGGTATTTCTCCCGAGATATGAATATGCCATTGCAATCGCTGATTTAATTTGAAGACCTAAAAAGAATTTCAACTCTCCCATCATAGACATTTGATATTCTTCACTCATCATATAGGCAAATTCATCACTGTATCGTTGGTCAGTACAACCAAAAATGATATCATCAACATAAATTTGGCACACAAACAATTCACCATCATAAGATTTAGTGAAAAGAGTTGGGTCGAGTGAACTGGGTTTGAAGCCTTTCTTCATGAGGAATTCCTTCAAAGTATCATACCACGCCCAAGGGGCTTGCTTGAGGCCATATAGGGCCTTGTTGAGTCTGAAGACTTGTCAGGATTCTTTGGATCTTCAAAACCTGGGGGTTGAGCAACATATACTTCTTCCTCAAGCTTACCATTGAGGAATGCACTTTTCACATCCATTTGATGTAAGATAATATCATGATGGTTAGCATAAGCAAGTAATATGCGAATAGCTTCAAGTCTAGCAACAGGTGCAAAAGTTTCATCGAAGTCAATTCCTTCAACCTGTGTGTAGCCTTGAGCTACAAGCCGTGCCTTATTCCTCACCACAAGGCCATTTTCGTCTTTCTTTTTGCGGTAGATCCACTTTGTGCCAATAATGTTGTGCTTGCGAGGATCTGGACGTTTGACCAGTTCCCAGACGTTGTTGAGCTCGAACTGATGTAATTATTCTTGCATAGCTTGAATCCACTCAGGCTCCAGAAATGCTTCATCTACCTTAGTGGGCTCTATGATAGAGACAAAAGCAAAGTGCCCACAAAAGTTAGACGAATGTGAAGCTTTTGAGTGTGTGAGAGGACCTGGTGCTTCAATGTCATCGATGATCTTCTCAATTTGCACTTCGTTTGCAATACGAGGATGAGCGGGTTGTCTTCGAAGAATTTGATCCGCATTTTCTTCAGGAGCATTTTCCTCAGCACCATTTTATTCAGGTGCACCAGCTCGACGTTCATCACGTTCTGGAATGAATTCTTCAGCAGATTCTTCGGTGGTAATGACATCCTTAGTGGCTTTGAACTTGATAGAATCCTCAGGTGCTGGTTCATCTATCACAGAAGGTAGGTGCTCTCTTTGCGAGCCATTAGTTTCATCGAACCGCAGAACGTTGTTGAAGAGTTTGTAGGTGTGTGAGTCCTTTCCGTAACCAAGCATAAAACCCTCATGTGCTTTCGGTGCAAATTTAGAATTGTGAGCAGGATCTCTAATCCAACATTTAGCACCGAAGACTTTGAAGTAACTCACATTGGGTTTCTTGTCAGTGAGTAGTTCATAGGCACTCTTCTTGAAGAATATGTGAAGATATACTCTGTTGATGATGTGGCATGCAGTATCAGTTGCCTCAATCCAGAAATGACGAGGCATCTTGTATTCATCAAGCATAGTGCGAGCCATCTCAGCAAGAGTTCTGCTCTTGCGCTCCACGACGCCATTCTGCTGAGGAGTATAAGCAGCAGATAACTCATGAGTAATACCAAGTTCATCAAGATAGCCATCAAGACCGGAATTCTTGAACTCAGTCCCATTGTCACTTCTGTTGTGCTTGATCTTCACACCAAAGTTGGTTGAAGCCCTCGAGGAAAATCGTTTGAAGACTTCCTGCACCTCATGTTTGTAAGTGACAATGTGCACCCATGAATAATCATCAACAATAACAAAGACATATAGAGATGCATAATTTGTAACAGCAGAATAATGATTAGGACCGAAGAGATCCATGTGAAGCAATTCAAACGGTCGAGTGGTAGTCATGATAGTCTTTGCTGGATGCTTGGCCTTTGTCATCTTTCCAGCTTCACAGGCTCCGCATAAGTGATCCTTAAGGAATTTGACATTCTCAATGCCAATTACATGCTTCTTCTTCGCAAGCGTGTGCAAATTCCTCATGCCAGCATGACCAAGTCATCGATGCCGTAGCCAGCCTTCTGAAGCTTTTGCAAGTAGACATACGGCCAGTTGTGGTCCTGTAGAGAAATCAACAATGTACAAGTGTTCTCTCCTAAAGCCCTCGAAGACTTTGGAATTGACAGCTTCCATGATCACAACATAACAATATTTGCCAAAGACAACAACCATATCAAGATCACAAATCATTGAGACAAACATGAGGTTGTATCCTAAGGACTCGACAAGCATGACTTTGTACATGTGTCGATCCTTTGAGATCGCAACCTTACCTAGACCCAATACCTGACTTTTGCCTTTGTCAGCGAAGATGATATGCTTCAGATGCAACGGTGATAGAGGAGCATCCATCAATAGATTCTTGTCACCAGTTATGTGATTCGTACATCCACTATCGAGCACCCACTCATTGGCTTTGGGTTGTTCATCCTGCAGATGAATTAGTGCAACTTACGAACTCATATACTTCATCAGTGAAGAATATGACATCAATATCATCAGATCAATTATATCGAGCACTAGAATAGATAAATAGTATGAGGACGTGTGAAATGAAAGTTCATTTCATCATGATTAGCTCAAGGCCCTTTCAGTAATCGCTCAGTCTCCAAGAAATTCTTCAGACGCTTTGAGCACGCCCGAGACTCGACCTCGCATAAGAGATTAGTTCTTTTTCTTCACCACCCACATCTGAAGGGGTGGCAAAGAATTCATCACTCTATGAGCACCATATGAGAAAGGTGGCATAAACGCTAGTCCGCTTCGTTTCACATAAGAGGGGTTAGGGTAAGCATATGAATAAGCAGACAAATTCTTCGAGGACTTATGAACATAATGATTTGAAGAATAATGCTCATATTCATAGGCCTTAGCTCTACCCTGCGAAACAGAAGGGTTAGCATGATGATGATCATATGAGGACTTTGATCCTTTTGAGGAATTTGATCCACGTGAGGAATTTGGTCCGTATGAGGACTTGGATCCATATGAAGAATTTGGTTCATAAGAAGAATTTGATCTGGAGTTCCTATTCTTCACAGGTGGTGTCATGAGGACATTCACCTGAAGACTTTCAAGACAACTTTTGGGAACCCAGATTTTCTTCATAGGCAAACCATTCCTACAGTTAGTGCCAACATATCTAGCAAATACTTCACCATTCTGATTTTTGAACAGTTTATAGTTGGAGTCAAATGACTCAACAGAAGAATGAGGAGATTCACATGTAAAGCCACATAGGTTGGATGGATCAACTGGAGGTCCCTTTGCAGCAACCCATGAGGTTTTGGGGTACTGCTCAGGCTTCCAATATGTTCCATCAGCATTGAGTTTCCTCTCAAAGGCAATACCCTCTTTCCTAGGGTTTCTGTTGAGGATCTACTTCTTAAGCACATCACAAAGAGTCTGATGCCCTTTGAGGCTTTTGTACATGCCTGTCATGTACAATTCCTTCAGCCCTGCATCATCAGTGATACTAGCAATGTCCTCAGATGAGGAATTAGTGATAGCAGAGACAGATGAAGAATTTGTAGCATTAGAAGCATTTGAACATTCGGGTGAAGAATTAGCAGTTTCACGTTCAATGCACTTCAGACATAGAGGGACAAATTCTTCCTGAGTAGCGCTAATTGGTTGAGCAAGTAATGAATCATGCTCCTTCTGAAGATCTTCATAATCCACTCTTAGCTTCTCAAGATCTTGCTTTCTTTGAAGAAATTCATAAGAAAGCTTCTTGTGATCAGATAAGAGAGTGTTATGAGGACCTTGAAGGTTGTCAAACTTGGACTGAAGTCTCTGAAGATTTTCAGTCAAGGTTTTAGTGCGATCCATTTCTTCACCCAACATATCATTACTTTTATCTAGCATGTTTTGAACTTTTTCAAAAGCCTTTTGTTGTTTCACAGCAATCTTAGCAAGTTTAGAGTGGCTGGGCTTGAGGTTTTCATTAGATTCATCCTCACTAGATTCAGAGGAGGCATATTTAGTTACCTTGGCACCCTTAGCAATAGGTGGGACCGTAGTCATCATTGCCTTCATCAGCCTTGTTGGTGAAGCCATTTTCTTCAGAGTTGAAGATTGACTTGCTGACGAATGCAGTAGCGAGAGCTAGGCTCGCCACACCAGACTCGGACTCCTCAGATGCCTCCTCGTCCTCATGTTCCTCAGATTCAGCCTCAGAGTCCATTTCCTTGCCAATGAATGCCCGAGCCTTGTTGGAGCTGAACTTCTTGTGAGATGAAGACTTTGAGGATTTTGATGATGAAGACTTTGAAGATTTCTTCTTCTTCTTTGTGTCATCAGAACTATAATCCTTGTATTTCTTCTTCTTGTAGTCACTAGATGAGGAATCGTTGCTCCTTGAAGATTTTCCAAAGCGACCACGTCTTGAGAACTTCTGAAGTTTCTTCACGAGCAGTGCTAGTTCCTGGGTCAGTTCTTCAGGGTCACCAAGGCTGCTAGCAGAGTCCTCATCTTCAGATTCAGAGACTGCCTTGGCCGTTAGAGCACGTGATCTGCCATAGCTCGAACCATAGAGATTTCTCTTCTCAGCAAGCTGGAACTCATGAGTGTTTAGCCTCTCGAGGATATCAGCAGGATCAAGTGACTTGTAATCAGCATGTTATTGAATCATTAGTGCCAGAGTATCAAATGAAGAATCGAGCGATCTCAGCAATTTCTTCACCACCTTATGGTTAGTGGCGCCAAGCGCTTGAAGCTCATTTGAGATGTTAGTGAGGCGATCGAAGGTTTACCTGACATTTTCATTGTGGAGTCTTTTGAAGCGGTTGAAGAGATTGCGAAGAATGTCAACACGAGAGTCACGTTGAGCTGAGACTCCTTCATTCACTTTGGACAGCCTATCCCAGATAAGCTTAGTAGTTTCAAAAGCACTCACTCTTCCATACTGTCCTTTGCTCAGGTGGCCACATATAATATTCTTCGCTTGAGAATCGAATTGCTTGAATCTCTTCACATCAGTAGCATTCAGAGAAGGTGTGACAGAGGGAACACCATTTTCCACAACATACCAGCGATTGTTATCAATTGCCTCAAGATGCATTCGCATCTTATTCTTCTAGTAGGGGTATATAGTCCGTTCCATGGAAGGTAGGACACCCAGCAGAGACCTTGATCATACCTGCGGTCTACATAACTAAACTCCAGGCGGTTAAACCGAAATCACATAGAACAAGGGAGTACCTTGCTCTGATACCAATTGAAAGAGCGTTATATCGACTAGAGGGGGGGTGAATAGGCGATTTTTATGAATTCTTCACTGAGGAATTTGATGGTGAGGAAATTCCTATATGAAGAACTACTAGCAGCGGAATAAATACACAAATGTAAACATAATAAAACACAAGCATGGTCATCATAACGGAATGAAGACAAGTACATAGTACACAAAGTGTAAACACAGGATAACTCAGAAAGAAGACGGACAGACTGAAGAAACTGAACTGAGGAAATTGAGAAAGTCTTTAGTCAAAGTCTTCAAAAAGATATGAACAAGCACACAACAATAGAAATGAGGAAATGAAAGAGTTCAGGAAATAGAACCAGTAAGCTTGGTGAAGACAATGATTTGGTAGAGCAGTTCCAACTGTTGTCTCAGTTGTACATCTGGTTGGAGCGGCTGAGTATTTAAACTCGAGGACACCCAGTCCCGGACACACAGTCCTCGCCGTATTCTCCTTGTGCTAAGTTCACACAGACCTCGCCCAATCACTCGTGGTAAGTCTTCAGGTGATTTCCAAACCTTCACAGACTAGGTCACTCGGCAATCCACAATTCCACTTGGATGCTCTAGACCATGACGCCTAACCGTCTGGAAGAAGCACAGTCTTCAAAGGTAACAAGCATCGGATCCACGCAGGATCAATCTCTTCAGTGATGCTCAATGACTTTGGGTTTGTAGGTGTTGGGTTTTGGGTTTTCCTCACTTGATGATTTTCGCTCAAAGTCCTTGGAGGATGGGATGCTCTCAAATGACAAGTGTCAGTTTCTCTCGGAGGAGCCAACCAGCTAGTGGTTGTAGGGGCAGCTATTTATAGCCTAGGGAGCAGCCCGACATGATAAGACATAAATGCCCTTATCTGATATGATCGTTAGGTGGGTAGATATTTTGGGACAGCTGGCACATAGCATAGCAACGGTCGGAATATTTGACTCTCAAATTCTTCGTATTATCATGTTCTCATCGTAGGCAATCCGCAGACAGTAATTCCTAACTCCTCGGTCGTAACAAATTCCTTAGGGACCGTAAGAACTTCGTCTCTCGCCATCAAGAATATGACCGAATCAGTATGAGATTTCCAATGGCTTCACTCGAAGGGATTGGTAGGTGTAGGATTTTGAGTTGAGCATCACATGGAAAATTTTCCTTAGTATTTCCTCGACCCCCTTTAACAGTACGGTGTTTCCTATGACTCAAGAAAGAGAAAGTGAAACTACGAAAACAAAAGTCTTCACGCTTCATGTTCCTCGAATGACTGCCAAGTCTTCAAGGTCACACCAATTTCTTCACTTTCAAAAGTCTTCAGAAAGTCTTCAGTAATCCAAAGTCTTCAGACGAAGAACTTCATTTTTAGGGGTCGACTTTCTTTGTAAATATCAAACTCCTCATAGACTTATAGACCTGTGTACACTCACAAACGCATCAGTCCCTTAACCTATAAGTCTTCAATACACCGAAATCACTAAGGGGCACTAGATGCACTTACATACACGGGAATTTCATTTAGTCAATTTCATCATGTTGGTTGAATTCATGTTCAGTACTTTGATAATTTGATATGTGGGTGGACCGATGATTAGGTGCTATTCTTACTTGTACAAACCTCCTACTTATGATTAACCCTCTCGCAAGCATCCGCAACTACGAGAAAAGTATTAAGAATAAATTCTAACCATAGCATTAAACTTTTGGATCCAATCGGTCCCTTACGGAATAGCACATAAACGGGGGTTTAAGCTTCTCTCACTCTCGCAACCCATCATCTAATAAGTACTCCATAATGCATTCCCTTAGGCCCAAATATGATGAAGTGTCATGTAGTCGACGTTCACATGACACCACTAAGGGAATCACAACATACATATCATCAAAATATCGAACACCACTAAAAAAAAGACACATCCGTGACATTTTGGACCGAATGAATTTTTTTTCTGTCATACTTATGACACTATGACGATAATTGTGACAAAACCCGGTATCATCATGGATGTGGTGGGGTCCTACTTCCATGACAAAAAATCATGACAGAAAATAGGCTTTTCATCCTGGGCGGGCCGGAGACACGGGTGCATGACATTCTTTGGGCCTTCCATGACGGGAAAAACCGTGGTAAAAGCGAGGGCAAGGAAAATATCGGGGTGTTCCCTGTTACGGTGGGTGGTCGGGGCCGAGTGATGCATGGAGGTTTGCGCGTTTCTCTTGTACACATGAACGCGCATGGGTGCGAGGCATTGGGCTCTAACAGAACCCATGTGAGGCGTTCGCCTACTGAACCCGAGCGATTGCACTGCAGGCTATGCGTTACTGAACCCGAGTGATCGATCGATGGCTGTTAACTGAACCCGATCGAGCGATTCCTTTGCTACTGCTGCTAATTGAAGTCGATCGAGGCTGCCTCTGGATGAACAGTGAGCATTGCTGGGGGGGTTTGGATGAACAGTTCCCGGTGGGAGTGGATGAACAGGACCCCGTGGTGTTGCCTCTGGATGAACAAGACCCCGATCGATCGAGCCGGTTGGGGCTGGATGAACAGGACCCCTTGGAGGGCTGGATAAATAGGACGACCCCGTGGAGGGCTGGATGAACAGTAGACGGTGGAGAGCTGGATGAACAGTAACCCATGGAGGGGTGGTTGAACAGGAGCCCGTGGAGAGGGCTGGTTGTACAGTAGCCGGTGGAGTAGCGCGCGGTGGAGGCTGGATGAACAGGAGCCCGTGGGTGAATAGTCGCAGGTGGAGGCTGGAGGAGGTCGACGGTGGATGAACAGTGGCCCTTGGAGGCTAGAGGAGGTCGACGATGGAGATGAACAGTATCCCGTGGAGTCCCGTTTTGCGGTACGCCACACCCCTCCCAATGACTAGGACCCCCGATTCGACCATAGCGCTCCAACACAAGTCCGTTTCCTCTGTTTTGTGGTACGCCACACCCCTCCTGATCAATAGGGCCCCACTTCGATTGTAGGAGGTCCAACAGAAGTCCGTTTCCTCCGTTTTGTGGTACGCCAGACCCCTCCCGATGACTAGGATCCCGTTTCAAATGTGGCCGGTCGAACACAAGGCCGTTTCCTCCATTGTGCGGTACACCATGCCTCGTTTCCATTGGCTGTTCCGTCCAAGCAATCCCGATGAACACGACGATGCATTCTGTTCCTGCCCAGCCAGTTGGCTGCCCATGTACACGACAATGACGTTGTTTCTCCGTTCCGACCTAGCCATGTACACGAGCCCTGGCCGTACATATGCACGAGTAGGCGTTTGATACCCCGCCCGTATGTACGTACGTGGCTGTATTTTCTTTCCTGCACACTAGCCGTTGTACGTGCATGTACATGCTACATGCGCGCCTCTACTATGACACGTGCGCGCCTCTACATCGACCAGTATGTACGTACACGTTCGCGACCAGAATGAAAACACTACATATGCTTCGACCATGTGGGTCCCGACTGTCACGCACTTCCTTGCATGCGAAGATGTAGCTGGTGGGACCCAGCACTCAGGGGGAAAACGTTTTTTTTCACGAAATACGGTGGTCCATCCGGTGGGTCCCTACTGTCAGGTGGAGTAATAATTATTTTGCGCGTAATAAGGAGGCACTTCCTTGCGGCCGCCGCGGACCCAACTGTCAGTCTCTCCATGTACAGTACTCTTCCAATGCAAGTCGTTCCTTGACCACGTGGACCATGCCGCAGCGAGAGCACCAGGGCGGTGGACGACAGCGAGGCCTAGGAAGGGGACGATGCGGAGCCAGGGAAGACGCGGCAGTGGAAGCCCGCGCGGAGAGGAGTACGAGGGTTCACTAGTTCGGCTACGGTGTGAGGCTGCCGTCGCCGCAGGGCCTGGCCAGCGGTGGGAGTAGTAGGGGCGGTGAGGCCTCCGCGGCAGCACAGCCGGCCATGGGAGGTAGGAGAAGGCGACACGACCGGCGCTGCTTTGGGCGGCTGGAGCAAGAAGACCAGAGGTTGAAGAAGCACTACGGCCGTTGGATGAACATCGTACGGTAACTGGAGCTAGAATCGTTCATATTGACTAAGTTGACAAAGCCCTCCGTCCCCGTCAACTTAGTAGGCCCACAAGTCAGCATCCCACTATACCGGGTCCCAGCTAGTAGGGGGAGTATTTTTTTGTGCGTAATAAGGAGGCACTTCCTTGTGTGCGAAGATATAGCTAGTGGGTCCGACCTGTCAGCGGGGGGGGGGACGTTTTTTCACGAAATATAGTGGCCCTTCCGGTGGGTCCCAGATGTCAGCTGGAGGAATCATTATTTTGCCATAATAAGGAGGGATTTCCTTGTGTGCGTCCGTGGACCCAGCTATCAGTCCACGTCTGATGGAAGTTGTTCCATGACCATGTTGACCACGCTATGCCAAGAGCACCAGGGCGGTGGACAACAGCGAGGCCTAGGAAGGGGACGACGCGGAGCCAGGGAAGACGCGACAGTGGATGCCCACGCGGAGAGGAGTACGAGGGTTCACTAGTTCGGCTGCGGTATGAGGCTGCCGTCACTGCTGGGCCTGGCTAGCGGTGGGAGTAGTAGGGGGCGGTGAGACCTCAACGGCAGCACAACCAGCCACTGGAGGCAGGAGCAGATAGTCTCGTCGGCGTTGGTTTGGGCGGCTGGTGCAAGAAGAGCAGCGATTGAAGAAGCAGCAGGACCATTCGATTCAAATCCAACAGTTACTGCTGCTAGAATCGTTTGTTGTCTAAGTTGACAAGCCCTGCGTACGCGTCAACTTAGTATGCCCATAGGTCAGCCTCCCAACTGGTGCGCCCTAGATGTCAGTGGGAGGAATCATTTTTTTCATGTAATAAGGAGGTAGTTGATTGCGTGCGGCCAGGCCAACGGACGGAGTAGGGTGGGCCGGGGAAGCTCATGCATCACAAAGAGCCACAAGAGGAGGGAGCAGCAGTCCATTGGCGCTTAGTTTAGGCGGCCGAGCAGAAGATCAGATATTGAAGAAGCACGTCGGCCATTGGATGGACATCCAATAGTCACTGTTGCTGGAATCGTGTGTTGACTGACAAAGCCTTGCGTAAACAAGTCAGCCTCGAAATCTATGGCATGTATAGCCCATTTGCTATTATTTTTATAATTTTTACTCATTTTCTAATTCATATGGAATTTATTGCAGCCCGTTTTCCATGTTTAGAATTGCTGCCCATTTTCTGGTCAGTACCAGGGTTAAAAAAATTAACTAAATATTTGTGAAATTTTGAAAATTTGCAAATTTTTGCTGGGGAACAAAATATTCTGAATCCAAAAATTAGTAGCCATACTAAAACAAATTTAAAAATAAATTAGTATTATGTCATGTTAAATCCAATGAAATACGGTATAAAATATCAGTGAAGAACAAAAACAAAAAAAGAAACTAATATCCCATTTGCTATAATATTTTTGGAATTTTCAACCCCTTTGATATTACTTTTAACAGACACTGACCATACTCTTTGGCCAGGACGGAATGCATCCCTCCTCGTCTTAAAAGATTTGCAGCCTAGTAAGTCGGAGAAAACAAATAGGCCTAGCTTGGGTATTCTTCAAAATCAAATATTGGGCTACCTCTGTTGCCAAAGAAAAAATTGCTGGGCTGGTCATGTTATTAGACGGGCCACAGAGACCGCACAACCCAGTTTATAGCCTGCTCCTTCGAATTACTACTCAAAAAAGTTGTGCAATTCTGTCGTTAATTGACTATACGTTGAAAATGATGTGGGTCCGGATATCAGCAGGGTGGATTAGAGTAAAAAAACGAGGGGTGCATCTAAGTAGTAAAAGAGGCGCTTGCTTGTGTTCAGGAGTGGACCTGGTGGGTCCATACTGTCATACTCACAACTATAGCCCTCTCCCGATTCACTATGTTGACGGGGATTGTTTCAAAAAAAAACTATGTTGACAGGGCCGGACGGCGGTGCCGTGGCGAGCGCACCAAGGCGGAGGATAAGGTGTTGCCACCAATGTGCTGGGCTGGGTTGGACATTCTTATTGAAAAATAAAAATGGACCGGAACTATTTACGACGTTGACTATTATTTGCATGGGTCCGCTGGTTGCAGGAAGAAAATGCTGGGAGAAAGAAGATTGGTCGCTATCTTTGCCTAAGAATAATATTGACTGAATGTAATGACACTATCATAGGAAATAATATCCTCCTGTTAAATCATGAGTTTAAAGAACTGGTGCATGAACATTTAGCTTTATTTATTTATTTACCTATTTATGTTTAGGGGACCATGAGCATGTACCTAGGCCGGATTCATGTGAGAGCCTCCCTTCCAAGTAATTATGGGCTCCTCTATTAGGCCTTCATCAGTGGGCTGCATGTTATCAACAAGTGGAAAATATGTTTTTGTACGAAAAATAGTATGCGCTACGTATGGTACGGGGCACTAAAGGACCGAACCATGCAACGACTTCCAAAACATTGTGTTTGTCGTTCTAACAACACATTTATTCAACCAACAGACAAAATATACTACTGATTGTACATTGAAAACAACCATCATTACAAAAGGGCTACCAAACCAAACATCAGCCATCATTACAAAAGGGCTACCAAAAAAGAACAAGTGTATGCATCAAACTAAATAAAGATCCTACTACACCAAGTGTACGCATCTAACTAACTGGCTCAGTTAGACGTTACTATTTATTAAGCTGTGGAGATTGGCTGACGGTTTGAACCAGATGGGTGCCTGACGGGGGAAACTCCAGCTAGCAGGTCGAAATCTGATACTTGCGACCCTCTCTACTACTTTGGGTTGCAAAGCGTGGTGGCACATATCATGGTATGGTGCATGCAAAGACGCATGGTACGCTATGTACACACAGTTTTGCCTGATGAACGAAACCACACTGCCATCATGATCCTTGCCGTTGGTTATCTCCTGGTTAATCGAATAATTCAGTTCGACAAACAGAGAGCGTGTACCAAGGCTACTTACCAGCCTAAAGTCAAAAATTCCTGAGGGCCCAGAGAAGCTGGGATCCTCCTCAAAGACCTTGCAGTGAATATGATTGCATTCTGCGAAACAACACGTCCGGTACGTGTGAACGATCAACAATCATTCGACATTGTCTGATCGAGCCAGGAACCACCTGCAATTGCCATGCCACTTTTCTTTGAAAGGTTTTGGGATTAGGAAGGGTAGGGACACCAGGTGGCCTACAACATCATATCAAGTCGGAGTCAAATAAAAAAGGGCTCTTGACGTAGTCAATCTTAAGAACAGCATGTTATGAGCATGAATATTTTTTCAGTAAATGTTGACAGTAATATAAGCAAGCCATCATGATATCATAGGAAAGTAACATACTACTGTAACAACCGTTTGTAGCGATGACTGGAGTAGGCCAGCAATACGTCCAGCCTATAGAAGGAGTCGACAGCGTAAATGAATTCCTTGTGTTCAATGGCATCAGAGAACCATGGAGGATGTATGATCCTACGATGGACATGCAGATTTATCCACTTACCGTAGTAACCTATCAGATAGGCGAGACCGTGGTTGAAGAACGCAATTAGCCTGAAGTCTTTATAATTCACAGATCTTGTGGGCACTTGGTAGATTACAACCTTCATCAAATCAAACTTGGTATCATGTTGGCTACTGTAGGATTCTGAGTATTTTGGGCCACGGTGCCAAAGCAGTCCAGTGTTAATCGAAGGAAGGGGGTTCAATCGCCGGTTGTAGACCTCCATGAGCATCCAGCTGCCGCAACCGTCGACGAGCACCATCCAAGACGTGTTCATGCCGACCCAATACATACCGTTAATGTAGTTGAGGTGACGGGGATCGGATCGCAGTCAAGGGAGTTGATGCTCGCCACCCTATGAGCGTTATGCTGCATGACACGTCGTTTCTAAAGATTAGGCGGCATCAGCAAGCAAGGGGCTGGCTTAAAAAGCTCCAGCCTAAGGGCTTTGAGTAAACGGTACAACCCCGATGAGCACACGGCTAGCGGCATGGTACTGAGATTGTCCACACGCGAAACAATGAGCTTGATTACCTCTGTGGGGAGCGAATTCCAGCCACTCTTTCAGCAGACACTGCTCGGTTCTGCCATTGTTAGTGCTTGGGTTTCGGACGAGGGGGAGAGGCGCATTAGCGGGGATGGATGTCACGCCCAATATGCGATACTATCCTAAAGAGACTCGAAGGTCCCACCAAGGATAGAAGCGCATATTGATACGCTTTTGCAAGGTGGATATCATTACTTCAACATTACATAATAGATGGGGATACATACAAAAGGCATACAATGCCACAATCATCATCTTACATAAGAGCACCATCCGACTATGGATGAAACACAAACATAAACTCCAAATGACATCCACCCTGCTAGCCCAGGCTGCCGACTGAACCTATCCCCGATCAAGAAGAATCAAGAAGAACTCCAAAACAAGTAAACATCGCCTCGTGTCATGATCATCGATAACTTGTACCGCAATCGTTGTTGTAGTAATCAGGAGCCACGAGGACTCAGCAATCCCATTACCATGGGTATCCAGACTAGCAAAGCTTAATGGGAAAGGAAGGGGTAAAGTGGTGAGGTTGCAGCAGCGACTAAGCATGATATGGTGGCTAACATACGCAAATAAGAGCAAGAAGAGAGGCAACGGAACGGTCGTGAAGCTAACAATGATCAAGAAGTGATCCTGAAACTACTTACGTCAAACATAACCCCAAAACCGTGTTCACTTCCCGGACTCCGCCGAAAAGAGACCGTCACGGCTACACACACGGTTGATGCGTTTTAATTCGTATCTGGTGTCAAGTTATCTACAACCGGACATTAACAAATTCCCATCTGCCACATAACCGCGGGCACGGCTCTCAAAAGTTTATACCCTGCAGGGGTGTCCCAACTTATCCCATCACAAGCTCTCATGGTCAACGAAGGATATACCTTCTCCCAAGAAGACCCGATCAGTCTCGGAATCCCGGTTTACAAGACATTTCGACAATGGTAAAACAAGACCAGCAAGACCGCCCAATGCGCCGACATACCGATAGGAGCTGCACATATCTCGTTCTCAGGGCAACACCGGATGAACACTACGTACAACTAAAACCAGACCTCAAGTTTCCCCGAGGTGGCGCTGCAAGTGGCTCTAGTTCGGACCAACACTTAGAGAAGCATTGGCCCGGGGGGGTGAATAAAGATGACCCTCGAGAGAGCAACTCCCAAGGGAAAAGTAGGTGGTGGTAAGGCAAATGGTAAAACCAAGGTTGGGCCTTGCTGGAGGAGTTTTATTCAAAGCGAACTGTCAAGGGGGTCCCATAAATCACCCAACCGCGTAAGGAACGCAAAATCCGGGAACATAATACCGATATGATGGAAACTAGGGCGGCAAGAGTGGAACAAAACACCAGGCATAAGGCCGAGTCTTCCACCCTTTACCAAGTATATAGATGCATTAATTAAATAAGAGATATTGTGATATCCCAACATAATCATGTCCACCATGGAGCAATCTTCAACTTCACCTGCAACTAACAACGCTATAAGAGGGACTGAGCAAAAGCGGTAACATAGCCAAGCAACGGTTTGCTAGGAAGGGTGAAAAGGTTAGACGCTGACATGGCAATTTGGGAGGCTTGAAGAACAAGTGATAGTTAGCACAGCATAGTGATAGAACGAAGCAACAAGCATAGCAATGATAGTAGTGAGATCCAAGGTGAAGGTCATCTTGCCTGAAATCCCGCAAGGAAGAAGAACGAGTCCATGAAGAAGACGAACGGATGAAGCCGAACCAAGCGTAGACGAACAAATCCTCACGATCGCAACGAAACAGGAACTATTGAGAAGAAGCACACAACATAGTAAACACACCACACATGAACAAGGCATGATGCTCAACCAAGTATGATGCATGACAAGGTTACATGAAGCTACTCATGGCAAGAGATGATGCAAACAAGAACATATCAAGGCAAGTTTAAATGAGGCCGGAAACAACATATAACAATTCCGGTAAGTCCTCATATGCCAATTTAGAAATTGGTCCAGAACTGAATAAACCTTATGTTCAAGTTGTTAAACAACAAGTTAAGATGCACCAAGATGATCTACACGAGATTCTAGTCAAGTTACACATAAAGTTTATTTAATTCGGAGCTACGGCCTAGAAGATATGAACAAAACAAGTTAAACATGGCATTGATGCAAAATGCATACAAACATCAAGCAAACACTCTCAAAACATGGATGCAACATGATAATATGAAACTTCATCCAAAATCAAGCAAGTTTCATATAGAGCGCACTCAAAACGGAGCAACGGTTCAACACATACACTCTAATACAAGTTTAAAGGACAAGCTGTCCAAAATAGCAACTAGGCATCTAGCAAGCATCAAAACATTGACACTGAGCTATCTCCAGAAACAACTAGAACATGCTCAAAAGGATATGGCAAGATTGCAAATAATAACAATTTCAGACTTAGCAGAAATAACATCAGGTTGCAATGTTTAGAGCTATCAAACAACTTGTTACAGAACTTATCATGGCAACCAAAAGCATGGCATGCTAATACTAATGGTAAAGGACAAAACTCCCTTACTGAACTAATTCCAAAGATCAACAGGAAATATGGTAGGATCCATGCAAACATGGCAAATGATATGACAGATTCAGACATGGCAGGAACAACAATAAGTTGGCATGTTGGTGAGCTTGTACCACTCACCACAGAGAAACAAATGGCATGACAAGGTAACCAACAGTACGAATACATGCTTATGAAGCTAAGAATGGCAAGAGAAAGTTCATAGGATGCATGGATCACTAGCAAAACACATGGCAAAACTGAACTTAATGTTAACAGGCTGACAGCAACATTATTTAGCAAGTTTAGAGCAAGATAACAACAAGTTACATCAGGCTATAAATTCAACCATGGGCATTAATGGATAGAGCATGCCATGTATAACAAAACATCCTTAGTGAATATCTCCAAATTATGCATAGAATGACTTGTAGTAGCAGGTTTACATAGCATCATAATATAGCTGATTCAGACTAGCAAAACAGTAACAGCAAGTACCCTACTTCACGAGCTCGATGCACTCAGCATAAGGCACACAAAAATACATGGATTGCACAACTATAAATATGACATGGCATAGTTCAAAACACATGTGGAGCTCACTCCCATAGGAAGCACACACAAAATGCAACGAAAAAGACAAATCATCAAGTTCTGTTAACAGACAACAGTTAACATCATATAGCACTCTTGCAACGATGATTTGGGCATCAAGATGGGCTCAAACAAGCATGACATAGTGAAATGAAATGTAGAGAATCTCATGATGAACATTTCGGTATATCACACGCACAAAACGGAGCAGTATGCATGGAGTTATGATGCGATGAACATGGCAACATATTGATAAAATTCAGGGGACTTGCAAGAAAAATGGAGCTCGAGGGGGAAAAAGTCAACTCGCCGGAAACTTGCCGGAGAGCGGCCGGAGGGAGGTCGGAGGTGAGGCGCGGGGGCCCGAGGAGATCGGGGATGACCGGATGTGGTTGCTCCCGACCCGACCCGGCCGGATCTGGCGGTGGTTGGCGGCGGGGCGGCGAGCTCGACGGGCGCTACAGGAGATGTGGCGGCGGCGGCGACCTCCGGTGGCGGCGGTGCATGGCAGCAGGCCGGAGCCGACGGAGGAGGCAGGGAGACCGGGCGTCGGATGAGGAGGTGAGCAGGCGAGGGCGGGCGGCGGCGCTGGTCTCGCAGGGCGGCGCCAGCCGAGAAGCCGTGGCGGGTGCTCGGCGAAGGTGGCGGCAAGGTCCGGCGAACTCCGGCGGCGGCGCGGGAGGCGCGCCACAGCGCGGGGCGCGCGGACGGCGGCTCGGGCCGCAGGGGTCGGCGCTGGGCTTGCGGGCCGGCGGTGGCGCTGTGTGGCGGGCCACGTGGCGGCCTCTCGGTTGGCGGCGCGCGGCGGACGTCGGCTCCTTGGGACGTGTCCGGCGGCGGTGGAGGGTGGAGCTAGGGTTTGGTCTGCGCGAAAAATACGGGAGGGGCACATATTTATAGGTAGAGGGAGCTAGGAGGCTCCAAATGAGGTGTGGTTTTCGGCCACGCGATCGTGATCGAACAACTGAGAGCATGAAGGGGGTTAGGTTGGTTTATTGGGCCACTTTGGAGGGGTGTTAGGCTGAACATAAAAGAGGCTTTTGCGGCTACCCGGTTAACCGTTGGAGTATCAAACGGACTCCAAATGGCACGAAACTTGACAGGTGGTCTATCAGTGGTATACCAAGGCCGCTCGGCAAACCTGGGGCCATTCCGAGAAAGTTTAACACCCGCTCACAACAAGCGACAAAAGGGGGACGCCGGATGACATAGGAGTGCCGGATTGCAAAACGGACAACGGGAAAATGCTCGGATGCATGAGACGAACACGTATGCAAAATGAGATGCACATGATGACATGGAAAAATGCAACACGCAAGCAAATGACATGGCAACGACTGCGAATAACTGGAAGACACCTGGCGCATCGAATCCGGGGCGTTACAATGTAAGATTGGACAAGATTATGTGCGACAAAGATGGAGAAGCGAATATGTGCTGCGGGAAGTGGACAGGTGATGATGACTACACATGCCGCTTGACTTACGAGACACATACCAACAGCGTAGGGTCATATCGATGCCAGACAACTTGCTTAAGTGATCACGGTACTAGTACTCCCTACAGTACCTACTACTATGCCCAAACTTGCTTGAGTAGAGTAGTAGTGGAGTAGGACTCTGCTCTACTACTAGCACCGGAGGAGTAGTATATTCTAATCTAAAATAGTTACAAACTTCAAGGCCCGAGCGTGGAACGACTATGAACCGCCATCGGTGCTAACTCCAATCCCCAGCAAACGTTCGTCGGGAGACATGCCAGTTGCAAATGCCCGCGACGCAGTTACAGTAGGTGTGTAAGGGTGGCAGTTTGTAAAATACTATGGCTTAAAAATAGGCCACCGACGGATGGAAATCTGACAGTTACGTGGGATTTGCCAAGATTGAGCTCGTGCTGAACAATCGCCAGATATCATTACTAAAAAAAGGTTAAAACACTCGGGGCTATAACTTGCACCGGCTGACCACTAACAATGATACTAACATAGTGGTAAAAAGGTCAAAGACCATGTCTACGTGGTGTTTGGAATTATATGCAAAACAATTAGCAAGATGGACGTGCATTGCACGGCACACCATCATCACCAACTCGGTTTTTTCTCTACTCCTACTCCTATAAAAGACTCACTTGGTGATGATGGAGGCGAGGAGGTGTGTTCAGCCGGGCGTGCAGCGGACGGCGCAGTACTATTTGGTTTGTTATAAAAAACAAAGAAGAGTAGTAGAGATAGAGATAAGAGTAGAGATAGAGACTTAGGGAGGAGCACCATCTACTGCTTCGTGTGCTACTCCTGCGCTCCATTCGGCGGCCGCAACGTCCCCTACAGCCACTCCCTCCTGCGCTCCATTCAGCGGGCGCTGTTGAAATTTGGGGAGCACACTCTCGCGAATGCTGGCAGCCACGACTTCACCGACAGTGACTTCTTCCCCGACCTCAGCAACCTCTTCCTCAACGACATGGGCGAGAACCTCAACGCCAATTGTGCTGCTCCCGTTGCACCGTTTGTGTTTCTGTCCTTCCTATTTGAAATCATTGTAGAATTCATCTTTCTACTCTGTATCCTACTAGATTCTAGCTATTCACCTACTATGCTAGTCCACATGATTAGTTTAATCTCTGTTACAGCCATCATGATTTATTTTGTGCTTATTCGGATTAAATCTCGTAGTAACTTGCTCATATATTCAACTGGCGCAACGTCCCCTATAGCCACTCCCGTTTGATGGACGGCCTGGTCGATGCCTCCAAGGAGCCTTTCGTCTACTGCTATGAGTGACCGATGGCGTTTTGGGGCTCGCTGGCTGACATCGTGCATCACCTCACGGATGCGTGCAACAGTCACTACTGGCCCTTGGCGGAGAACATCAAGTATGAGACGTGCTACCCGTTCACCATGCCGGAGTCGCTAGAGGATCACCGCCGCCTGCTAGTCTCGGAGGAGGATGGTAGCGTCTTCCTCTTGATCGTGGGCACCAGCGAGGCCCGCGCAGTCCGCCGCCCCATCTCTGTAGTGTGCGTCAGGGGCGACACCGCTGACCCTGACACTGACACGAGGGCGATGTATGGGTGCGTGCTCATTGTTACTACCCCTCCGAGGTATGTGGGCGGCGACACCGGCTCCATCATGCTGACTCGGACTGTGCAGAGCTGGGACCTTCCTGCCAATGTGGACATGGAAGACGCATGGTATGGTTTACCCCCAACACGGTCCACGGGGACTCCAAGGAGGTTCACCTGGACATACGCATTATCAAGTTAAATGTTGATCATTAGTCTTCACTCAGTGTAATCCGCTGTCTAAGCATGTCGAGATTTCCATGCATGATCTTGCTCTATTGGAGTATGGCGCATGAATAAAAGTGTATCCATTTATAGTTTAGTCTAGAATCTTCCTTCTATGAATTTTTACTACAGTACTGGTGAAAGACTTACTATGAACCATTTCTTATATCTCCTTTGCCCCTTCCAAGGCATCCTGATTTAATCCCTCCGTCTAGATGTACAAGGGCATGGTTAATACTTAATAGTATAGCCAACTGTTGACTATAAGAAAGTGCCATGTCATCTGTAGCCAACATGTATAACAATTGATACTGAAAAACTAATTCTTAAAGATCATTTCTTGCAAAGCACAATAAGTGTTATTTCTTCACAAGTTTTGGATGCAGGTTGAATAGTTGAACGCTTTCTTTGCAAAAGATACCTGTTTATCTATTTAACCCGGATGTTTGTGAGCTCTAGAGATGAAATTATATCCGAAGAAACCTATCGATACCCGTTACACATGAGATGACCCCACATCCTTTGTCAAAATAAACAACTCCCCAATCAATGCATTTCACTCTTCTGTGCAACGCACGGGCACCTTACTACTATAGATTAGTACGACCAATTGAACTAACATTATATATAGTACGATAAATGCGGATGCATGTCCCCTAAAATTATATCATTGAAAACTATGTTCAAATACGAATCCAACGATATAGTTTTTGTTGACATGCACTAACATTTTTTCAGTTAAATTTTCAATCAAACTCAATTGGGGACAAATAAACCACGATCGATGAGTACAAGTGCAGAGGGCAGCATTGCACGGAAGTCTCACCCCGCTCGTGGTGCGGCAGTAAATCCGTCATATCACAAAACCCAACCACTGCCAGTAATAAGTGGCCTGGTAAAATAAACGCACAAGCAACCATCACATCCCTCCATCTTTTTTGCGTTTCATCTCTCTGCATTTACTTTCTCCGGTCCATCTCGCACACTCGATCCCTACCTACTACTCCTAGTATCCCTAGCTACTATTCCTAGGGCCAGTTCTTTTGGCGGCTTAAAAAATAAGCCGTCTCTTCCCCATCTTTTCCCGTAAGACTAGTCACAGTGGAGAGTAACATTAAGGCGCCTCACTCATTTATTTGGGCTTCTAAACTACTACTAGTACCTCCGTCCTGGTTTATTCGTCACCATTGTAATTTGTGGTAAATTTTGACCAAAGATTTAACTGATAAAATGTTAGTGCATGTGGCATGCACAAACATTTCATTAGTTAAATTTATGATCAAAATTTGACACTGATTACAATGGGGACCAATAAACCAGGACAGAGCTAGTAGTAATGGGATTACTACTAACCTAGAAGCCTAAATGAACTGGCCCCTGGTACTCCTACTAGTAGTACTAGTACTCAAGTTGGAATGCCAACTGCATGGCACAACTTGTTAGGCAAAAATTTCGATACAGGGTGTAGGAAGCGGTTTGTGAATTTGCATGCCTTTTCGACCAGTGAGATACTCCGTACAAAGTACGACAGATAAATAACCGCAGAGAAGGAAGCTAAAAGTAAGCAATCAAACGAGCATTTTTGCATTTGTTTTGCATTGAATCGTTTCACAAGCTTGACTAGTGTTGTTTTTCTACTTTTACAAAAACCGCATCGTAATGTTAAAACGTGCATTTGCACATACATAAGTAATAGTAGTACTCCCTACGTCTAGGTGTATAAAGTCTTACCTCCTTCTTGGTCACAGTGTACAACCAAAGATGACTTATTCAACTGGACGGAGGGAGTAGCACAGTCTGCAAGCATATATATATATATATATATATATATATATATATATATATATATAGAGAGAGAGAGAGAGAGAGAGAGAGAGAGAGAGAGACGTGTAGTGCGATAGTATATAGTAAAGTTTGTGCTATATGCACCTACTTACAAAATGCGTACGGATACACAAGGTTACCAAAATTTCCCTCTTACATAATTAATTAAGGACGCTAATATTTCCTGAACGTTCGGGATTTATCATTTGCGTACCAAAACTAATAAGATCACCTTAAGAAACTAAATTATACTCCTACTAAAGCCACGACGCTCACAGGAGTGCTTGCAGCGCGCCACAAGTGCCCTGGTGCACGGCCGTTTCCCAGTGCGCCGACACAACGCCTCTTCCTTAGCCTCGCAACTCACGAGGTGTTGATTGGCAGTTTGCCGGCGGGTGAGCGCGATCTCACCGGTGTGGTCATCCGGCGCCAACAAGTACTCCTCCTTGCTGGAAGTGTGCACCCGGTCCACGTACCGCCAAGCGTAGATGAGGTGCTTGGGCCCGACTACACTCAGGGCTTTGGCATGGGTGTCCTCCGCCACCCTCACGGCCCTTGCACGAGACTTCTGCCAAAGAGCCAATTGCCTGACTCTCTCGGATGCGACATAGACCAGCCAGGCAGCTTGCCCCGCGACGCGCTTCTCTTCCTCGGCCTTCTTCTCCACCTCTATTTTGGCGTGCTCTGCCGACGGCAAAGCCTCCCACATGGCGACATCCATTTCTTTCCAAAGCTCCTCAAGTCTGGGGGCTCGATGGGCAGCGCGGCATTCTCCTCATAGAGGGGAGCCAACGCGTCCTCCGACGCGCATGCTGGCGAGATTGGGAACACCGAGGCGTCCACCTCGACACATCGCGGTGAGGAGTGGAATGACGATGCGTTTTCCTTGACTAGTGTAGGCGAGGAACGGAACGGCGACACGTGATCGTGCGGGCGGTGCAGCGAGGGTCGCCTAGGGCTTGGGAGGGGCGATGCCATGGTGGTTGACGTGAGAGGGAGGGGGAGGAGATAGCAATGAACGTAAGCGTTCTTCCGAATGTCGTGGGAGGCACAATATTTATAGGCAGCAATGGCACACCTACGTAAGATATGGACTGAGCTGCACTGACTTAACTGTAGGTCCAGTTGCATCACTGACATGTGGGCCTCACCCCTGTTGGGCCCATATGTCAGTGACCCATAAGTAACTGAAGCAGCGTCCCGAAAGATATGTTGTGTGATTAACATAACAGCTACGTGGGCATATTTGTTGGAGTAAATTACGGGGGAGGTAAGGGGTGGAAATATTGCTGGTCACAACGGAGTGGACGAGCGCGGGGGGGAGGAGAGTCATGCATGCAGATTTTTCCCACACGGGGTGGACTGGTGGGACCGCCGGAGGGAGAAGGAGAGTCTGGCAGGCATATTGTTTCCACACATGGAGAGGAAAAGATTTGGAGACGAACGGGCTTCCTGTAGGTATGGGGAACGGTGCATAATAAGTCATCTTGCATGTCGGGCTAGGTATAGTCTCAAGTCATTAAAAACATACACGCCCCACACATGTTCATATTTCAAGATGCACTAAATTATTGCATGCGATGATTAAGGTTGGCCTTAATGGTGGTATCTTAGCTGGCATCATGCACACGAGAATAGCAAACATGCCGATGTGGCAAAGAATTAAAGAAGAGAGGGGGGGTTAGAGTAACTAGTGTTCATGCATGCATTGGTAAACACATTTTTTGTGAAGAACGACAGCATTAGTTGAGTACTTTTGCAGACTACAAAAACTATTCCACCGCCTCTATCTTGCTAGAAGGGAGGTAGTAGTACTCTAATAGCTAACCTTGTTGTGATGACAAGATAGGACATGGCACGCACCTGGACGGAGGAACTAGTCTGCATTGTGCATTTAAGTTGTGTCTGAAGTCAATGTACCTCTACTTTGACCAAACTTATAGAAAAATGTATCAACATTCACAATGTCAAATCAATATTTTTATACTCATTATAGAATGTAGTTCTTATACTCATTATAATTAGTATTGTAGATATTGATATTTTTAGTATAAATTTGGTCAAACACTTTGCAAACAGTTGACGAAAGTAAAAAGGACCAGAGGGAGTATCATGCATGCGGAGTAGGCAAAACAAATTGCTCATTTATAGCCAGTCGAAGTCTCAAAAGGCGCGACCGCGCGAGGGAGGCCAAGGTCGTGTGAGGCGCGACGGTTGACGAAATTAAGTGAAGTTACATCCACGCGCCGGCATGGCGTGCGAACAGGCAGAAGCTATACCGTCAGGCCTACGATATGGATCTAGTAGACATGACATCTAGTGAGCCCTGCATAGTTCTCGAGAACTCTTTGGGGGCTTGCAGCCGTTTATCCACGAGGCAAGCCAACAACCCCACGCTGTTATTTCACATCCCAGTCTTCTACTAGTATAGTACCTTACAACAGTTCACTCCCAGTCGTCCCGTCCTTTCACATTACACCAGTTCAACTTCTCCTAAACCTCCTCCAAAATTCATGGCCTCCAAATCTCCATGGTTGCCGCTGAGTACCAGGTTAGAGCCATCACAGGCGATGAGTTCATCGTCATCTACACACGTGGATCTGGGACGGTGAAAGCATGCCTTGCTCGCTTCCTACGCATGTTCAACAGTTCAACGGATGAGTGGGTCGCTGGGCTAGATGTTGAGTACACCACTGTCCTGGAAAGAGAGAAGATTCTGAAGGAGGTAAAGAAGAAGAAGCCCGTCGTGATCCAGGTTTGCATACATAACATGTGCTTGGTCTACCACATATGCCATGCCGACATTGACTGTCAGGATTTTAAGAACTTCCTCAAGGACGAAAGAGTGAAATTTGTTACTGTAGACTTTAGGAACAACAGGGATGTCCTGGGTCGAATAGGCCTTGTTGTAGGCCAGCCCTTCGATCTCCAGAAGGCAAGCTTGGTGTCCTCCTCTCAGCCTTCAATGTTGACCCTGGCAGCAGCCACGATTGATCCTTCGTACGCTAAACTGAAGAAACCTCACCATGAGTTACATCATGCATGGCAGTCGAAGACATTAGATGAAGATCACATCCTGTACGCAGCAATGATCATGCCCAGGGTTAAATGGATGGTGGGGGTGGGGGAGCATAGCGGTGGCAGGTGGTTCAGGGGAGGGCGGGGCGGCGGCGGCAGGCGTTTAGGCGTGTGGCGGGCTGAGAAGATGAACCGTGCATCAATTTTGGAGGTTGAAGAAGCCCTTCTAGCCATCCATGTTGCATCAAACGGCTCACAAGAGTCGACTAACCCAAATCGCTCCTTCAGATTGCAGGATCCACGTGGCATTCAAGGTCTTGAAGGTAGATTCTGCGTCCGCACCTGATTTGCGGGCTCGACGCGCGCGCAACTGGCTTCCGCCACGACAGCCACTATGCGCGCCTCCTCCACGCGGGCGGAGGCGACAATCACATGCTAGTTCCTCCTCGCCGGCGTGCTGGAGCATGCGCTCGTCCTCCTCTTTGTACGCTACATGCATAGACGCGTGTAACACCCTCGATGCGGCTATATCTCCCACGTGTCGAAGCACGACTTAGAGGCATAACCGCATTGAAAGCAATGTCGCAAGTGAGGTAATCTTCACACAACCCAAGTAATACATAAGGGAAAGAGATACATAGTTGGCTTACAATCGCCACTTCACACAAATACATGAATAAAGCATTACATCATCCAGATACAATCAAGGTCCGACTACGGAACCAAAATAAAAGAAGAACCCCAAATGCGACAAAGCTTTCAATGCGGTTATGCCTCTAAGTCGTGCTTCGACACGTGGGAGATATAGCCGCATCGAGGGCGTTACAAGTTGGTATCAGAGCCAGGTTACGAGTAAAACTAGACCTCGAGTTGCCCCGAGGGGGCCTCGCAGGCGGCTCGGTTCGGACCAACACTTAGACAAGCACTGGCCCGGGGGGGCTATAATAAAGATGACCCTCGAGAGAGCGACTCCCAAGGGAAAAGATAGGTGGTGGTGAGGCAAATGGTAAAAGTCAATGTTGGGCCTTGCTGGACAAGTTTTATTCAAAGCGAACTGTCAGGGGGGTCCCATAAATCACCCGACCGCGTAAGGAACGCAAAATCCGGGAACATAACAACGGTATGACGGAAACTAGGGCGGCAAGAGTGGAACAAAACACTAGGCATAAGGCCGAGCCTTCCACCCTTTACCAAATATATAGATGCATTAATAATATAAGAGATATTGTGATATCCCAACCAAAATCCTGTCCACCATGGAGAAATCTTCAACTTCACCTGCAACTAGCAACGCTATAAGAGGGGCTGAGCAAAGCGGTAACATAGCCAAACAACGGTTTGCATAGGAAAGGTGTCAAAGGTTAGAGGTTCATGGCAATATGGGATGGCTGGACAAATAGGTAATAGGTAGCGCAGCATAGCAAAAGAACGAGGCAACTAGCATAGCAATGATAGTAGTGAGATCCAGGGTAGCGGTCATCTTGCCTGAAATGCCGCAAGGAAGAAGAACGAGTCCATGAAGAAGACAAACGGACGTCGTCGAACGAATCCTCGCAACTCCGGAACGATACCGAAGCTAACGAGAGAGGCAACCCGGAAAGAAGCAAACAACATAGTAAACAACCATCACATAATCATGGCATGATGCACAACCAAGTATGATGCATGTCTGGTTTAATGAGGCATGGCATGGCAAACTGCAACACACAAAACTACAAGTTAAGTGGAGCTCAATATGCAACGCGTTGCATATTGACGGAACACCACATCAATTATTTAGTTCTCTCTTGTTTAAGCTACCCAAAAATATTAAATGTTGATTAACATGGCAAGGGGTGTTGGGCTGCAACTCAAAGAGGGCTTTACGGTTACCCGGTTAACCGTTGGAGTATCAAATGACCTCCAAATGGCACGAAACTTGACAGGCGGTCTACCGGTGCTATACCAAGGCCGCTTGGCAAACCTCGGGCCATTCCGAGAAAGTTTAACACCCGCACACAAAAGGAGAGAAGAAGGGGACGCCGAAGGACATAGGAGCGCTGGATTGCAAAAAGGACAACGGGGAAAAGGCTCGGATGCATGAGACGAACACATATGCAAAATGAAATGCACATGATGACATGATAAAATGCATATGATGACATGGCAAAGTGAAACACGCAAGCAAAGACATGGCAACAACGGCAAATAACTGGCGGACACCTGGCGCATCGGATCCGGGGCGTTACAACACTCCACCACTATGAGAGGATCTCGTCCCGAGATCTAGAATGGCACCGGAGGGAAAACGGAAGAGGAAGAGAAGAGGTAAAACTAAGTTGCTTCTTTGACCAATGAGTGAAAGCAATGAACCTTGAAAGATTGAGCAATTTAAAAGAAAGAGTACAACAGAGATGAACGAGCTTGCAAACAATCCGGTAGAAAAGAGGAACAAGGAGTATTACGAGAATTTGAAGGTTGAAAGACATGGAAATAAGAGCTTCACGAACGAAAAGAATATGACCACATCGGTATAATGAGATAGCCAAGGAACAAGAATGGCAGAATTTGGACAGCACTCCGGTAGAAAAGAGAAGAACTCTTGATGAGATGAAAAGATATGGAAGAGATGACACAACACTTCGGTTAAATGGATAATCAAGAAAAGAACATGATCCTCACAATTCGAGATGACTAGTGAAGAGAGCAACATCACCATGCCTCCGGAAGAACGAAAAGAAGATAGATCATTGGAATAAAAGAACGGAGAAGAAAATGACAACTTTTGCCACAAGTGAACTTGGAAAGCCTCCTTCCAAGAAGGTTACAATGGGGTTGTTGGGAAAAACCAACAACAAAATGAATAAGCTTGTTGTGGGCTTATGTAAACATCTCAAAACTTGAGGTGACAACCGGCCACTAATGGAAACAATTGATTGGATTGAGGTCAATGAAGATAAGAGAAACTTCTTCCACCAAGTGAATAGAGAACAAGCTTGGGTCATGCATAATCACCACAAATAGCAACAACCCTTAAGGAAAAGCTTTAGGTGAAATATGACACAAGATAACTCCAATGAAGAGACTGATGGATTTTAAAATACATCATTCTTGACAAATGCGACAAAGCTTTCAATGCGGTTATGCCTCTAAGTCGTGCTTCGACACGTGGGAGATATAGCCGCATCGAGGGCGTTCCAAGTTGGTATCAGAGCCAGGTTACGAGTAAAACCAGACCTCGAGTTGCCCCGAGGGGGCCCCGCAGGCGGCTCGGTTCGGACCAACACTTAGAAAAGCACTGGCCCGGGGGGGGCTATAATAAAGATGACCCTCGAGAGAGCGACTCCCAAGGGAAAAGATAGGTGGTGGTGAGGCAAATGGTAAAAGTCAATGTTGGGCCTTGCTGGACAAGTTTTATTCAAAGTGAACTGTCAGGGGGGTCCCATAAATCACCCGACCAGCGTAAGGAACATAATCCGGGAACATAACACCGGTATGACGGAAACTAGGGCGGCAAGAGTGGAACAAAACACTGGCATAAGGCCGAGCCTTCCACCCTTTACCAAATATATAGATGCATTAATAATATAAGAGATATTGTGATATCCCAACCAAACTCCTGTCCACCATGGAGAAATCTTCAACTTCACCTGCAACTAGCAACGCTATAAGAGGGGCTGAGCAAAGCGGTAACATAGCCAAACAACGGTTTGCATAGGAAAGGTGTCAAAGGTTAGAGGTTCATGGCAATATGGGATGGCTGGACAAACAGGTAATAGGTAGCACAGCATAGCGAAAGAACGAGGCAACTAGCATAGCAATGATAGTAGTGAGATCCGAGTAGCGGTCATCTTGCACGAAATCCATGAACGAAGAAGAACGAGTCCATGAAGAAGACAAGCGGACGTCGTCGAGCGAATCCTCGCAACTCCGGAGCGAAACCGAAGCTAACGAGAGGCAACCGGAAAGAAGCAAACAACATAGTAAACAACCATCGCATAATCATGGCATGATGCACAACCAAGTATGATGCATGTCCGGTTTAATGAGGCATGGCATGGCAAACTGCAACACACAAACCTACAAGTTAAGTGGAGCTCAATATGCAACGCGTTGCATATTGACGGAACACCACATCAATTATTTAGTTCTCTCTTGTTTAAGCTACCCAACAATATTAAATGTTGATTAACATGGCAAGGGGTGTTGGGCTACAACTCAAAGAGGGCTTTACGGTTACCCAGTTAACCGTTGGAGTATCAAATGACCTCCAAATGGCACGAAACTTGACAGGCGGTCTACCGGTGCTATACCAAGGCCGCTTGGCAAACCTCGGGCCATTCCGAGAAAGTTTAACACCCGCACACAAAAGGAGAGAAGAAGGGGACGCCGAAGGACATAGGAGCGCCGGATTGCAAAAAGGACAACGGGGAAAAGGCTCGGATGCATGAGACGAACACATATGCAAAATGAAATGCACATGATGACATGATAAAATGCATATGATGACATGGCAAAGTGAAACACGCAAGCAAAGACATGGCAACAATGGCAAATAACTGGCGGACACCTGGTGCATCGGATCCGGGGCGTTACAACGCGGCTCCACCAGCTGCTCGCGTGCTTGGCAGCGCGGCAGCATCGTGAGGAGGGACTGCAGAAGACGTGAGCGGGCGAGCCTTCGGCTTCATGGCATAGGGATGGTGGCGACACGATGGTGATGGGCGAGAAATTGTTGGCCGGAGCAGGTGGGCGCCGGCATGCGCAACGGCGGCAGCGGCATATTGATGAGTGCGCATATGGGAGCTTAGTTTAGTTTTATATAGGGTTGGTCAAACTTAAAAGAAAACCATACTAATACATGTAAACATTAGACTTAGGCAACACTTTTATTAGTTACGATAGCCACGATACAGAATCCTGTGCAAGCGCGTGAACCGCGGCCGCGCGGTCGATCGAACGGTGCGTCACCGTGTCGCGCTCGAAGGACATCCACCGAACCTTTTTGTGTGTGTGTGAAAACAATCCCAGAATATTACTCAACTTTTTTTCCTAGAAAAGTTCTTGACGCTAAAATATTTCCATATATCTGAATTCAGATCCAGTTCGTGTTTATTTGGATTTGAACGTTTTAGGTGCACCCTAGTTTTTTTTTTTAATACTGATTTTGTGTGTGTGACTGAGAGAGAACGTGTGTATGTGTCCATATGTGTGTTGTGGTGGAAGGGCAATGTGGAGACAGTGTGCATGTGATAGAGACATAGAGAGGTGTGAATGTGCAAATGATCGAAGATGGTGACAACACTGCGCTAGAGAATGCGGGGCCATTTGGAAGCAGGATGATGTGACAGCGGCTGACTGACTCCTCCCCCATCCTCTCTCTCTCGCACAAAATTACCAATCCCTATCTCCCCCGCACAAAATTATGAATCCCTCAACCCACGAGATCCTTCCCCTCTCGTCCATGTTTTCCAGCTCTCTCATCAAACATGTTGTCTCTTCTCCTTCCATGTGTACAGAATCCGGATGCACACGCATCTCACGTATATTACATGTCTCCATCTTTCTGATAGACCTAACTTCTTCCTCTCTCTTTCTCTCTCTATCTCTCTCTCTCTCTGTCTCGTTAGGTTTGTCTCCTACTCTATCGTCCACATACATACAATCTTTCCCGCCCTATCTGCTCCATCATCGCAAGCTCTCTCTGCACGTTTCATTCACACATTGGGATATGTTCAAAACTTTGCTTTTATTATTGCTAATGTAGAGTTATGGTTGGCTTTGTTGCATCCTACAAAGTAATAACTGTGAAATCCATTTAGATTCTTATTTGACTGGGATTATGTGAGTTTGAGCATGTTGTGAAGTACTATAGACCTCGTATACATCTTGGAATTCGACAATGATTGTAACTATTGAATTGTATAGACCATTACATTCGAAGTCAATAGCCTAATATATTTATTTCACAATTTCAACAAATGATTAATTCACTACAAACTAAGAAAACAAATGTGTACTCCCTCCATTTTTATTTAAGTCCGCATATTAGCATTGGTCAAAGTCAAGTTTTTTAACCTCTCGGAAAGTTTATAACAAAAAATATTAACATATACAATAACAAATAAATACCATTAGATTCATTATTGAATGTACTTTCACATCATACATATTTGTTATGGTAAATGTTTATATTTTTCTATAAACTTGTCAAACTTTAGGAAGTTTGACTTTGGTCAAACCTAATATGCAGAGTTTACTAGTACTACTCGCTAGTTGCTTAGCCGAATCACCCAACACGCCACATGGGGAGTTCAGTGTCACAAAATTTTGAGGTCGGCGGGAAAATCTCCCGCGACCCTGATTCGAGCAGTGGGAAGTTACCATAACAGCCTTTGGAACAGGCCTACAGATGACGCTTGGTAGGGGTCTGTTTTTGTAACTTCAGGTTCACCCTACCCAACCAACCCCACCCCGACACCAAGAGTAGTACACATGAATACTCCCCATTTTCTATCCCCACCGCAAAATAGACTTCTCCACGGCACCGCAGCCTTCGGGCCCCTCCCCTTCTACATCGGCGCACTCGTCCACCGCAGCGCATCTACCTCATCGACAACCTCGTACGCCGCACTGGAGCCAGTCCACCGTTATCGTCGTACACGGAGCCTCTTCCCTGGCACCGTCTTCCACGGTCTCGGATCCGCTTCCCGGAAGCCGACGCCAAGCGCAGAAGCACAACTGTCGTGGACAATGAACTGACTCCCATTGCCGACCATGACTCACAGAGGCCGCCGCGACCATCGTTCTCCTCCTCGATTGGTAATGTGTGTATTGAATCACTTAGCAGTACATGTGCAGTTCCAATTTTGTTCATACCTACCCTTCAAATTTCCTGGGTGCTACTGTTCCCGTAAAAGTAATTGGTTATAGACTCCATTGTCCAACAGAATATCAACTTGTAATTGTGCATCGCTCCTATATTGCGCTGTGCTTGGGTAGGTTTTTCATCTGCAACCAGTAGTGTGGCAAATGATGGAAAGTAATTTAGAAATAGCAAGATGCCCATGCGTTGCACGCATCAAGATGCATTTGTATGAGTAGTTTATCTTGTGGGAGAAAAGGATGAATGAGGGAAGGCCTTATTTGCAAATCTGAAGAGGGGTTTGGGTATCTTTTTGCAAAATTGCCATTGTTTCCTTCCTATCCGTCAGATATAAATCGTACGGCCTATATTGCAGGATGGCAGGCACACCATCATCACCAACTCAGTTTTTTATAAGAGTAGAAAAAAAAGTAGAGAGTAGAGAAGTAGATATAAATATTAAATATAAAATAAATATAACAGTAGAGAAGAGAGTAGAGATAGCAAAGACGTTGGGAAAGGATCGCGTGTGCACGGGAAAAAGTAGCCGGGCGTGCGCTAGTTTTGAAGCGCGGTGTCCGGTGCACTTTATAAAATCCAATGCCCTCCCACCGCTCTGTGCCTTGCCACCGCTCTCTCTCCGCTCTGTGCCTCGCCACCGCTCTCTCCCCGCTCTTTCTCGCCTTGCCGCCGCCGCGTCGCTGGGAAACTTGGGGATACCGCGACGTCCGCGCGCGCCCCTCCGGCGGCTTCTCCGCCGAGATCCGGTTCCGCGGGATGCGCCTTGGCCTCGGCAATTTCGACACCGCCAACGAGGACGCTCGCGCATACGACGCGGCAGCGTGGCGCCTCCGGTGGCCTCATAGAACATTGAACTTCACCAACGTGCCGACGCGCGAGCGGGCACAGGAGCTTGCGCCTCTGCCGCGGCTTATCACCGACAAGGATCGTCGCGACAACCGGAGGCGGGAGCACCGTCTCGGCATAACCGAGATGTATGAGGAAGCCATGGCACTATGGTGCGAACACTTCCCGTAGGACATCATCAACGAGCGTGAGTTCTACGTGCAAAGGAGGGCAGAGAGGGATAAGAGGAGGGCGGAGCAGCCGCCTATCGCGAGGACAAGCATAGGTGAAAAGCGAACGCTCAATTCAACATGAAGCTAGGAGCAGCGTCGCTCTGGGAATCTGACGATGATCGGTATCTTCACGCCTACAGTCAGACGTCGGAGGAGGACATCACCGAGGAGGAGTTGGACGACGAGGAGTAGTTAAATTATCTATTTTTTATCTATCTATGCTGAGAACTATCCTCTAGTCTCTAGTCTCTACTCTCTATCTCTACTTCTCAATCTCAGCACTGTAAACGCTATTTTAAAGCGCCGCGCATTGCGATTCTATTGGAGATGCTCTAACATGGCAGACGAGTGCTTTAATGTTGCCCACAAGATGCGCGAGTATTACTAGTAGTATATTTTTCTTGCCATGTTGAGATTTTAAAACCACGAGTGCGAACATGAAGAGGAGCAATGTAGACCAAACACGGGATATTGGAGACATCTTCAAGGAGCGTGGCAAGTTAAAGAGGAGCTGCATCGAAACTGTAAAACGAGCTTTGGTAAGTAGCACCCTTTCAATTACTTTCGTTTAGCCTCGTGTTCTTCGATATGTACATGTTGTAGTTTCTGTTTCTCTTAAGCCTCGTGTTCTTCGATGTGTAATAAGAAGAGTCTTAATCGTCCTAATGCTTTCGTTTTTAGCTTGATGTAGGAAGTGGGTGTTCTCACCTTGTAGTATGTTTTTTTCCTTTTGAATTCACTTCTCCTAATTCTGTTTATCTGGCTTCTACTAAATGGATCTGGGTTGCTCTGAGTATTGATCTTAAAAAGAAGTAACTTCATGTCAGGATGTAGTTCCTGCGAGGAGGGAAGTATGGTCAACCTCGAGATCATGTTTCCAACATGAGGCTGGATTACACAAAAGGTGCCAGTTCCCTAATGTTGCTGGATTAGACACAAGGTGCAAATTCCCAGACGGTGTTGGATTACACACAAGCCAGGTGGAGTCGTCAGCTGTTCATGTCCTCGTGGCTCTAGTAAAGGCTAAAAGAAAACATGCAGCAGTCCTTGAGAATGTAGCTGAGTTCCTGAAGAAGAGAAAAGAGCAATCAGATGCTCTCTTCACCCAAGCCAAAGAAGAAATGCAAGAAGCCAGAAATAAGCTAGTAGAGGCAGAGCAGGCTAGGCGTCTCCTGCTATCTAAAACTGTTGTCAATACAAAATTTCCTTCATAATAGCTAGGTTCAAATGTTTATCCAGTCAGCATGCATGTTGTGATGTACGTGCATCTACTGATGTGGCACAAAATATATATTTTTTGGGTCATGTAATAATGGCAATTACTTACCAAACAATAACAGACGAAACATTGGACATGGTATAGTTCACGCGCAAGCCCGACATTCCAAGTTCAACTTCCACATCAAACTCATGTTCATAGATATCGGCACATTCATACATAATGTCCACAACCATGATTCATTTCAAAGCGAAAAAAATGTGATGAGAGTTATAAATCAAGAAAAACCTCTAGTTCCTGCTATCAGTGCGAGCATAATAAGTCAAGACCATGCGTAATTAATTATATTTTGGTCACTTTTTGTGTTCTAAAATGCCGGCCGGCACACGGAAGGATGTGTTGCCGGCACACGCATGGATTCAATGAAGGTAGGCGGGGAAGTCTAAAGCCGGTTGCATGCGGCGAGGAGGCGTGTTCAGCCGGGCCTGCAGCGAGTGGGGCCCTCTTGGCCGGCGCGCCTGCGCTATGAGACGCCGCGTCCGTGTCAGAGCAATCACTCCCTCCAGTCCTTTTTTGTTTGGGTATAACAAAATCTCGTTTTCCATTCACATTCTACAAGTAAAATTCATGGACAAACTTTGACCCAAAATACGATGGGGACTAGTAAACCAGAACGGAGGTAGTAGTTTTTTTAATCAAAGAAGGGTTTCCCCCTTTCGATTTTCATTACTGAAAACCAACATCTAAATCTAAACCATAGTATTTGCCCTAGAACTACCAGGTTCAGCATCTCGCAACATAAACCCATACAACCATACACCAAGGAGTTACGTAGTACTATGAATTCCATTTTCGCTCCATACCAATCGTTCTAAAAACTACATAGTACTTATAACGCATCATTGAAAATTGGAACTCTTAACCCCACTAAAAAATGATATTTTAAACATGGCTACTCGATCTGTGGCAAATGGCGAGCCACCGCCTCCAAGTCGTTCACCTGTGGTCCCGACCATCAACTCCTACGGATCAAATTGTCACACGAGCTGACTATTCCTACAAAGGTGCGGACCACCACGTACCCGGTACCCGCGAACGCAGCAATCGTGCACCTAGGGTTTTAGGGTTTATTTGTTAACATTGCCTTTATGTAACACTCATGTGTGCGAGACAGCGAGAAACTGACTGCGTGCATGCACCTCTTCTCTTCGTATATGTACTCCACCATTTGTTTGGTGTCCAAAAAATTATAATAACTACTAGCAATGTGCCAATGCGTTGCCACACGATCAAAGTAGATTAATACATATTCACCGATTTGATAGAAACAAGTTTGTTTTGAAATACGTATATCACTAAAAATATGTTATGTTTCACTCAAAATATATTCCTTACGGATTGTTTCGAGATAAGGGAGGAATGTTGTTGGTTGCAAGATTCGAGAAGTGATATATGTCTAATTTCTACTCTTACTAGCAAGATGCCCATGGATTGCACGGAACATCAAGAACTTGTGGGAGAAAAGGACGAACGAGGGAAGGCCTTATCTGCAAATGTGGAGAGGAGTGCGGGTAAATTGCCATAGTTTCCTTCCTATCCGTCAAATATAAATTGGATGGCCTATATTGTAGGATGGCAGGCCCACCATCATCACCAACTCTGTTTTTTATCCCTACTCTTATAAAAAGCATAGTCGGTGATGATCGTGTGCCTGCCATCCTGCAATATAGGTCATCTGATCTATATCTGACGGATAGGAAGGAAACCATGGCAATTTTGCAAAAAGATACCCACACCCTCTCCACATTTGCAAATAAGTCCTTCCCTCGTTCATCCTTTTCTCCCACAAGATAAACTACTCATATAAATGCATCTTGATGTTCCGTGCAACGCATGGGCATCTTGCTAGTTGTTGCAAAAAGCCCATGTGAGAGAGAGAGGGAGAGGAGGAGGACGGAGTGCATATGTGACAAAGACACAAAGAGTGTGTGTGCAAGAGGTATCAGCTTAAAATGAGGCGATAGTGTGTTTGTGCACGATCGAGAGGGCGTCTCTCAAGAAGGGAAGAAAAATCTACATAGATACAAGGAGTGGGAGAGAGACATGTATGTGATAGTGGAAGCACGAGTGTGTGGGTGTATAAACCTATCTAGAGGTTAGTCGATAAATGTTTGTGAGAGAAATACGAGTCGGGGTGCAAAAGCGAGAGTTTTGTGTGTGTGTGTGTGTGTGTGTGTGTGTGTGTGAGAGAGAGAGAGAGAGAGAGAGAGAGAGAGAGAGAGAGACGGTAGTCGGGAAGGGGAGTGGAAGCAGGAGTTGTGTGTGTGTGTGTGTGAGAGAGAGGCGGGGGGAGTTTGTCTGATCGGTAAACAAATGAATAATGTCAGTCTGGGATGGAGACGAAAAGGAGACCACAACAAATGTTGTGTCTACAGGAGAGAGAGAGAGAGTAATTTTAGTGGTATGAGTCATATCTAGAGACATATAGGGTGTGAGAGAGAATCCCATAGAGATAAAGACAAAGTGAAAGACGAGTGGAGACTGTGTGTGTGGCGGTGAAAAAGAAAGCTTAGGTACCTAGTGACACCAGAGAATGGTAGAGACGTGAGAGATAATGAAAACTGTGTAATGTATAATGATAGGGAGAGTGTGACACTTCTCAAGGGAGACGTCGAGAGACCATGTTTGCGAGGATAGGAGAAACATGAAGTGAGCATGCGGGTGAGCTGGAGAAAAGAGAGTGATTGCTACATGAAGGAGCATGCATGCGAGAGAGATGGGCGTGAAAGGAGTGAACATAAAAGGGATTCAAATATTTGAATTTGAGATGGTGATACATGTAATCCATACTCGAACCAAAATTGATCTATCAAACATGCATACTCATATGAATTCACGTGCATCTATGTTATTTAATATGTAGATATTACTGATCCATACATTTTAGTACAACATAATTTGGTTTAAATATTTTGAATTCAAAATTTTGATATCATTGTATTTTTAAATCATATTATACATGTAAAGGAGCAGAATTCCTTGTTGTGCTTTTGAAAGTATAAATATAAAATGTCATATTCTGCAATAACTATGAACAATGTCATTTCATTCTACTATTATTTAAACCGTCTCTTTATTTGCCAATCTGAAATGGGATAAATTGATAGCACACTAACCATTGATACTTATGAGTTCTTGAACTCTAATCTAGTGGTGTCGTGAAGCAGCCAACTCCTTCACAATGTCATTTCCTGCCATGTCTTGACCTGAACAATACCATATTGTTTTAATGCAATTTTGAACTGTGTCACTTTATTCGTCAGTAAGAAATGTGATGAATTGTCAGCACTTATACTTTTATGTGCAAAACCTGTCATCTCTCTGCTTGTTTATCTTTTAGAGTGAGGAGGATATAAGTGTTAAACAAGCGCTAGCCTCATCACTTGCTCACCGCTTGTACTGTAGCCTCAACAGGCTAACCTTTCTTGAACTCTATTGAAGTGATGTCTGTTTTGTATATTATTTTGTCGGCGTGTCTATTTGCACTGGTGGCGATCTTTGATGCGCAGTGTATGTAATCTGCTGTCTGCTTGTGCTTTATTATCATAGTGGCGAACTTTGATGCCCAGTGGATGTAATATGCCGTAATTTCTTTATTGTATAGTCTAGGCTTTTTCTTATTCACGATGCTGCAGTTATTTTACTGTACATATATATCATGTCCTCGCAGTAAACCAGCCAAACCATAAAATTACAGTACATTATCGGACCGTCATGCAATCACGATGTATGATCCGCGTCATGGGCCCCATCATCTTGGTCCGTTAAAAGGCCTAAATGTAAACTGGCCCACTAGTAGATCGGGCCTTTAATAGTCCAAGTAAACCGCCGGCCCTCTTTTCGCAAGAAAACTCAATGGGCTTTTAGGAGGCTGAGAAGTAGGTTGGGGCTGAAACGTGCCGAACATCTCACGGGCCGACAGCAGCCCGAAATGGACCCCGACCCATGATTGTGCCAATCAAATCACGGGGTTTTAACAGGCCAAAGTTGTCTCGGTCCTTGTTTGGCCCAATCAAATTATCGGCTACGAGTAGGCCGGATGCAAACCAGGCCGTAGTTAGGTCCAACTATATGACGGGCTTTTAACAGGCCGAAATTAATATAGGGCTGAAATGTTAAACGGGCCTTTAACAGGACGAAACTAGTATCTGGCCGAATTACTAAATCGGCCTTTAGCAAGTGGGCCAAAAGCATAGCGTCCAGTTGACGGGCCGAATCTGATATGGGCCATAATTTAGCCCAAAGCCTCTTAAAGGGCCGGACGAGATCTGGGCCATAATTTGGCCCAGAACGTGGTAGGCTTTTAACGGGCCGGATCTCATATGGGCCATTATTAGGCCCGGAACGTGGCAGGCCATTAATGGACTGGATCAAATATGGGCAAGTTAATGGGCCGGCCTACTGGGGTCCTCAAAATCTTGTGCGCCTATAGCTGGGCCGGCCCATTAATGTCGGCGAAATCTTGTGGGCCTTTAGATGGGCCGACCCATTATGGTCCGCAAAAATCTTATGGGCCTTTACCTGGGCCAGGCCATTATGGCCCGCAAAAATCTTGTGGGCCTTTACCTAGGCTGGCCTATTATGGCCCACAAAATCTTGTGGGCCTTTAGCTGGGCCTGCCCATTATGGTTCACAAAATCTCGTGCGCCTTTAGCTGGGCCGGCCCATTATGGTCCACAAAATCTTGTGGGCCTTTAGTTGGGCGGCCCATTTAAACTTTATGGGCCACTTTTGGGCTGGTCCACATGTCAACATATCATAGGCGCATCTCGCCCATTGGATGAGTGACACCTGTGCCAACGCGGAGCTGACACGTGTTTCCTCCAGCCAATGATGATTTTACACGTGGAAAATCCCCATTGCCCCGGGATGTTAACGGGTTATCGGATCCAAAACTGGACCCGATAGCTTAACGGCGTTCCATTACGGTGGATGCCACATGTCGGCCACCCTTGACGAAAGCACTTCTGTGAGGCGTGATTTATCGTCATGGAAGTGGACACTTCCGTGATGATAATTTTGGTAATGTCATGGAACACTTCTACGACAGCACAGGTATGACTATCTTGATTCTTTCATAAAATCGTCATGGATGTACATGCATGACAGAAAACGTGACCTATTGTGACAAACACTTATCATCACGGAAGTGTATTTTTTGTAGTGCAAATATCAAGTTCACATGATTACTTGCAACATGATTTCACTCGTGACCTCAAGAACAAAAGTAACTACTCACGAATGATACTCATGCTCAAGATCAGAGGGGTATTAAATATCATAATGGATCTGAACATATAATCTTCCACCAAATAAACCATATAATAATCAACTACAAGATGTAATCAACACTACTAGTCACCCACAAGCACCAATCTATAGTTCCAGACTTCCAGTACAAAGATTGAACACAGGAGGTGAACTAGGGTTTGAGAGAAGTTGGTGATGTTGAAGATGTTGATGAAGATAGCCCTCCCCAAGATAGAGAGTTGTTGGTGATGATGATGACGATGATTTCCCCCTCTGGGAGGGATGTTCCCCCAGCGGAATCGCTCCGCCGGAGGGCAAAAGTGCTCCTGCCCAAGTTCCACCTCAAGACGGCGACGCTTCGTCCCGAAAGTCCTCTCCTTATTTTTTTCTAGGTCAAAATGACTTATATACCAGAAGAGGGGCACCGAAGGTGGGCCTGGGTGAGCACAACCCACCAGGGCCCGCCTAGTCTTCCTGGCGCGCCCAGGTGGGTTGTGCCCACCTGGTGGGCACCCTCTGGTACTTATTCACTTCAAAAATTCTTATTTATTCCATAAAATCCTCATGAAGTTTCAGCTCATTTGGAGTTGTGCAGAATAGCTAACTTGATGTAGCTTTTTCAGGTCCAGATTTCTAGCTGCCAGAATTCTCCCCCTTTGTTTATACCTTGCATATTATGAGAGAAAAGGCATTATTATACAATAAAACAACATAAATAATAGTAGGAAAACATGATGCAAAATAGACGTATCAACCACCAGTTTTAATGATTATCTTGCTGATGTGAGTTCACCGTGTGATCCAACGACTACATTGTTTACTGTTTTGGGTGCACCTATTGTTAAATCTGATTCCCTCAATGATTTGGGTGCAACGGCTGAGTTAAAGGCCACTAAAATTGACCCATGTGACTTGATTGTTCAAACTGGTTTGGATCGCATACAATTGGTTAAGCATGATGAAGTATTAGCTAGAATTTCTATTTTGATGGATCCGCCTATGTCTTTGTTACATGTGATGAATAACATAGTTCAAACACATGTTTTAGTTCCATGAAAAGTGTTTATGCACCGAAACTTACTTTCAATTTGATTGGTGAGCAATGCATAGACAATGAATTTTTGGTGCATAGAATTTGCATTACATGTGATGATGTTACTAGCTTGAAAGAGAACATTAATAAGCCAATGCTTGATCATTTTAATATGACCTCAAACATCGTTACTGATTACATGTCGAATAGTATGTTGCACAATTGCTTATATACACATGCTAATTTGGATATTCAGAATAGTTATCTACCTATGTTGGGATGGTTTAATGGTGAGCATTACCAACTGGATAAGTTCTAATACTTCATGTTGGCATGTTTCTTGTGATACTTCTTTGGACTTTCATCCCATTGGATATGCTAATAGCTCATGTATCAAGACATTAATAGTGCAATAACAAAAAGAAATGATAATAGATGACTTCTACATATACAATATATACACCTTGTCTTTTTGGTTAGTCTATTTTCAGATTATTCAAAGCCAAGGACGACTTTGTTTTCAAGAAAGGGAGGATGATGTGGACATGGCCTCCACAGATACGACCAAAAATATTATCGTCATATACAATAATCAGGTGATTTCTATTAATAATTATATAAATTGTTATTTTATCACTTGGATAGAAATACAACACTTTCTTTTATTATATGCAGAATAATAGAATATTTTTACAAGCCCCGTGTGAAGATGAGGAGCAGCCAAGTCTTTTCTCTCAAGTGCATGGAACAGATACATGCATGTGCATCCATGTCCCACATCAAACCATCCATGCATGCACTCACGTGTATAGGAGCAAGGGCATTAGTATATTTGGATGCGCCAGGTGATCCTCAGAATAATGACTTGTATATGTTTGGGTCTCTGCTGGCTCACCCGTTTACGACAGTTGAAACAATCCAAATGGGACACCGAACCGACTCGGCCTGGCAAGCGATCTTTAATAAATAGCTAGTCATCTCTAGGGTTTAGACTCAGGTTTTATTTTATTGTCTAGCCATCGCTGCAATTTGCATCTACGAGACGTGTAGGACTACCGCCTTGTCAGATCCACAGTGGAACCCCAACTTTTCATCTAGTTTGTGTGCTCGGTTTTTCATCTGCAATTTCATATTGCAATTCATCATTGTTCTTGCTGGTTCTTCGGTTGCTTGCGGGAACTTGAACCTCGTTATTCAAGTTGATCGTGTCTACGGCAACATCAATAACCATCGGAGATTGGTTTAGCGATTGTCGAGGCATATCGTCGGGTACGGTATAGCTGGATCGTAAAGGTCAAAATCTACCAAATCGATAGTTATCCCCACTCTCATTGAAAGATCGGGCCGTCGTCACATCAGCGGAGGAACTATTTTCTTTGGAAGATGTTTCTAACATTAAAAACTAATATAACATAACTCTTCGCACTCTCTTTTGCCGGTTCACACCAAATGGCCGGATTGCTTGGTTCCCCAAAGTGATTTCCTGTTTATCAAATTAAATAGCACGAAACACTCCCCAACCACTAGCCGGGGAGGCAGAAGCCGATGACCGGTTAAGACAGTGTTTACAATGCAGATCGGGAAGGCTTGATGTACAGTACATATATACATCGAATCAAGCACACTACTCCTTTTCAATACTATCTATCAAACTGTCCAGGGCACAGTCCTCTTAGGAGACCCAGACACAACCTTAGGCTCGCCCCTGGACAACAACTCTGAACTTTCAAAGTCTGCGTTGATTGGGCCCGACCAGGTGACTGTCACCGAACCCAGCCCGGCAGATCCGCAAACTTATGGCCAGCTTTCACCTCTAGATGAAGCGCTGGGCTTAATGCGATCTCTTGCCATTACGGAAGCCTTGCCTCCGAACTGCACCCAGCATGGGCTGGGGCTGAGAACGGGGAATTTTATGACCCGCCCACCACCCACTTAATAGCCACTGTCGAGGACTTAACTGACAGGCTGGACTACGCGTTCGAAGACATCGACGGTATGGACGACGATGCCGACGCCGAATCAGGCCAAATCCCACCCATCATAGGGTGTTGGAAGACCACTTCAACCTATGACGTATACATGGTGGACACTCCTGATAAAAATAACGATGAGGACAATTAGAGTCCCAATGAGGACAAGCCCATCGACGAATCACCAAAGCACCGACGTCAGCGGCGCCTCTCACGATCACGTTAGGCAAAGGATAGTAACACTGGCACCAGAGATAATGGGACTCTGGATAATGCCGAAGATCCCGAACACCCCGTGGAGCCCACATACGAACAAGATGAGAGGGAAGAGGGCCAGTATAGCCCTGAACACGCTGATCATGAAGATTCCGAAGACAACAATTACATGTCAGTCTCCGAGGAGGATGTTAGCCTCGGTGATGAAGATTTTATCATCCCAGAGGAACCCCTCGAGCAAGAACGCTTCAAACGATAGCTCATCGCCATAGCACGGAGCCTGAAAAAGAAGCAGCAACATGTCGGTGTACAAATGTATGTACTTCTGTACCTCTTACTAGTGCACAGGCAGTCGCAGCCACACCTTCGGCAGGGCTTCACAAGGCAGAGGAAAGCAGAGTACGAAGACTACCAAGACAGATACCCGAAGCACAAGGAGTAGAGGGCGAGCCGGACCACCCCCGGCAAGGGCCTTGCCGGGGCGTCCTACACAGCACCAGCAAGCCCATCACCCTTAGGGCTGAGAGCTCTGACACCATCGACAACGTTAAGACCAAGATATGGAGAGCGCATGCTCGATAGCATGCAGATACTCATAAGGATTGACAGCCCACAGATCCACGTGGGACTAGAAGACGAAGATCCCCGGCAAGACCCCTGCCGGGGACGACTCTAAGGCCCCCAGCAAGCCTTTCCGGGGACGAACGCTGGGCCACGGCAAGACCCACGCCCGGCAAGGTTTCACCACCTCACCACCACTCCAGTGCGACAATCGACGTACCAACTAAGCAGACGCCTGTGTGGCGGCATGCAGATCTTCGTGGAAGCTTACCATTGTGCCAACACAGCAGCTAGCTGGCTAGCATGGCTTTGCATGCCTCGTCGACCTGGACGCGTGTCAAAGCAAGGAGGAGGAGCGAAGGACGGTATGGCTTCTGTTGCCATCCCCAATAAAGCAAGAGGACACGTAGGTGGCGCATTAAATGTGTTTGTCCTACATTGCCAAGCGATAAGCTCGTGCACTGTAGTTTGCCACCTCCTGTGTGCCACTGTGGCAAACCCTTTTCATATAAAAGGAGGCCCAAGGCACACGGAGAGAGGATTCGGACTTTTGGACAAAGCACGCACCGTAGCTAGTTCAAAAGCTCAAGAACACACATATAACTAGCAGGACTAGGGTATTACGCATCTTTGCGGCCCGAACCTAGATAAAAATCCCCTATGTGCTAATGGCTCGACCTGATCTTCGTGCAGCTAATCCCCTGCATAACGTAGAAGGGATCCTTGTGAGCCCACAGGTGCTTGGTTTCCCCGACATCTTTGGCGCGCCAGGTAGGGGGCATTAGTTGTGAGAATCTGGTCTCTTAAGTTAGTATAGTAGTTTGTTCGTCACCATGGCTCCAAAGAAGAAGACGACCGCAGAGGCCCGATTGAGGCCGTCCGCGCCACCCTGGTGCGAAGGGCCGGGCGAGCAGCGCCGTCTACAGCCGCGACGATGATCCACACATCAACGAAAAGCTAAGTCAACTAAACCTTGAGTAATCCTTCCTTTTATAAGGTTATCTCCCTCGATGGTTTCGGTCCTTGTATGGAGAACCTGCACGTAAAAGGAACCCTGCCGCGATTGGCAACGCCCGTATTCTGTTTTGAGTATGCTCAAGTTCGGGTGCTGCGCTCTGCTAAGGACGATGGGGAACCTTGCCGTAATCAACAGCGCCCCTGTTCTGCCTCGAGTCCGCTCGACAGCTCAGGTGACTGCGCCAAGAGCAGCAAGGTAACCTGCTGGCATCGACGCCCTCTGCAGACTGCTAAGGATCCGTCCTTATAGCGCCTATGGCAAGGGGCGCGCGTGCCAGCAGGCCTATCCAACTAGGCGTAGGGTGCAGAAAATACAAGGATAAACAAAATAGGAGGATAACATGCAATCAGTTCAAAGCATAGCAAAAGTTATATTACATCAAAAGTCACCACGATTCTAACTTAAGATGAATTGTCTTGGGTGCGAACTCGCAGCGGCAACAAGGAACGTAGCAGTTAATCCCGGCACTGGCCCTCTAGCCTCACGACTCCGCTAACGCAGATGATGATGGGCTCGATGCGCTCCTCGAGCGCCTGACGATCGACGCCCTCCGGCAAGCTATCAAGCGCCTGAGCAAAGTCGATGCTGGGGTTCCAGTGTGCCACCTTGGTGAGCACCTTGCTCAAGGCGCCCCGACAAAGCTGCCGGGACTCATCGGCCAGGTAGGCCACCATGGTGGATTGAAGCAGCTTCAGGGTGTCAAGAACACGCTCGAAGAACAGGGACAGCCTGGCGCTGTCAGCCACATTCGCCTCGTGGGAGAACCTGAAGCTTGGCATGCCCATGTCAACTACGCAATAAGCTTCTCCTCGACCTCCACAAGGTGGTTGGTCCAAAGCTTCGTGCTCTCCACGAGCTCGTTGTGGGAAGTGACGACAGTCCACAGCAGCAGTTGCTCGTCCGCGAGATCCTTGGTCAGGATCTGCTCATGACCCTGGGACTCCGAGAGCATCTTCTCCTGGCTATCCAGCTTTAGCTTCAGATCATCAATGGACTCGTTGGCCCTGGAGAGAAGCTTGGTTTTGTCAGATATGATGGTCTGCATCTCCGCCAGGTCATAGAGATTCTTCTCTCTGTCGTCCTTGAGCGTGGAGATCTCCTTGGTGAGCTTTGCCAGGTCCACCTCCAGCTTTTCCACCTTGCCGGTTAGCTCGATCCTGGTCGCCTCTGCCACCTCAGGGCGGTCGACGGCCTCCTTTAGCTTGCCGGCATGGTCGAGGACCAGCGCATCCAGTGCCTCTTGGTGCCTCTATATCAGGTCTTGGGTCCGTTGCGCGACGAGGTTTTCAATCTCTTCATCCTTGCCGCGAAGCGTGCGGCAAGCGCCGCTTCACGAGCAACCAAGTCCTCCTGGGCATCGAGCAAGATGCGGTGCTGCGTCTGGTCGGACTCGTACTTGGCGGCCTTTTCCTTTGCCACCTCCTATTCCTTGTCAAAATCGGCCTCCTTAAGAAGGAGCTCCCACTGGCGCTCGCTCAGTTGGATTTGGGAGACCTTCAGATCATCCTGAGCCTCGTCAAACCATATTATCGTCTGGGAAACGCGCTCTTGGAAGTCCGCCTCTGCCTTGTCATCCTGGAGTCCACCTTCTCCTTGCGAGCCCGATGGAGAGCTTGGAGCTTATGGAAGTTAGCACTCATGGCCTGAAGGAGTTGGTCCTCTTTGGAGGCACCGCTGCTGATGCTCGGTTCGTCAACAACCTGGAACCCGGTAGCGGTGAGGATCTCTTCATCAAATACCTCCCCCTCGATTGGCGCTCTGGTGCCTACCACTCCTAGGTTGGTGACGAAAAGGTCATCACCAGCCTTCAAGTACCTGCTTGGGGCAGAGGCTGAGGAGGAGGAAGGTTTGTCATTGACCACCTCCTCCCTGGCAGGATCCTTGGCGGCCTCTCAAGTGGTGGCCTCGCCGGCCTCCTCGGCAGACCCCATGGTGGCCTCATCGGCGGCAGCCTTGCCGGCCTCTCTGGCAGGCTCCTTGGCCACCTCCTCCCCGGCAGGCCCCATGGCGGCCTCCTTAGCGGATCCCTTGGCGGCATCCTCGGTAGGAATATTGGTGGCCTCGGCCTCGGCGTCCTTGGTGGTCTCCATGATCACGGCGTCGACGTCCGCCTGGTTGGCAAAGGGAGGATCTGAAGCCAAGGAAGGGAGAAAGGCAAAGCCAAAATTAGAAAAGTTCAAGACAGGGAAAAGGAAAGAAATCAAAGTGACGATGGCAAGGAGCAGGAGCAAGTAACTTACCCGCTGTGAGTGTGGAGGACGCATCCCCCTCCCCGGTGTCGTCCGTTGCTGGGACAGGTCAACAACGCCTGTGCCCGCCACCTCCTCCTCCGTGCGCATGGGCTCGTCGATGGGTGCCCTTGCCGGGGACGCCCCTCTGGTCGGCGTAGTCGATGGAAGCGGCGTGTCAGGGGTGGCCCCTAATGGCTCCTTCTGTTGTTTCTCTCCTCCTACAGACCCGACAAGATCATCAATAAAGAGACGCGCTCCAGTGCCCGCCGGCAAGAAATAAGTCACAGACTCACGCTGGGGGCTGGACTCTTGGTGGATGAAAATCATCTCCGACGCATGAGGAGTGCTTGTCGGGGGCTTAGCACTCGTCAAGGCCATGGCTCTTTTCGCCACCCTCTAAGCCAGCGTCTCCGTGTCCCTGCAACAATGAGATCAAGTCAAGATGAAGCGATTCAAGTAAGGATATAGAGAATACATGGGGGAAGCAGAGTACATACTCGTCCTCTTCCTCTGCCCTCCTCTTCCTCCTCGAGCTGAATAACCCAAGGTCGTAATTGGCCACTAGGACGGAGCCCACCGGGGAAGGAGACGGGGTCCTTATGCGCTCGGCTGAGGAAGAAGCGGCAGCACGTCTGGTCGAGGAGGAAGCAGCGGTTGCGGCTCTCTTTGCTGCTGCGGCCTCCTCTAGTGCCTCCGCGGCCGCGCGCCTCGTCTAGCGCATAGGCTGCGCCTAAGCCCCTTGCTGCTGCGTGGCCCTGCTAGGGCGGACTGGCTTGCCAGAGCCAGTCCGCCGTAGGATGCGCCTCTTCTTCAGGGCCAAGGGCTCGTCCACCTTGAACGCCTCCTCGGCCGGCTCTTCAGCCTCCTCCGCAGCAGGGGGAACCCCGACACCGGCACCGCTGGTCTCCCCGGCAGGCTCCACCCACTTAAGGAATCCCTGCTCCTCTTTAGCCTCTTCGACCTCATCCTCCACAGTGCCACAGCTGCCGGCCTCCTCGGCAAGTGCTGCCTCCTCTGCCCTGGCGACAATGTGCGCCACCTCTTCATCGGTGGTGGGGCGGATGAGCTCTAGCTTAGCGTGGACGGTGCTCTCTAACAAGTTGTCGAAGAACTGCTGCACCAACTCCGCCTCTCACTCGGCCCACGTTGGATCCAGGCCATGGGCATTGAAGGCTGGCATCATAGCGATGATCTCGGTCAAGCAAGAGTTGTTGCTCAATGGATGCACCCCTACCGGCAACCTGAACGGGTGGCCGGTCCTGCTAGCATTTGCGGCCTTGCCGGTCCTTTCAGAGTTGCCGTCCTTGTCAATTTTGAGCTGGAAGAGCCTCTGGCAGATGGGCGCATGCTGCATCACCATGAAGTTATGCTTCAAGCCAGGGCGGAGCCTCATTATCCGCTGTGTTGGGGATATAACTATTGAGTATAAACCGCCCAGGCGGGGGCGGGTTATACTTGTAACGAGTCATTCATATTGAAACCCATGAAGACTAGGAGTGTGGCGCTTTACTTAAGAGGCTTAGAGGCCCAGGGCCCAAAGGCGGATTAGGGCACGTAGACATAAACCGCCATATACTATGTAACTTGTGCTGTAAGATAGGAAATGGTAGAAACTGAGCCGGACACGTGTATGAGCAGACCGGGATTCTGTAAACCACCGGGCGTCAACCTGTGTATATAAAGGGACGACCCGGTGGCGGTTCAAGGACAAGAACAACAACTCGAGAGCCAGGTAAAGCGGATTTGCTCCCTGATCATCGAGACCCCATCAATCCCACCACAACTGGATCGTAGGCTTTTACCTTCACCACAAGGGGCTGAACCAGTATAAACTCCCCGTGTCCTTTGTCCGGTTTAACCCCTTTAAGCTAACCTCGTTGCGATGGCTCCACGACTAAGTCCTCGCACTAGGACATCTGACATGATAATTCCACGACAGTTGGCGCCCGCCGTGGGGCTATCGCACGATGGTTTCAAGTTCTTAGAGGGCAATTTCGAAGGACTCAAGGGATACGCAGTGTGCCGGATGACCAAGAGTCATCGCGGCAAACTCTACATCGACGACGCAGGCTGGGCTCCCGACGCCGACTCAATCGAGTACGGGTACCGGGTCCACTTTGGAGGAGTTCATGTCTTCATCGGCAAGATCGGCGAACCGGGCCCTAAGCCGGACATCTGCGCCGACCTCGTCGAGACGGCTCAGCGTGCAAGCCCCGCCCGGGTTCAGCCCGCCATGAAGCGTGTGTTCGTAGGATTCATCAATGGTGCAGAATCTGAACCGGCATCCGACGGTGAGACAGTTGTCTATTCAGATGGCGAATCATCCACCGGTGAGACTGAGTCACTGCACCAACTGCAAGATGGCCGGTTTGCGGGCTGTTCCGATGGCGACTGTATTCCGGACTCCCTTGAACCGCCAAACCGGGTTGCGATCTTCATGACCGGTACGCATCCCACGCAGCACTCCTCAGCTGCAGCAGCAATAATTTCCGGATCGGTAGCCAGGGCAGGAGGCCCCGCCCGCCCGCTGAGGGAGTCCTGGATTAGGGGGTATCCGGACAGCCGGCCTATATGCTTCGTCCGGACTATTGGAGCGTGAAGATACAAGACTCAAGAGTCCCTCCCGTGTCCGGATGGGACTCTCCTTTGCGTGGAAGACAAGCTTGGTGATCCGGATATTATATTTCCTTCCTTGTAACCGACTCTGTGTAAACCCTAGCCCTCTCCGATGTCTATATAAACCGGAGAGTTTAGTCCTTAGAGGGACGATCACAATCATAATCATCATAGGCTAGCTTCTAGGGCTTGGCCTCTACGATCTCGTGGTAGATCAACTCTTGTACTACTCATATCATCAATATCAATCCAGATTCAGCTACACCCACCCGCCCGTACTTAAACCCTCTCTCCCATATCAGACAAGAGCCCCAAGAGACAGTACATCGCTACAGGTCCAGACTCCTCCTTGTGCTAAACAAGGTTAAGGACTGCCGTGAGGAGGACGCAGTCTCACTTTTCTGCAAAAATTGCACGAACAAAGGAATCCTTAATGCTATAAGTCGCCGTGACATAGTACACTTTGCTGACTTGACAACCATAGTACAGAAGTACTGTGCGATGGAAAGCGCTTGGAAAACCCAAGCAGAATTTTGGGATAGTCCGGCTCTCACTAAAACCTTTGTCCGAGCTAAACGGGCGAATTCTCGTAAGTTAGACGATCCAATCCCCAAGAAACCAAAGCCCACCCCAGGGCATGGAACCGTATTGGAAGAATGGCTCAATGGGCCATGTAAACTCCACAGCACGCCGGACACTACACCAACACATAGCCTTAGAGCATGTTGGAGACTTTGGCAGGTAGCAAAAAGTGGCGAGGATCTTCTTGTAAGCCATAAAGCAGAACAACATCCCGCCAAAGAAAACAATACTGTACTAACAGTCTTTGAGACTTTTGCCTCAAACAATAGGCGCAAGCGAGCTCATTGAAGCTCCGTTGAAATCGGCAACGTGGCAAAAATAAATCCGTGGAATGACACTGCTATAACTTTCAGTGCCAGTGATGAACCTCAATTCCGCATAGTCCGCACCACCGCTGGTCCTTAGCCCAATCGTAGACGGCTTTCGGCTCACTAAAGTACTCGTGGACGGCGGAAGCGGATTAAACTTGATCTACAAAGAAACACTCAGCAAGATGGAAATTGATAGAAGCCGCATTGAGCAAAGCGGCACAACGTTCAGGGGAATCATCCCTAGTCGGGAAGCACGGTGTGTGTGGGAAAAATCACACTCGATGTGGTATTCGGCACTCCGGAGAACTACAGGTCCGAAGAAATCACATTCCAAGTGGCTCCTTTCAGCAGCGGATACCACGCCCTTCTAGGGCGGGATGCGTTTACAAGCTTTCAAGCTATACCCCATTACAGGTACATGAAGATTAAAATGCCCGGACCCAATGGAATCATCACTCTAGCCAGGGATCCGGAAGTCGCACTTCGTGCCGAAAACAAAACCGCAGCACTTGCCCTGGAAGCATTATCCGAAGACCTAGCAGCCGAAGAACTAACAACACTACGTGCCACCGTGGACAGGGACGACGTGATACTCGACAAGCGACCCAAGTCCACCTCATTTAAACCCGCAAACGAGATAGTCAAATTCTAGGTCCATCCAACGGACCCGATAAATAGAGCTTCCATCGGGACACAGTTGAGCCCCGCAATGTTCGCCGCACTGCAAGACTTCTTACGCGGGAATTGGGACATTTTCGCCTGGCACCTGCTACGTCTTGAGCTTGCGTTGGTTTTCCTCGAAGAGGAGAGGGTGATGCAGCAAGTGTAGTGTAAGTATTTCCCTCAGTTTTTGAGAACCAAGGTATCAATCCAGTAGGAGGCTCCTCAAAAGTCCCACGCACCTACACAAACAAACTGAGAACTCGCAACCAACGCAATAAAGGGGTTGTCAATCCCTTCACGACCACTTGGGAAAGTGAGATCTAATAAAGATAGTATGACAAGATAAATATATTTTTGGTATTTTTATGATAGAGATGCAAAAAAAAGTAAAGATGCAAATAAAAGTAGATTGAAAGCAAATATGATAAGAGATAGACCAGGGGGCCATAGGTTTCACTAGAAGCTTCTCTCAAGATAGCATAAGTATTACGGTGGGTGAACAAATTACTGTCGAGCAATTGATAGAAAAGCGCATAGTTATGAGATTATCTGGGCATGATCATGTATATAGGCATCACAACCATAACAAGTAGACCGACTCCTGCCTGCATCTACTACTATTACTCCACACATCGATCGCTATCCACCATGCATCTAGAGTATTAAGTTCATAAGAACAGAGTAACACATTAAGCAAGATGACATGATATAGAGGGATAAACTCATGCAATATGTTATAAACCCCGTCTTGTTATCCTCGATGGCAACAATAATACGTGCCTTGCAAACCTTTCTGTCACTGGGTAAGGACACCGCAAGATTGAACCCAAAGCTAAACACTTCTCCCATGGCAAGAAAGATCAATCTAGTAGGCCAAACCAAACTGATAATTCGAAGAGACTTGCAAAGATAACTCAATCATACATAAAAGAATTCGGAGAAGATTCAAATATTATTCATAGATAAACTTGATCATAACCCACAATTCATCGGATCTCGACAAACACACCGCAAAAAGAGTTTACATCGAATATATCTCCAAAAGAGAGGGGGAGAACATTGTATTGAGATCCAAAAAGAGAGAAGAAGCCATCTAGCTAATAACTATGGACCCGTAGGTCTGTGCTAAACTACTCACAACTCATCGGAGGGGCAAGGATGTTGATGTAGAAGCCCTCCGTGGTCGATTCCCCCACCGGCAGAGTGCCGGCGAAGGCTCCAAGATGAGATCTCGCGGATATAGAAGGTTACGGCGGGGGAAATTGTGTTTCGTGCTGCTCCTGGATGTTTTCGGGGTACGTAGGTATATATAGGAGGAAGAAGTACGTCGGTGGCCACCCGAGGGGCCCACGAGACAGGGGGCGCGCCCTACAGGAGGGGCGCGGCCTCCTATCTCGTGGGGGGCTCGGCTGCTTCTTGACTTGCACTCCAAGCCCTCTGGATCATGTTCGTTCCAAAAATCATGCTCCCGAAGGTTTCATTCCCTTTGGACTCCATTTGATATTCCTTTTCTTTGAAATACTAAAGTAGGCAAAAAAACAGCAATATGGGCTGGGCCTCCGGTTAGTAGGTTAGTCCCAAAAATGATATAAATGTGTAAAATAAAGCCCATAAACATCCAAAAGGGGTAATATAATAGCATGGAACAATCAAAAATTACAGATACGTTGGAGACGTATCAAGCATCCCCAAGCTTAATTCCTACTCGTCCTCGAGTAGGTAAATGATAAAAAGAGAATTTTTGATGTGGAATGCTACCTAGCATAATTCATAATGTAATTTTCTTTATTGTGGCATGAATGTTCAGATCCAAATGAATACAAAATATAAGTTCATATTGACATAAGAGAAATAGTAACACTTCAAGCATACTAATCAAAGTAATCATGTCTTCTCAAAATAACATGGCCAAAGAAAGTTATCCCTACAAAATCATATAGTCTGGCTGTTGCTCTATCTTCATCACACAAAGTATTTAATCATGCACAACCCTGATGACAAGCCAAGCAATTGTTTCATACTTTAATAATCTCAAACTTTTTCAACTTTCACGCAATACATGAGCGTGAGCCATGGACATATCACAATATGTGGAATAGAATGGTGGTTGTGGAGAAGACAAAAAGGAGAAGATAGTCTCACATCAACTAGGCATATTAATGGGCTATGGAGATGCCCATTAATAGATATAAATGTGAGTGAGTAGGGATTGCCATGCAACGGATGCACTAGAGCTATAAATATATGAAAGCTCAATAAAAGAAACTTAGTGGGTGTGCATCCAACTTGCTTGCTCACGAAGACCTAGGACACTTTGAGGAAGCCCATCATTGGAATATACAAGCCAAGTTCTATAATGAAAAATTCCCACTAGTATATGAAAGTGACAACTTATGAGACTCTCTATCATGAAGATCATGGTGCTACTTTGAAGCACAAGTGTGGAAAAAGAGATAGTAGCATTGTCCCTTCTCTCTTTTTCTCGCATATTATTTTTTTCTTTTCTTTTTTTCTTCTTTCCTTTTTTTCTTTCTCTTTTTTTTCTTTGGCCTTTCTCCCTTTTTTTTTCTTTTTGGCCTTTTTTTGTAAAGTCCGAAGTCTCATCCCAACTTGTGGGGGAATCATAGTCTTCATCATCCTTTCCTTACTAGGACAATGCTCTAATAAAGAAGATCATCACACTTTTATGGATTTACAACTCAAAGCTAGAACAAGAAATGATTCTATATGAATGCCTCCGGCGGTGTACCGGGATATGCAATGAATCAAGAGTGACATGTATGAAAATTATGAAAGTGGCCTTGCCACAAATACAATGTCAACTACATGATCATGCAAAGAGCAATATGACAAAAGTAATGCGTGTCATATGAACGGAACGGTGGAAAGTTGCATGGCAATATATCTCGGAATGGCTATGGAAATGCCATAATAGGTAGGTATGGTGGCTGTTTTGAGGAAGGTATATGGTGGGTGTATGGTACCAGCGAAAGTTGCGCGGTACAAGAGGGGCTAGCAATTATGGAAGGGTGAAAAGGGTGCGTATAATCCATGGACTCAATATTAATCAAAAGAACTCATGCACTTATTGCAAAAATTTAGAAGTCATCAAAAACCAAAGAACTACGTGCATGCTCCTAGGGGGATAGATTGGTAGGAAAATACCATTGCCCGTCCCCGACCGCCACTCATAAGGAAGACAATCAATAAATAAAATTGTGCTCCAACTTCATCACAAAGCGGTTCACCATATGTGCATGCTACGGGAATCACAAACTTCAACACAAGCATTCTTTAAATTTATAATCACCCAACTAGCATAACTTTAATATTACTACCTCCATATCTCAAAACAATTAACAAGCATCAAATTGATCATAGCATCCAATTCACTTTCTATGATAGTTTTTATTATACCCAACTTGGATGCTCATCATTCTAGGACCAACATTATGACCATAGCAAAAACCATGCTGTTCTAAAAGACTCTCAAAATAATATAAGTGAAGCATGAGAGACTAGAAATTTCTTCAAAATTAAGACACCACCGTGCTCTAAAAGATATAAGTGAAGCACTAGAGCAAAAACTATCAAGCTCAAAAGATATAAGTGAAGCACATAGAGTATTCTAGCAAATTATAATCAAATAGGCTTCTCCCAAAAGGTGTGTACAGCAAGGATGATTGTGGTAAACTAAAAAGCAAAGAATAATATAATACATGACGCTCCAAGCAAAACACATATCATGTGGCGAATAAAAATATAGCTCCAAGTAAAGTTACCAATGAACGAAGACGAAAGAGGGGATGCCTTCCCGGGGCATCCCCAAGCTTAGGCTTTTGGCTATTCTTGAGTATCTTGGGGTGCCATGGTCATCCCCAAGCTTAGGCTCTTGCCACCCTTTATTCCATAGTACATAAAATCTTTACCCAAAACTTGAAAACTTCACAACACAAAACTCAACAGGAAATCTTATAAGCTCCGTTAGTGAAAGAAAACAAAACCACCACATAAGGTAATGTAATGAACTCATTCTTCATTCATTTTGGTGTTAAACCTACTGTATTCCAACTTATTTATGGTTTATAAACTAATTTACTAGCCATAGATGCATTGAAATAAGCAAACAACACACGGAAAACAGAATCTGTCAAAAACAGAACAGTCTGTAGCAATCTGTAACTAACGCAAACTTATGGAAGTTTAAAAATCCTACCAAAATAGGAAGTCCTGGACAATTTGTTTATTGAACAGCAGCAAAAATTATTAACGCAAAACCACGTTCCTGTGATTTAACAAAATTATATTCGTGCGTGCAAAGTTTCTGTTTTTCAGCAGAATCAAATCAACTATCATCGTAGGTTATCCTATAGGTTCTACTTGGCACAAACACTAAATAAAAGATAAAAACACATCTAAACAGAAGGTAGATGCAAGATTTATTACTAAACAAGAGCAAAAACAAAAAAACATAAAGAAAATTGGGTTGCCTCCCAACTAGCGCTATCATTTAACGCCCCTAGCTAGGCATAAAAGCGAAGATAGATCTAACGAGTGCCATCTTTGGCACTAAATTCATAAGTAGCATGCATGATAGATTCATAAGGTAATTTGACTTTCTTTCTTGTAAAGTTCTCCATGCCTTTCTTTAATGGAAATTGGAATCTAATATTCCCTTCCTTCATATCAATAATCGCACCAATCGTTCTAAGGAAAGGTCTACCAAGAATAATAGGGCAAGAAAGATTGCAATCTATATCAAGAACGATAAAATCTATGGCCACCAAATTTCTATTTGCAACAATGGTGGAATCCGCAAGGTGCAAATTTAAAGAGCAATCGTCAAGATCATGGAAACCTAGAATATCACATAAAGTTTTCGGAATCGTGGAAACACTAGCACCCAAATCACACAAAGCAAAACACTCATAATCTTTAATTCTAATCTTTATAGTAGGTTCCCACTCATCATTAAGTTTTCTAGGTATAGAAACTTCCAAATTAAGTTTTTCATCATAAGATTGCATCAAGGCATCAACAATATGTTTGTTAAAAGCTTTGTTTTGACTATAAGCATGAGGAGAGTTAACAACGGATTGCAACAAGGAAATACAACCTTTTAAAGAGCAATTATCATAATCAAATTCCTTGAAATCCGAGATAGAAGGTTCAATATTATTAGAAGTTGAGGATTCTCCAATCTCACTTTTACCAAATTTAGCATCAAGATCTAAAGATTTTGAATTCTTGGGACGCCTTCTAGGCAAAGTTGATTCATCATCAGTCCCATAATCATCAAAATTCATATTGCAAAATATAGATCTAATAGGAGACACATCTATAACTTTAAGATCCTCATCATTATTTTCATGGAAACTCGAAGAACACACTTTTATAAAACTATCTTTTTTAGCACGCAATCTAGCAGTTCTTTCCTTACACTCATCAATCGAAATTCTCATTACTTTGAGAGACTCATTGATATCATGCTTAGGAGGAGAAGATCTAAGTTTAAGAGAATCAACATCAAGCGAAAGTCTATCAACGTTCCTAGCCAAATCATCAACTTTGAGCAATTTTTCTTCAAGCAAAGCATTAAAATTCTTTTGAGAAATCATAAATTCTTTCACACTATTCTCAAAATCAGAGGGCATCTTATTAAAATTACCATAATAATTATTGTAGGAATTTCCATAATTATTCGAGGAATTACTAGGGAACGGTCTAGCATTAAAGTTTCCTCTGTAAGCATTGTTTCCAAAACTATTCCAACCAACAAAACTCACATCCATAGATTCATTATTATTCTCAATCAAAGAAGACAAAGGCAATCATTAGGATCAAGAGGAGTATTTTTAGTAGCAAACATCTTCATAAGTTCATCCATCTTTCCACTCAAAACATTAATTTCTTCTATAGCATGCACTTTTTTACTAGAAGATCTTTCGGTGTGCCACTGAGAATAATTAGCCATAATATTATCAAGAAGTTTTGTAGCATCTCTAACGTAATTTCCATATACGTGCCTCCTGCGGCCGAATCTAAGAGATTTCTAGAAGCAAAGTTCAAACCGGCATAAAAATTTTGTATGATCATCCATAAATTCAAACCATGAGTAGGGCAATTGCGAAGCATCAATTTCATTCTCTCCCAAGATTGGGCAACATGCTCATGATCAAGTTGTTTAAAATTCATAATATCGTTCCTAAGAGTGATAATCTTAGCGGGAGGAAAATACTTAGAGATAAAAGCATCTTTGTACTTGTTCCAAGAATCAATACTATTTTTAGGCAAAGACGAAAAGCAAACTTTAGCATGATCTCTGAGTGAAAACGGAAATAACTTCAATTTAACAATATCGTTATCCGTATCTTTCTTCTTTTGCATCACACAAATCAACAAAGTTGTTTAGATGAGTAGCGGCATCTTCACTAGGAAGGTCGGCAAATTGATCTTTCATAACAAGATTCAACAAGGCAGTATTGATTTCACAAGACTCAACATCATTAAGAGGAGCAATTGGAGTACTAAGGAAATCATTATTATTGGTATTCGAGAAATCACACAATTTGGTATTATCTTGCGCCATGGCAACAAGTAATCCAACGCACAAGCAAGCAGAAAAAGGCAAGCGAAAAGAGAGAGACGACATTGGGAAAGAGAGGGCGAATAAAATGGAAAGGGTGAACTGGGGGAGAGGAAAACGAGAGGCAAATGGCAAATAATGTAAATGCGAGGGAGATGGGTTTGTGATGGGTACTTGGTATGTCTTGACTTGAGCGAAGACCTCCCCGGCAATGGCGCCGAAATCCTTCTTGCTACGCCTTGAGCTTATGCTGGTTTTCCTCAAGAGGAGAGGGTGATGCAGCAAGTGTAGCGTAAGTATTTCCCTCAGTTTTTGAGAACCAAGGTATCAATCCAGTAGGAGGCTCCTCAAAAGTCCCACGCACCTACACAAACAAACTGAGAACTCGCAACCAACACAATAAAGGGGTTGTCAATCCCTTCACGGCCACTTGCAAAAGTGAGATCTAATAAAGATAGTATGATAAGATAAATATATTTTTGGTATTTTTATGATATACAACAACAACAAAAACAACAAAGCCTTTAGTCCCAAACAAGTTGGGGTAGGCTAGAGGTGAAACCCATAAGATCTCGCAACCAACTCATGGCTCTGGCACATGGATAGCAAGCTTCCACGCACCCCTATCCATAGCTAGCTCTTTGTCGATACTCCAATCCTTCAGGTCTCTCTTAACGGACTCCTCCCATGTCAAATTCGGTCGACCCCGCCCTCTCTTGACATTCTCCGCACGCTTTAGCTGTCCGCTATGCATCGGAGCTTCGGAGGCTCATACTGAATATGCCCAAACCATCTCGCATTTATGTTGGACAAGCTTCTCCTCAATTGGTGCTACCCCAACTCTATCTCAGATATCATCATTCCGACTCGATCCTTCCTCGTGTTGTCACACATCCATCTCAACATACGCATCTCCGCCACACCTAACTGTTGAACATGTCGCCTTTTAGTCGGCCAACACTCCGCGCCATACAACATTGCGGGTCAAACCGCCGTCCTGTAGAACTTGCCTTTTAGCTTTTGTGGCACTCTCTTGTCACAGAGAATGCCAGAAGCTTGGTGCCACTTCATCCGTCCGGCTTTGATTCGGTGGTTCACATCTTCATCAATACCCCCATCCTCCTACAACATTGACCCCGAATACCGAAAGGTGTCCTTCCGAGGTACCACCTGGCCATCAAGGCTAACCTCCTCCTCCTCACACCTAGTAGTACAGAAACCGCACATCATGTACTCGGTTTTAGTTCTACTAAGCCTAAACCCTTTCGATTCCAAGGTTTGTCTCCATAACTCTAACTTCCTATTTACCCCCGTCCGACTATCGTCAACTAGCACCACATCATCCGCAAAGAGCATACACCATGGGATATCTCCTTGTATATCCCTTGTGACCTCATCCATCACCAATGCAAAAAGATAAGGGCTCGAAGCTGACACCTGATGCAGTCCTATCTTAATCGGGAAGTCATCGGTGTCGACATCACTCGTTCAAACACTTGTCACAACATTATCGTACATGTCCTTGATGAGGGTAATGTACTTTGCTGGAACTTTGTGTTTCTCCAAGGCCCACCACATGACATTCCGCGGTATCTTATCATAGGCCTTCTCCAAGTCAATGAACACCATATGCAAGTCCTTCTTTTGCTCCCTATATCTCCCCATAAGTTGTCGTACCAAGAAAATGGCTTCCATGGTCGACCTCCCAGGCATGAAACCAAACTGATTTGTGGTCACGCTTGTCATTCTTCTTAAGAGGTGCTCAATGACTCTCTCCCATAGCTTCATTGTATGGCTCATCAGCTTAAATCGACGATAATTAGTACAACTCTGAATATCCCCCTTGTTCTTGAAGATTGGTACTAATATACTCCGTCTCCATTCTTCTGGCATCTTGTTTGCCCGAAAATGAGGTTGAAAAGCTTGGTTAGCCATACTATCGCTATGTCTCCGAGAACTTTCCACACCTCAATGGGGATACAATCAGGCCCATCGCCTTTGCCTCCTTTCGCCCTTTTTAAAGCTTCCTTCACCTCAGACTCCTGGATGCGCCGCACAAAACGCATGCTGGTCTCATCAAAGGAGTCGTCCAGTTCAATGGTAGAACTCTCATTCTCCCCATTGAACAGCTTGTCGAAGTACTCCTGCCATCTATGCTTAATCTCCTCATCCTTCACCAAGAGTTGGCCTGCTCCGTCCTTGATGCATTTGACTTGGCCAATATCCCTCGTCTTCCTCTCCCGGATCTTAGCCATATTATAGATGTCCCTTTCACCTTCTTTCGTGCCTAACCGTTGGTAGAGGTCCTCATATGCCCGACCCCTTGCTTCACCAACAGCTCGATTTGCGGCCTTCTTCGCCATCTTGTACTTCTCTATGTTATCTGCACTCCTATCCAGGTATAGGCCTCTGAAGAAATCTTTCTTCTCTTTAATCGCCTTCTGGACATCATCATTCCACCACCAGGTATCCTTATCTTCGCTTCTCCATCACTGGACACTCCAAACTCCTCCATGGCCACCTTACGAATGCAAGTCGCCATCTTCATCCACACATTGTCCGCATCCCCTCCTTCCTCCCAAGGGCCCTCCTTAATTACCCTCTCTTGAAGATATAGATGCAAAAAAAGTAAAGATGCAAATAAAAGTATATTGAAAGCAAATATAACAAGAGATAGACCCGGGGGCCATAGGTTTCACTAGAGGCTTCTCTCAAGATAGCATAAGTATTACGGTGGGTGAACAAATTACTATCGAGCAATTGATAGAAAGGCGCATAGTTATGAGATTATCTAGGCATGATCATGTATATAGGCATCACGTCCATAACAAGTAGACCGACTCCTGCCTACATCTACTACTATTACTCCACACATCGACCGCTATCCAGCATGCATATAGAGTATTAAGTTCATAAGAACAGAGTAACGCATTAAGCAAGATGACATGATGTAGAGGGATAAACTCATGCAATATGATATAAACCCCATCTTGTTATCCTCGATGGCAACAATACAATACGTGCCTTGCAACCCTTTTTGTCTCTGGGTAAGGACACCGCAAGATTGAACCCAAAGCTAAACACTTCTCCCATGGGAAGAATGATCAATCTAGTAGGCCAAACCAAACTGATAATTCGAAGAGACTTGCAAAGATAACTCAATCATACATAAAAGAATTCAGAGAAGATTCAAATATTATTCATAGATAAACTTGATCGTAAACCCACAATTCATCGGATCTCCACAAACACACCGCAAAAAGAGTTTACATCGAATAGATCTCCACAAGAGAGGGGGAGAACATTGTATTGAGATCCAAAAAGAGAGAAGAAGCCATCTAGCTAATAACTATGGACCCGTAGGTCTGTGGTAAACTACTCACAACTCATCGGAGGGGCAAGGATGTTGATGTAGAATCCCTCCATGGTCGATTCCCCCTCTGGCAGAGTGTCGGCGAAGGATCCAAGATGAGATCTCGCGGATATAGAAGGTTACGGCAGTGGAAATTGTGTTTCGTGGTGCTCCTGGATGTTTTCAGGGTACGTAGGTATATATAGGAGGAAGAAGTACGTCGGTGGCTGCCCAAGGGGCCCACGAGATAGGGGCGCGCCCTATAGGGGGGTGGGGGCGGCCTCCTATCTCGTGGGGGCCTCGGCTGCTTCTTGACTTGCACTCCAAGCCCTCTGGATCACGTTCGTTCCAAAAATCACGCTCCCGAAGGTTTCATTCCGTTTGGACTCCGTTTGATATTCCTTTTCTTTGAAATACTAAAATAGGCAAAAAACAGAATATAATTGGGCCTCCGGCTAGTAGGTTAGTCCCAAAAATGATATAAATGTGTAAAATAAAGCCCATAAACATCCAAAAGGGGTAATATAATAACATGGAAGAATAAAAAAATTTAGATACGTTGGAGAAGTATCAGCACCCCTCAGACATGCCGGGCATCCCACGCAGACTGGCTGAACACAGCCTCAATATACTAAAAGGATACAAACCTGTCAAGCAGACTCTAAGGCGGTTTTCAGAGCCCAAACGAGAAGCCATGGGGGAAGAGCTAGCCAAGCTACTCGAGGCCGGATTCATCATAGATATCAAGCATCCGGATTGGCTGGCAAATCTGGTAATGGTACCAAAGAAGGACAAATCCTGGCGCCTATGCGTCGACTTCAAAGACCTCAACAAGGCTTGCCCCAAGGATCCCTTCCCCCTCCCTCGCATCGACCAAATCATCAACACCACAGCAGGACATGATTCGTTGTGTTTCCTTGATGCATACTCTGGATACCATCAAATAAAGATGGCAGAGTCCGACCAAGCTGCAACAGCTTTCATAACGCCATACGGTCCTTTCTGCTTCAACACTATGCCTTTCGGGCTTAAAAATGCCGGCCTATCAACGCATGATTCAAACATGCCTGGAAAAGCAAATCGGCAAAATAGTGGAGGCCTATGTGGACGACGTGGTCATAAAAACAAGACACGTCGAAACCCTAATAGACGACTTGAGGCTTACGTTCGATAACCTCCGAACATATGACATCCAGCTGAACCCGGAAAAATGTGTTTTCGGCGTCCCCTCTGGGAAACTGCTCGGCTTCATTGTTTCCAATAGAGGAATTGAAGCGAATCTGGCACAAATCTGAGCTCTGTCGTAGTTGGCTATACCAACAGACCTCAAGCATATCCAGAAACTAGCTGGATGTGTGGCTGCCTTAAGCCGCTTTATCTCCCGGTTGGGAGAAAAGGCATTACCTCTTTACTGCCTTCTTCGGCGCATCGAACACTTTGTGTGGATAGATGCAGCCGTGGCCGGACTGGACGAAATAAAGACCTTGTTGTCCAGTAATCTAGTCCTAACAGCGCCAAATACTGGCGAACCTATGCTGCTGTACATAGCTGCAACACATCAAGTTGTAAGCGCAGTGCTCGTCGTCGAACGAGAGGCTGACGGATACAAATTCCGCTCCAGAAGCCGGTATATTACGTATCCACGGTCCTCACCCCATGCAAATCCCGATACCCACATTATCAAAAGATAACATACGCGGTCTTCATGGCATCCCGGAAGCTCTGACACTACTTTCAAGAGTGTTCGATTACGGTGGCCTCTGAAGTACCACTCAACGACATAATAAATAACCGCGACGCTACGGGCCGGATTGCCAAATGGGCCATCGAGCTCCTTCCGTTTGACATAACATACAAGCCACGGAGGGCCATCAAGTCGCAAGTACTGGCTGACTTTGTCGCCGAATGGATAGAAGCCGAACTCCCTAAAGAGTATGGCGCGTACTCTAACTGGATCATGCACTTCGATGGCTCTAAAATGCTGGCCGGATTGGGAGCAGGTGTAGTCCTGGCATCTCCCACCGGAGACACGGGCCAATACATACTCCAAATATTATACAAAGACTCCAACAATGTAGCCGAATACGAGGCTCTGTTGCATGCTCTTCGAATGACTGTCTCTATGGGCATTCAACGCCTGGAGGTGCGCGGGGATTCAAACCTCGCAATATCACAAATAAATGGAGACTTTGATGCCAAGGATCCGAATATGGCGGCCTACCATAATGTCGTCCTCAAAATGTCATCTTGGTTCGAGGGGCTCGAATTCTACCATGTGGCTCGAGAAAACAATCAAGCGGCGGATATCCTCGCCCGCATCGGCGCTAAACGCGACCCTGTCCCACCTAACATATTCCTAGAAACGTTGTTCAAGCCATCCGTGGTATGGGAAGGGGAGTCCGGCAGCACTAGCACGGATCTGAATATACCCCCAGATTCCGAACCTCCAGACATAATCGGAGGCTCCACCACCGAAATAACACCTTTAGCCCACGAAATTATGGCTGTAATCGCCTCTTGGACTGAGCCTTTCTTGGCCTACCTAAATAGGCAGGAGCTCCCAGAGGATCAAAATGAAGCACGTTGCATTGTGCGGCGTTCTAAAGCTTACAAAGTCCATGAAGGAGAACTCTAGAAGAAAAGTGCCACCAGAGTGCTCCAAAGGTGCATCTCCGAAGAGGAAGGTTGGCAGCTCTTGGCTAAAATCCATGCCGGACTGGGCGGGCACCACGCCGCGGCTCGAGCACTAGTCATCAAGGCCTTCCGTATAGGCTTTTATTGGCCGACGGCCCGAGCAGACGCACAGGACCTTGTCCAACACTGCGTCGGTTGCCAGCTCTTTGCCAATCAGAGTCATATGCCCCTACGGCTCTTCAAACAATCCCCATTACTTGGCCCTTCGCGGTCTGGGGGCTAGATATGGTCGGACCCCTTAAAGGGGGAAGCCACAAGAAAAAAAATACTTATTGGTCATGGTGGACAAATTCACCAAATGGATAGAAGCTAAACCGGTCAATATGGCCGAACCCGGACCAGTAATAGACTTTATATCCGGGGTTGTACACCGATTCGGTGTCCCCACAGCATCATCACTGATAATGGCTCAAACTTCATAGCCGATGAAGTGAAAACTTGGTGCGGCAAAATGGGCATTAAGCTCGATTATGCTTCCGTCTACCATCCCCAAACAAACGGCCAGGTCGAACGTGCAAACGGTCTCATCATGAGCGGCATCAAACCCAGACTAGTGATCCTTGACAGAATTAGACACGCACTGGGTCGAGGAGCTCGACTCCGTGCTCTGGGGGCTGCGGACCATGCCGAATCGCACCATCGGATATACACCATTTTTTATTGTGTACAGCGCGAAAGCAGTACTACCCTGTGACATAATACTTGATTCGCCCCGCGTACGCATGTACGAAGAGAAGGAAGCCGAGTTGGATCGGCAGGATAACTTAGATGCCCTGGAGGAGGAGCGCGACGTCGCAAAAGCCCCTTCCGCATTCTATCAGCAGCAAGCTTGACGGTACCGAAGCAGAGAAGTGCAGGCCAAAACTTACAATATTGGCGAACTAGTTCTACGCCTACCGGAGAAGAAGAAGGACAAGCTCAAACCCAAGTGGGAGGGTCCCTTTGTCATTGATAAAGTTCTCACCGGAGGAGCATACCGCTTACGTAATGCATCCGATAACAGACTCGAGCCGAACCCATGGAACGCGGCCAGTCTCCGGAGATTCTACGCCTAGTGCCAAACTTAGTGTTCGTCTCCTTACCCCCTCCTTTTTAATTATGTTCCCTCCTTTTTCCGTTCTCGACCTTTTTTCTTCTTCACACAAAGTACTTAATACAATGCGGACGCCCGGATCACTCCGACCACACTATGTGTGTAAGCAATGCCTGGGGGCTTCCTATACGGAAGCTAAATATAATTACTTTAATGGCTTTTTTCCATCACATATGCGTTCTTTTTCCATATGTGCCTTTTCTTCACCATTATATGCATCGATATGACTTAAGATGTGGCTATGCTGGGTTGTTCGGCTTTTGTGTTTATGCCCTACGTTCCCGTTAATTCAGCTAGGGCATAAGGGGAGCACCTCTGCGATTGTTACTGCCGGTTCAGTCGGATGTGTACCTCAGACTGGGTGAAGCCGAAAGCTAGCGTTCTTAAGACAATATTTGGTCGATGAGCAAAAGATGTTCCTTTCGTTTATTACAATGTAAATCCCCAGAAGTTTTGTATCCTGCGCCTTTGCTCGCAGTCCGGACATGTACATCGTTGCATGTGTACCCAGGGAAAGGAACCCCTAACAGAACTATTCTCCCTAGAAGATGTTTCTTACTATCAACGTAATATAACATAACTAGTTGGGTACTTGTCTGTTCAAGCACTTATGACCCCTACGCCTGGTTTCCACGCATACCCAGGTTCTGTATAACTGAGCGGGTGTTCGGATACACCCCGGACTGTCGGATCCGGGGGCTGAAGCGAAAAGCTCCGCCATGACAAATGATTTTCATCCGGCTAGGGACTACTTATGTCCATTGAATTACACTGTCAGTTGGACTGACTATATTCCTCCTCTATACCATCCAATAGGCTATCTTGCTTACAATCCTGTTGGGAATACTTTGCGGATAACGCTACCTTGTCATACACCAGACTCACGGGAATTTCTTGCCCATCTGGCCCTGCCGGTCCGACTTCGGCCATACGGTTTGCGTCCAGCTTCGTGTAGCGCGTCTTCACCATAGAACAGGCTTCTCTTGCACCTTGTCGGCAGGCTGACATCTTCCACAATCGGAAGTGCCGCCGTGCTCCTTGAAGCATATCCACAAGCTCCCCCATGCCCTTCGGTAGGAAGCTTGATGGCCACAAGGCATGAGCAATGCCCTGCATCACCTGCCGAGCTCGCTCGTGCAGTTGTGAGAGGTCTTGCAGTAAATCGCCTGCAGACGCGGGCATCTCCTCCTCAGGGCAGCCCGTTAACATACCTACAAATAAAAATTCTTTCAATATGCTTCCTCGCCAAGCTGTACTACAGTTCGTCTAGGCACTTACCATAAATGCCGTGACGAAGCCTTTTGTTCTCCTTCATGGAGTCCGCTAGCTGAGCGCGCGCATCTTTTAATTCGACGTCCAGCCGGACATTGGCATCTTGAAGGTTGTTCTTCTCCTGCCTAACTTGCGTAAGAACACGCTCGCCAGCTTTTAGCTACCTTTGGAAATGCGACTCGTTATCTCTTACGACCTCCGGATTCACCCCGGGATTGAATGCAGAATTTTCTGTTAGACTTATCATACAAAGCCACTTACTAACTGGTACATCTCCGTACAAGTGAGACAAATTTTACCAGATGAGGCCTTCTGGGATTCCTCTAACTTGGCAATAGTGGCCCTCAGCCGGGTCTTGCACTCCTCCAGCTCTCGAGACAATTGCTCATTCTTATCTACAAGGACCTGTGCATAAATTGATCCTTAAAACAGTTGTTCCAACCGTTTCAAGTCTCAGGGGCTACTGCTAGACATGCTTATCAAATTTTCTTACCCGTATATCTTTGGTGTACTGGTCCGTCGCTCGGGCAAGTCCACCTTGAGCAGCTCGGATGTATGCGTCTCCCGAATTGAAGGCATTAAATGCCTCTTCGGAAAAGATGTTGTTAAAAAAGTACGGCCCACCGGCGCCGGTGATTCATGGCACTCTCCACTTCGGAATTCATGGTAGAAAGCATATTTGCATCCTCTGTCGGAGGACAATGCGGCGTCGGCCCCGCGTCCGCCTCATCTCTCGGAGCCGGTTCCGGAATCCGGCTGGTGGATGCGTGATCGGCAGGATCTCTGGATATCGTCTGGCTACTCCTCTTTCTGCCAGGACACGAAGGACGCTGTTACATTTCAAATACAATTATCACAGAGCAGGTTTTTACCATACCTCTGTAGCGGCATTTCGGCCCTAACTTTTTTCCTCTTAAGCCTGCCTGATCCGGACGCCCTTTGCCAACGGGTCCCTAGGGGCTCGGCTCCGCGCTCCGACCGTCGTCTCTGCAAAAACACGACATTTCAGGTGTAAGGCATGGCATCAGAAAGGAGTCCTCTTCAGAGGATAGGGTTTTTGGCTTGGCTTACACGTGATATAGGTAGCAGTCCGGGATAGTCGGCGGTAATAGCCACTGAGGCACCATCGCAGCTCGCCTGATAAAATTTCCCGTTGACGAGCTCCACAGTAATATCCGGATCCTCTTCGAGTCCTAGATCGAAGGCCCTTTCGGGGTCCTCTGGCTGGGGGGAGGGGCTAGAGATTCCTTCTACGGCCCTCCTCAGTTCCTGTTCGAAAATATCAAGGTAAATGATCTTGACGAGGAACGCCAGAATGAGTAAAGTAGGGGAAAGGGTGGCGACTTACGCCAGAATGAGTAAAGCAGGGCATTGTACATAGAAAACCCATCCCGCAGTTTAATGTGAAGGAATTCTTCTTCTTCTCTACAGATCGGACAATATCCTCGCCAGAGCAGTGGCGGAGTCCGGACCCTTACGGCCACAGCGGGTGGCATCATCTTCCCCGTTGTAATGCCACATGGGCTTCCCCCGATATTGAAGCGGTTGCACTCCCCTCATTATGCATATTGCCATAACCTTGACTATCGTCAGACCGGATTTGGCCAGTAACTTTATCCTGCTCATCAGGAAGTGTATTTCTCTGGTATCCTCCTCTTGGGGGCCCCGAGGGCGCCAGCTTCGACGTGCCTTTGGCGGGGCGTTACTGAACTTGGGGAGACTTGTCCGGATTGGATCCGGAAGGGGAACATCGTCGACATAAAACCACTCCGATGGCCAGTTCTCTAGTGCCTTCTTGGGAGTACCGGATAGGTATCCGGTCTCGGCGATGCGCCATACTTCGGCTTCTCCCACTTGACATAGCGATTCCCAATGGTTGCGAGGGACAAGGCAGAAGAACTTCTTCCATAACCCAAAGTGAGCTTCGCAGCCTAGAAATAGCTCACAAAGGGCAACGTATCCTTCTATATGCAACACGGAGGTAGGGGTGAAGTTGTGCAACTGTAGGCCGTAGAACTCCAGGAGCCCGCGAAGAAACGGGTGGATAGGAAACCCGACACCCCTTAGCAGATGCGGGATGAGGCATATTCTCTCCTCTGGGGATGGATTAGGAGATCCCTTCGCTTGCTCCCCGCGATTATAGGTGGCTATTCCGTCTCGGACGGGGACCATGAACGCCGGTGTGAGAAACCCTTGGGTCTGTAACTCTATCAAACGGCTGTGAGGAACTAAACACTCTTCCCAGTCACCCGGCTTGGGGAGAGGAGAGCGAGAAGAAGAGCTGCGGCGACCGGCCATGTTGGAATGGTTTTTCCGGAGCTCTCTGTTGGATGCTTGCTCGAGGGAAGAGGGTGAGGTTTGGATCTGAGAATCCCCGTCTCTTCAAATAGACGGTTAACCTGCCGGACCGGGGGTGGCAAATGCAAAAATGCCTCAGCTCCTTGCATTCGCTCGACACATGGAGGTGGTCATTATTGAGGCACAGAAGCCGAGGAGTACAACATTGATGGGAAGCCGGACACTATTTGACGCAACTGGTATTTTGGAGTATTTGGAGGAGGAACCCGCCTTGCAATGCCGAAGACAAAACTGTGCGCCGGACTCATCGTCATTGAAGCCTGATTCAGGGGCTACTGAGGGAGTCCTGGATTAGGGGGTATCCGGACAGCCGGACTATATGCTTCATCCGGACAGTTGGAGTGTGAAGATACAAGACTCAAGACTGCGTCCCGTGTCCGGATGGGACTCTCCTTTGCGTGGAAGACAAGTTTGGCGATCCGGATATTATATTTCCTTCCTTGTAACCGACTCCGTGTAAACCCTAGCCCTCCCCGGTGTCTATATAAACCGGAGAGTTTAGTCCTTAGAGGGACAATCACAATCATAATAATCATAGGCTAGCTTCTAGGGCTTGGCCTCTACGATCTCGTGGTAGATCAACTCTTGTACTACTCATATCATCAATATCAATCAAGCAGGAAGTAGGGTTTTACCTCCATCAAGAGGGCCCGAACCTGGGTAAACATTGTGTCCCTTGGCTCCTGTTACCATCAGCCTAAGACGCACAGATCGGGACCCCCTACCCGAGATCCGCCGGTTTTGACACCGACACCCGTCGGCTCATGTTCTGTTCGGTTTATTAGATGCCTGGACGACATTGTTGACCACAGAGGTTACCGCAGACAATGGAGATCAACATAACGCGGAAGTCACAAAGCTGCGAGATCAGATAGCTCGGGCCAAAGAGGACTTGGCGGTTGAGGAAACCAGGATGGCTGAGGAGCGGGCCGCTTTGGATGCTCAGGCGCAGCGGATTCAAGCGGAAAATTACCGGATTGTGCTGGATCAGAACACTTCAAACGACGTGTTGAGGAGGAGGCATCGGTCTTGTCTACCACCAGTTTATGAAGCAACGAATCTCTTCAACACGCCAGGCGCAGGAACCAGTAATCCGGCAGCAGTAAACTGGATAGAAGCACTTGGGACATGAGTGCCGGATCAGCCACGAGCAACGGACCCGCCTCGACGGAACCATGACCCACCTCAGTACATGCCAACACCGCCGGGTCACTTCTCCACCCCTTTGGATAACATGACCACTGCGGCGTCGCGGTTGGTAGCTATTCCAATGGAAGGCGAGTCTCCAGCAGCGGTTGAGACACGGCAGGCCAGAGATCTCCTTCAAATGGCTATGGTTCAGCAGCAGGCCAATTCGTATAGTCGAGACAGAATTCATTCAACCCCACACCCAAGCCGGAGTTACGACAGGCATATTGATGAACCGGCTGTGTCGAGCAGCACGCGGAACCGTAACGCCCCTCGAGAGCCTAACCCGGCGGGCGGTGGTGCAAATGCTTAGGACGTGGTGGATAACGATAGAGCGCATCGAGAAGCCGAGTTAGCAGTGCAGTATGTGGACTGTCAGCTTACTCCGGTTCGTCCGACAACTTCAGCAGAACCAGGTGTTGCTTTCAGCTCTTGGGGGGGTGCCGTGTCTCACCCCGGCTCTATGCAATGTGCGGTTGCCCAAGGATTTCAAGGGTCCGCATAAAGTGCCCAACTACACTGCTGACTTAACCCCGAATCATGGGTCGAAAGCTATGACATGGCAATGGAGATGCTGGATGTAGATGAGGCGGCATGTGCTAAGTACTTCACCATGATGTTGGATGGAACGGCTCGCACTTGGCTGAAAAGTTTGCCAGCTAATTCCATCGGGTCATGGGCCGAGTTAAAGGCCCGGTTTATACTGAATGTCAAGGACACATGCAAGCAACCCATGTCAATTGTGGATCTAGCTGTCTGTGTCCAAGAAGAAGGCGAATCAACAACCCATTGGGTGTGCCGGGTTTCAGAGATCTTGCATTCATCAGACCGCATCAATGCCGATTCAGCAGTCATAACATTGGAAGGCAATTGCCGGTTTAAACCTCTGAAGTTGAAGTTGGGACAGCTCAAGCGTCACTGCAATGACATGGGAACGCTTATGGCAGCTCTAATTAAGTATGCCGACTCTGATAGTACCAAGGACCCCGAGTCTAATGATGAAAATCCGGGGAAGGGAAAGAAGAATGGCAACACCAAAGGGCAGCAGCACAACCCGGCGGGCCATGGAAACAATGGTAAGCGTAAAGCAGATAATAGTTTGGATTTTGTGGCTAACACCAACGCGCAGGATCATGGTCAGTGTCGTAAGGGTAAACCGCCCCGGCGGGGTGGAGGATCAGGCATTAATCTTGAGCGCCTGTTAAATCAGCCTTGCCCAAGGCACGGGACGTGAGAGAAGCCAGCTACACACCTCTAGAAGGATTGCTTTATTATGCGAAAGTTCAAAAACTCGGATCTTTTCCGATATGATCATGGATCGTCCGGCGGTTCGGGACCGGGGTCTCATGGGCCGGGTTATGGTGGAGGCAGTTCTGGCTCAGGATTTCAGGGCAATCAAACCAGACATGGCAATCAAGGGAATCAGGGCAACCAGGGTGGTTATAATCAACAGGGAAGTCAGCAGCAGCAGCAGTCAGGTTACCAGAGTCACCCGAAGTAGTTGAATAGTGGGCAGTATCATGTCTTCACCACTAGCCTGTGCAAGCGTTATGAGAAGCTTCATAAAACTGTAGTGAACTCTGTTGAACCTGCGCTGGTCGGAACAGCCTATTGTGTGGAGTTGAGAGGATCAGCCGCCTCGGGTTGATAACTCGGGTCATCTGGCATTGGTGGTGGCGCCTCAGGTTGGAGGTTATAAGTTCACCATGGTGCTCATGGATGGAGGGAGCAGTATCAACATCTTGTATTATGAAACCTTCCATCGTATGGGGTTGACAGACAAGAATCTTAAACCGTCGAACGCCGTTTTCCACCGTGTGGTGCCTGGTAAATCGGCATATCCGGTCGGTAAGATAGCTCTGGAGGTTGCTTTTGGAGATTATCATGATTCGAGATCAGAGACATTGACTTTTGAAGTGGTGAATATCAGGAGCCCGTACCATGCCCTATTTGGACGGCCGGCTTATGCTAAATTCATGGCAAGGCCCTGTTATGTTTATCTGCAGCTCAAGATGCCGGGTCATAAGGGGACCATCATAGTACATGGAAGTCGAAAGATCACTTTGGAATGTGAGGAAGGTGATGCGGCCTATACTGAGTCGGTTTGTGCAACAGAGGAGTTGAAGTTCTACAAAGACAATGTTGATCCAGCGGACATGACTTCTCTGAAAAAACAAACTACAGAGCACGATCCGACTTTGAAGTTTAAATCGGCTGATGAGGCTAAGTTGGTTGATTTTGTTCCTGGCGATTCATCCAAGCAGTTTAGCTTCAGCGCTAACCTGGATCCGAAATAAGAAAGCGCGCTCATCGAGTTCATCCGTGAGAACCGGGACATCTTTGCATGGAAACCTTCTGACATGCCAGGTGTACCGAGGGAACTCGCTGAGCACATTCTTAATATCGATCCCAAGTTTAAACTGGTCAAGCAGTTTCTCCGTTGTTTCAATGAAGAAAGACGCAAAGCCATCGGTGAGGAGGTAGCCCGGCTCTTGGCAGCAGGGTTTATTGTGGAGGTTTTTCACCCTGAGTGGTTAGCTAACCCGGTGCTGGTACTCAAGAAGAACGACACTTGGCGTATGTGTGTGGATTACACATATTTGACCAAGGCTTGTCTAGCTGATCCCTTTGCTCTCCCTCGTATTGATCAAATTATTGATGCTACGACGGGTTGTGAGCGTCTGAGCTTTCTGGATGCTTATTCTGGTTATCATTAGATCAAAATGGCAGTTAAGGACCAGGAGAATATAGCCTTTATAACTCCCTTTGGAGCCTTCTGCTATGTGTCTATGCCTTTTGGGCTCAAGAGTGCCGAGGCGACTTATCAGCGATGTGTGCAGAATTGTCTTCATAATCAAATTGGGCGCAATGTTCATGCTTATGTGGATGATATCATGGTGAAATCCAGGAAAGCAGAGACGCTAATAGCTGATTTGAAGGAAACCTTTGATAATCTCTAGGTTTTTAAAATGATGCTTAATCCGGCCAAGTGTGTTTTTGGTGTACCAGCAGGCAAGCTCTTGGGTTTTCTGGTGTCTAACAGGGGCATTGAAGCTAATCCGGAAAAGATCAAGGCTATCACGTCTCTGGCTAAACCGGCGTGTATCAACAATGTTCAACGTCTGGTGGGTCGTGTTGCAGCATTAAGACGGTTTATCAGCCGGTTGGGAGAGAAGGCCATCCCTCTATATCAGATGATGAAAAAGATAGACAACTTTGTCTAGAGTGATGCTGCTAATGCGGCGTTTGAGGATCTGAAGAAGCAGTTAGCCGAACCGCCTGTTCTTGCTGCCCCCATTGATAAAGAACCATTGCTGTTATATGTGGCTGCTAATGCCCGGGCGGTCAGCATGGCTATTGTGGTGGATCGCAAGGAGGCAGGAAAGGAGTATCCGGTTCAATGGCCGGTTTATTATATCAGTGAAGTGCTTATTGAATCGAAGCAGAGATATCCACATTGGCAGAAGCTTGTGTATGGAGTTTTTATGGCGAGCTAGAAGCTTAAGCAATATTTTCATGGCCATCCCATCACTGTGGTCAGTTCCGCTCCTTTGGGAGATATCATCCAAAACATGGAAGCAACTAGCCGGTTGCTAAGTGGGCTATCGAGCTTCGACATCACGGGTTAAAATATGTGCCTCGTACGGCCATCATGTCCCAAGCGCTCGTGGATTTCATCAATGACTGGACAGAATTGCAGGCACCGGAGGATAAACCGGATAACCCATACTGGACTATTCACTTCGACGGGTCCAGACAATTGGAGGGCTCGGGGGTTGGAGTGGTTCTTACTTCCCCTCGAGGTGACAAGTTTTGTTATGTTCCCCGCTTGATGTTTCCTTGTACTAACAATGCAGCTGAGTATGAGGCCTTGCTCCATGGTCTTCGGATGGCTAAGGAGATGAACTTAATCCGGGTACGTTGCTTTGGGGACTCCGATTTAGTGGCTCAGCAAGTATCTGGTACTTGGGATTCTAAGAATCCACTCATGGCGGCTTATCGGCGTGAGGTGGATGTCATTGCTAGTCACTTCAAGGGTTACCGGGTCGGGCACATTGATCGACGCAAGAATGAAGCGGCGGACGCTCTAAGCCGTCTGCGGTCTCAGTGTAAACTGGTGCCGCCCAATGTCTTTCTTAACGTTTTGCATAACCCGTCGGTCAAACTATCAACGGAGGAGGATCTGGATGTTCTCGACCTGGAGGCTCAATTGGTGGTGGTTCTTCATGCTATCCCTGATTGGACGGTACCATACCTGGCGTATATGACCCGGGGCGAGTTACCCGAGGACGAAGTTTTGGCCGGACAGATAATCCGGCAGTCCATGTCCATGAGTATTGTCAACGGCGAGTTACATCACTGCAGTGTCTCGGGGGCGTTTCAGCGCTGCGTTTCTCCTGAAGAAGGCTGTGAAATTTTGCGTGAAATCCACGAAGGGGATTGTGGTCATCAAGCCGGTTCAAAATCCCTTGTGGCTAAAGCTTTCCGACACGATTTTTACTGGCTAACGGCTCATGCTGATGCTGAGGATTTGGTCAGGAAGTGTGATGGTTGTCAAAAGTTTTCACGCCGAGCCCATATTCCGGCTCAGGAGTTGAGGATAATCCAATCGCCTGGCCATTTGCAACTTGGGGGCTGGATATGGTTGGGCCTTTTAAGAGGTCCAAGGATAAGAAGACCCACCTTCTAGTGGCGGTTGATAAATTCACTAAGTGGGTGGAGGCAGAGCCAGCCATCAAGCGTGATGCAGCCACGGCGGTTCAATTCATGAAGAAGGTGATTTTCTGCTTTGGTTTTCCACACAACATCATAATAGATAATGGCACGAACCTCTCCAAGGGTGCTATGGAAGAGTTCATTCAACGTGAGCACATTCGGCTTGATGTGTCATCAGTGGCTCACCTCCAGTCTAATGGTTAAGCTGAGAGAGCTAATCAAGAAATCCTAAAAGGCATCAAGCCCCGGCTTATGGTCCCTTTGCAGAGGACGCCGGGTTGTTGGGTGGAAGAGTTGCCTTCCGTATTGTGGAGCATTAATACCACCCCCAATAGATCTACGGGTTATACACCCTTCTTCATGGTTTATGGAGCAGAAGCAGTTCTCCCAAGTGACATTCGCCATGACTCCCCTCGAGTGGCATCTTATGTTGAAGCGGACAACGAACAAGCACGCCAAGATGCAATGGACCTGTTAGATGAAAAACGGGATATAGCGGCAGCTCGTTCGGTGATTTATCAGCAAGACCTGCGGCGTTACCACGACAGCTGGTTTAAAACCAGAGCTTTTCAAGAAGGCGACTTAGTGCTCGGGCTTATCCAAGATCAAACCGATATGCACAAGTTATCCCCACCTTGGGAAAGGCCGTTTGTGGTCAGAAAGAATCTGAACAACGAGTCATACTAACTTATCGATGTTCAAGAGCACAAAGACTCACGCAAGTCGGAGGAGGAGACCCGCCGGCCGTGGAATATTGCTCATCTTCGGCCTTACTACACCTGAGCCATAGGCTCTATTATGTACATATTCTTGACAATGTATATATTATAATCAATATAATAAACCGACATCCTTGCTAAAGCGGAGCCTCTGCCGTTCTTCCTTAAAAGTTTTTCTTGGTTACATGGGGGCTTCTGCTTATAAAGCGGAGTTCTGATTGTCCATTAATCCGGCTTATAAAGCTACAAAAAAAAGAGCTTGGGGGCTTCATACCCAACATCATAAGGAGCCAAAGAGAGTTTTTTGCAAGGCACAACTCAAACATAGGCGCCCACTGAGCACATCTCAAAATATTTCTTGGGGGCTCTTTGCTTCTACAAGAACAAAAAAGTCTACAACCTTGCAATAGGCTATAAAAGCCAGGCTTGGAAGCCAGTTGTATTCACATAAAACCCCGGGTTATCCTGCCTTTTTAAGTAAGTCACTCCGTCCAGGTAATCTTGGTAAGACCCGTCGAACGTTTGACAGTCAATCTTATAAAGACCCTGAACTTGTCGTAGTTAAATTGATGATTGGTTAATGTGAGGTCCATCTTATAAGGCTTTGTAAAATGGTTTAACTCAGTGGCCTGGCAGCCCATGAAAAGCCTCGCCCTTTTGCATATTTTCTTGGCAAATCTTTCTTTTCGATGTCTATTTCGATGTTTGTTTCGATGAGGTTTATATTAAATCCGGTTTTTATTAACCCAGTCTGGCTTTTGAGTTGCCAAGTACAAACTTACAAGATGACCAGTGTCAATTGACCCGGCTTGGCTTTCAATTATAAGTTGTCCGTACACGACCAATTATAATCTGGTGTTTGTTAACCCGATCTGGCTTTGACTATAAGTCGCCAGTATGATCATCCAGTATTTATTATACCCCGGCATGGCTTCATTATAAACCAGCAAAGCATGGTGGGAGTTATCAGCACTCAAGAGTTGGGTTATCACCCTTAGTACAATAAAGTTGGTAAATCAACGATGTGGTTCAATGTCACAGGTATGATGTATTTCATATTTAATTATTCTTGAAAATACAGCCTTGGTTATAAACCCTGGCTTTATATTGGGTGTTATGACCCGTCCGGCGGTAAACTTCCAGGACAATTTAAATTTATTATATGCAGAAACAGGATTGCATAAAGTGCTAAAGATCATAAGCAGACATAGCATAATCATGACGGATTGACAGTATTATGCAAAGTAAATATGCATGACGACATAGCAGACCAAGTGTTTTAACTAGCCTATTACAAGGCACTTTGACGGCCCAAAAGAATAATTGTTTATCACACGGATGGTAGTGTGCGGAGGCTAAACCGGCCGCCAGATCATGATTCATCACTAGGCTGACTTGAAGGTTGTGGATCATCCTGCACCGGTTCACCCTCCTCCTCTCCACCCAGTGGCTGGAAGTCAATGGTTGCCCAGTGAATCCCAGTTAAGGCGCGGAAGACAGCTTCATCAAGATGGGCAGGCATCATGCACCGACTCTTGCAGCTGATTTCTTCAAATCCTCAAGATGGGCAGGCATCATGGATAACTTTTCCAATGTGTCCTTGATCAACGTTGGGGCGCTTTATTATGGGAAGCTGTGCAGATGACCCGTTGAACGCTGGTATATAATTTCTATATCAGTGTATAAGAGGCCTTAAGTTTTTTGCGCATGTCTGAGCCAAGATGAGTAACACGGCTACCTGCAATGGTCAACATAATAGTAAATAGGCAGTTTCATGGATGTTGTTTATTTACAGCTTATGAAGAGGGTATTTACTGAAGACAACAGATGTCATAGCATTGATTGGCCGCTTCAAGCCTATTAGTTCTTCTATCACCGGATTAAGGGCTGCTGCAGCATCCTCCTCCCGCTTTAGCCAAGTTGCCTTTTCAGTTTCCCATTCTGCCTGTTCGCCTTTAAAGCTATCCTTCAATTGTTCCATGGTTATTAAAGCGCCGGTCAGATCTTCTTTAGCCTTGGAAGTTTCTGCTTGCTGGGACTTGATATTTTCTTGAAGGCCGGCGATTTGAGATTCCTTTTTATTCAGATCAGCCTGCAAGAGACATGTAATGAGCTGATAATACATATTTGAAGTCCCAAGCACATAACAAGTTATACACTTGGCACTTGGGGGCTAATGTGTATTGCTTTTTATCAACTGTCATTTTCAAAGTCCCAAGCACATAACAAGTTATCCACTTGGCACTTGGGGGCTAATGCATGTTTGCTCAAGTTCAGGTTATGGATATTTCCTATTCAGAAGGATTACATTGATGATTATCAAGAATTTTGGAAGCTGCATGACAGAGATGTACGGTTCATCCTAAAGGTATAAACCGGTCCCTGGGGGCTACGCAAGCAAGATTAAATATTGTTCTATTACAAGTCCCGGTTCACATCAATATTATGAGCCGGCCCCTGGGGGCTACGACAAGTGATAGTCTAAACCGGTCATAAGGAAATATAGCTTATGCAAGAGTGAGTGATATTTACCTCATACCGCTCCTTCACCAGGCCCACTAAACCGGCTTCATAGTCGCGGCTTGTGTACATGCGGTTCAAAAATCCAGAATGAATGTCTTGGGCGTTGAGATGGGCATAGCTTGATACATATGTTTTCCACTTGCCCTTATCCATAGCAGAAAATTATTCCTTGGCAGTATGCTTTGATAAAGTGACAGGATAGCCACGGGAGGTGAAACCAGTGCCACTAACGAAAACATCGTCATTAGCACCTTTAGCCGGGCTTGGCGGATCATCATCATGAGCCGATGGATCAATATCCATGTTCTCAGCTTCAGTTGTTTGATCCAGCAATGACGGGCCATCAGGAATGATATCAGCATCTGGCTGAGACGGTTCAGGAGCTTGTTCTGTTTCATCTAGATTGGTGTCTTCAGCCGGTTTGGTCACTTTGGCTTTCTTGCTGGTTCTGGCTTTGGCCCTGCAAAGTAATAAAGTATGCATCAGAGCAGTGCAAGGATCAGAAGTATAAAGGAATGACGGATTAGCAAAATCTGCTCACCCATGAACCGTTTTAAGGGTGGGAAGCTTTGTTGATGTTGATTCGCCAGAAGATGAATGGGAGGTCCCCTGGTAATTCGAGTTAGATGGATTAAGAGGATATCGGAAATATCCCGCCCTGGGATAAGATGTATCAGAAGTACATGAGACCTCTTGGCGGCGTTTACGAACCGGAGAGTTCGCTAAACCGGAGGAGGTCACCACTTGGCTGCTATGCCGAGTTGTACGGCGAGCTTCATGCTGCTGCGCCTTCAAAAGAAAGTGCAGATCCGAATAAGCAACAGAGTGTGAAAATTTTACTTTTCGGACTACTTGACGGGTTTTTGGTGTTGGCACAGGATCTGAGTCGGAAGAAAGAATAGTTACCTCTACATCACCAGCGCGGCTAGCTTCCACGTCATCCTGATAAGGATCATTGTCAATGAGGTGTATGAAAAAAGAACCAAGAGAGTCAAGTTCTACCTCTAATTCCAGATCATCAAGTTCTTCCTCATTGGGCAGGTCAGGGGACTCGGCGGTTTTCTTCTTCGCGGGTTTCTTTGTAACTTTGGTCTTGATGCGAGGCGCTTTCACCAGTTTATCCTGTGTCTTCGCCGGTTTATCCTATATTTTCCTCTTCCAGAACGGATCATCACCCTGCGCAGATGGACAACAAGTTATAAATAAATATTTAAGAAGGGACGGATTAAAACAAGAATGGTGCAATTCTTACAGCCGGTGGTTTATTGGAAACGCAGAAAGGACTGTGCCATGTCTTGTTGCACTCAGATACCGGTTCATCCAGCATCTTCTTAACAGATTCAGTAATTTCCTTGTCAGTTAGCTGAATATCAATATGCCATTGAGGATCTTTGAGATCTCCTGTGTACTCGCACATTAAACCGGGGCGACGGCTAAAGGGGAAGATACTCCAAGAGACCCAGCAGCGGACAAAGTCGATGCCAGTTAAACCGTTTGACATAAAGGCTCGGAGCTTTGCAAGATGTGGTGCGTACTTGGCTCGTTCCTTTGCAGTAAGTCGTTGGGGAACTGGATGCTTATTGGTAAGCCAGTGAGCACGATAACCCGACAGAGGATTTTCGTCATCTGGAGTTGTATTTCGGCAATAAAACCAGGTCTGATTCCAATTTTTGGGGTGGCTATGATGCTTGGCGTGAGGGAAATTGACATCTTTCCTCTTGTGAATTGAAACACCGCCAAGTTCAGTGTTGGGCCCGTCAGTAAATTCAGTACGACGGTTTAAGTAAAAGAAGTCCTGGAATAACTCTACATTAGGTTCTTCTTGCAGATAAGCCTCACAAAATACTTGAAAATTACAAATATTGGACACGAAGTTCGGTCCAATGTCTTGAGGGTGGATTTGGAAGTTGGCAAGCACGTCACGGAAGAATTTTGATCCGGGAGGGCTAAACCCTCGACTCAGATGATCAGCAAACACAATCACCTCTCCATCCTTGGGCTCAGGAGGATTTTCTGGACCGGGGACCCGCCAGTGGATGGTCTCTTTACTCGCTAAAGCTCTAGTTGCAACACAGCCAGCCAGTTGTTCTTCAGTAACCCAGGAAGGGACCCAGTTGTAAGCATAAAATTGTTTGGCCATTTCAACAAAAGGCTGGAAAAAGATTAATGCCGGTTTAGATTCATGGCTAGCAAGTATAAAGCGATGCAAGGTTATAAGGAGAAGACGCTGAGGTATATATACATATCAAACCGGAATCAGACATTGGCAGGATTATACGAAATGACAAATTGACGGTTTAAGAGAGGGCTAATGCTACCTGGCGGGTTATAATTTTCTTAAGGATTAAACCGCCAACAATGGTGTGGAAGTTACAGATCTGAAAAATTGCTAAGTGTTGCACAAACAGGTTTTACAGGTTGACATGATAATTTTGGATCTACCGCAGTTCCAAAAAGGGAGAAAATTCCAAAACCCTAAGTTGTGACAGCGGAACAGTTAGGGTTCAGACGGGATTTTTCACTAAAAAAGAGGTGCTGTGATGAGGGAAAATGGATTATGGCTACGACCGTACTGGGAAAATGTCAAGTTTTTTATCAAGTATTCATGTGACAGCGAAGTACAAGTGAAGAACACTGATCAACACCGAGGAATACAGAAACCCTAATGAACAGATCTGGGGTGGAAAGAGAGAAGGCTTACTGAGCCTGCGGGAGCAGCAGAGAGGCACCATGTTTTTTTTGGTGCGTTCAGTGTGATGCAGCGGCTGGAGGTGAGGTTGAAGACGAGGCTGGACGCCGGCGGCTGAGGTTGAAGCACTGGGCGGCGCGAGGAAGACGACAAGGCGAAGAGGCATGAAGGGGAAAAGTGAAAATGACACCTGGTCCTATTTATAAAGTGAAGGGATAAGTGACAGGCATGAGAATCGAGGAGCCCAAAGAATGGATAAGTGACAGAGCTATCGCCTCGATTTTCGGAGGTTCATTAATAAAAGGGAGGTATGTACAGTTTTTAATAAGAAGGTGACATCATGGCGTTTTATTACAATCTTGGAAGATGACGTCATGGCGGATCACAAGGTTTACATGAAGGTGTTCAAGAAGGAATTCTTTTAAGTCTGGAAGATTGACATGAATAGATTCAAATCAATCTGGGGCCTAATGTTGGGGATATAACTATTGAGTTTAAACCGCCCAGGCGGGGCCGGGTTATACTTGTAACAAGTCATTCACATTGAAGCCCATGAAGACAAGGAGTGTGGCGCTTTACTTAAGAGGCTTAGAGACCCAGGGCCCAAAGGCGGATTAGGGCCCGTAGACATAAACCGCCATATACTATGTAACTTGTGTTGTATGACAGGAAAGGGTAGAAACTGAGCCGGACACGTGTATGAGCCGGCTGGGATTCTGTAAACCGCCGGGCGTCAACCTGTGTATATAAAGGGATGACCCGACGGTGGTTCAAGGACAAGAAACAACAACTCGAGAGCCAGGTAAAGCGGATTTGCTCCCTGATCATCGAGACCCCATCAATTCCACCACAACTGGATAGTAGGCTTTTACCTTCACCGCAAGGGGCCGAACCAGTATAAACTCCCCGTGTCGTTTGTCCAGTTTAACCCCTTTAAGCTAACCTCATTGCGATGGCTCCATGACTAAGTCCTCACACTAGGACATCTGGCATGATAATTCCATGACACACTGCATTCTTAAAATCCCAGGCAGGCCTCCCATTCTTGTGCAAAGGAGCAATGCGGCGACAAATGAAGTCGGCCCCAATCATCTCCAGTGTGAGGCCGGCAGAGACGAGGCAGAGGATTCTGGTGGTGGCGACCGTGACCTTCCCATTGTTGGGATCAAAATCGCTCCAGTCATCGCCACGGACCGGTGGACTCTGGCGGACTCGAAAAACGGCTGTGGCTCTTTCTCTACAATCCAGCACCACCGGCCTCGCCATTCCTCCCACCGCTCCTTCTGGAAACCCTCCGGGTATACGCCCTTGCACAAAGGTCTTGGGATCCAAGCAATAGAGCCAGTAATGGCATCCCCTTGCTGGATACGGGGGACGAAATAATGGCGATAGAGCGTCATACTAAGGTGGACTCCGGCGAAGCCCTCACGGAGGTGGGCGAAGAGGGCCATGCATGCCACAACATTCAGCGTGAAATCCAGGAGATGGAAGCCATAGGTGTGCATGATGTCACTGAAGAAATCTGAGAAAGGGGGCAGAGCCCGTAGGAGAAGTAATCGACAAAGAAAGGATAAGTACAAAAGTATGGGTACTTCTGTACCCCTTACTAGTGCACGGGCAGTCGCAGCCACTCCTACGGCAAGGCTTGGCGTGGCAGAGGAAAGGAGAGTATGAAGACTACCAAGACAGATACTCGAAGCACAAGGAGTAGAGGGCGAGCCGGACCACCCCCGGAAAGGGCCTTGCCGGGGCATCCTGCATAGCACCAGCAAGCCCATCACCCTTGGGGCTGAGAGCTCTGACACCATCGACAATGTTAGGACCAAGATCTGGAGAGTGCATGCTCGATAGCATGCAGATCCTCATAAAGATTGACAGCCCACAGATCCACATGGGACCAGAAGACGAAGACCCCCGGCAAGACCCCTGCAGGGGATGACTCCAAGGCCCCCAGCAAGCCTTGCCAGGGACGATCGCTGGGCCGTGGCCACACCCACGCCCGACAAGGTTTCGCCACCTCACCACCACTCCAGTGCGACGATCGGCATACCAACTAAGCAGACGCATGCGTGGCGACATGCAAATATTCGTGGAAGCTTACCACTGTGCCAACATAGCAGCTAGATGGCCAGCGTGGCACTGCATGCCTCATCGACCCGGACACGTGTCAAAGCGAGGAGGCGCAGCGAAGGACGGGATGGCTTCTGTTGCCATCCCCAATAAAGCAAGAGGACATGTAGGCGATGCATTAAATGCATTTGTCCTACGTAGCTGAGAAATAAGCTCGTGCACTGTAGTTTGCCACCTCCTGTGTGCCACTGTGGCAACCCCTTTTCATATAAAAGGAGGCCCAAGGCACAAGGAGAGAGGATTCAGACTTTTGGATGAAGCACACACCATAGCTAGTTCAAAAGCTCAAGAACACACATACAACCAGACAAGCAGGACTAGGGCATTACGCATCTTTACGTCCCAAACCTGGATAAAAATCCTCTGTGTTGTAACGGCTCGACCTGCTCCTCGTGCAGGTAATCCCCTGCCGAACGTAGAAGGGATCCTTGTGACCCCATAGGTGTTCGGTTTCGCCGACACAACAGCTCAAAGCAGAACAGGATACGCTCAATGAAAGATGGACCAAGGTCCTGGCTACCGAGGAGTACGTCCATGAGTGACCTACCAAAAGTTACCCCAAGCGCAAGCTGCTGCCAAAATTCGACGACGAAGCCCTTTAGCCAATACCGTCGAAATACAATCAGGCAGATCGACCAGACCAACCACCACATGGACGGGATAAAGCGGCATATCAAGCGAACACCAGCCTGCACCCCCTCGTCGAAGAGGTAAGGAGACAGCAGCTAGGGGTTACACATATGACTTGCAACGAGACCTGAACAATAAATCCGGTCAGACTAAATCAATCTATGGATCAAGAGGCCATGCCCCGGCACGAGATAACAGCTATGAAGTCCGGCGTGTTGCACATTACAATATTCGAGATCAGAACCGAACTTAGATGTCATTTGATCTCCGTCGTGATGTCACACGATACAGGGGTGCCGCACACCCCATGTGCTTTACCGATGAGGTAATGCAACACCAGTTTCTGGAAGGGTTTAAACCCGTGAACATCGAGCCGTATGTTGGAATGACGGATCCGGTCGTCTAGATTGAAGATCTTCTTCTCCACATTCATATGGCTCATGGAGATGACCTCCACACCATTAAATATCTTCCTCTAAAGCTGAAAGGACCAGCACGGCACTAGAGGAATAGCCTCCTAGAGAACTCCATTGGAACCTGCGAAGATTTGGAAGATGCTTTTCGGACCAACTTTCAAGGCACTTATGTTCGGCCACCGGATGCTGATAACTTGAGTCACATAATCCAGCAACCAGGCGAATTGGCTCGCAAGCTTTGGAATCAGTTCCTAATTAAAAAGAACTGAATCGTGGACTGTCAAGACGCCGAAGCCTTAGCGGCCTTCAAACACCGCGTCTGGGATGAATGGATTGCCCGACACCTCAGGCAGGAGAAGCCAAATACCATGGCAGCTTTATCTTCACCTATGACCCATTTTTGTGCGGGTGAATATAGATGGTTGGCTCGTCGAAGCAATAGCTCAGGCGACCTCCGCACCTCTGAGGCTAGGTACGGCAATGGTAAACCACGCCGCAACAAAAACAAATGTCAGAGCAACAATGATGACATAGATGATATAGCAGTCAATGCCGGATTCGGTGGTTCTAAATATGGTCAGGGGAAGAAACCTTTCAAAGGCAACAGGGACGGTCCATCCAGCATGGATAAAATCCTTGAGAGGCCCTGTCAGATTCATGGGACACCCGATAAGCCTGCTAACCACACCAACAGGAACTGCTGGGTGTTCAAACAAGCTGGTAAGATAAATACCGAACACAAGGGAAAGGGACCTCCAAGTGAGGACGATGATGAGCCCCGTCAGCTGAACACCGTGGGCCAAAAGCAGTTTCCCCCGAGGTGAAAATAGTGAACATGATCTATGTTACTCACATTCCCAAAAGGGAGCACAAGCGCGCACTAAGGGACGTCTACGCCGTAGAGCCTGTCGCCCCAAAGTTCAACCCATGGTCAGCTTGTCCGATCACTTTTGATCGCAGGGATCACCCAACTAGTATCCGTCACGGGGGTTTGGACGCCCTGGTACTTGATCCAATTATCGACGGATACCATCTCACTAGAGTCCTTATGGATGGGAGCAGCAGTCACAACTTGATTTATCAAGACACTGTCCGCAAGATGGGCATCAACCCATCAAGAATCAAGCCTAGTAACACTACCTTTAAAGGTGTGATACCCGACGTGGAGGCCCATTGCACTGCTCACTGATACTAGAGGTAGTATTCGGCTCCCCAGACAACTTCCGCAGTGAAGAATTAATCTTCGACATCGTCCCTTTCCGCAGTGGTTATCACACACTGCTCGGAAGAACTGCTTTTGCCCGCTTTAATGCAGTTCTGCACTATGCATATTTAAAGCTTAAGATGCCTAGACCTCGTGGCATTATTATAGTCAATGGAAATATGGAGAGCTCCCTCCGTACTAAAGAACACACCACGGCCCTTACAGCCGAGGTGTATGGCGGCCTTATCAAGTCGAATAATTCGTCGAACATTAAAGCCAACAACATCTCTAAACGAGTCCAGTTCGCGCATCACTTTGATAAACCGACGGATCCGGACGTTGATTAGCAGTTCGGCCTCTGCCGACTGCCCAATAAGGTTGTGGCTTGCATACCGCGCGTACATAAAGACGCACTCAAAATACCTTGGGCAGCGCCGGAGGCACACTGTGGAACAAGTCCATAGTACGGCTTGACCCTATCTGGACTGCATACATCTTTCTTCACTACAGGTTCATTAAGAGCCCTATTTTGCTGTATGGTTGCATCAGGGATCCTTTAAAGGCTAGCGTTTCCCATCTTTACGGCCAACCATCAAATACTCCAATCAAAGGACTTATTACTAAGGAGAAACGGCGCAGACGTGCGGCAGGGCATCACTGGAGTCTTTTGAACTATTACTTTTAGGCCTTGTGTTAGACTTTCCCTTATGTAATTTTTTCTACGCATGTAACATGACCTTAATATTTAGGGCATTGCCTGTTGAAACATGCTTCGACGTATTAATAAGGATATAAAGGAAGCAGATGATCACCACCTTTTGATTGGGTTCTTACATTATCTTGTCACCCGCATTACCTCCTTGCTTTTGACTGACATACGTGCTTCGGCACGGCCTTCATACCAGGGTTTGTATTCAGCCCTGCCAACTCTTAAGTCTGAACACCTATAGGGAACTCTTCGGCGTCTCAGATATTGCACTATATGCATCGGCTCTGAACCATGCCATTGGTCTATAGTTGGGTTGCCCGGCTCCTGTGCTTGCCACCTTACGTTCCGCAAGTTTGGCTAAGGTAGCAAAGGGAGAACTACTGGAATCGTATTTCTGGTTCGTCTGGTTAAGTACCTCAGTAGAGAAAGCCGAAAATTGACTATCATGATATGCGAGAGCGGGTCAGCCATCCGGTGACTTAGTATTATACTACAAATCGTTCGCAATTTATGCCGTATTATACAAGGGGTTGGGCTTTGACCAGCCATGTTGCGAAAGCATCGTACTCCGGATCGCCGTTCATGCAACAGGGGCTAATACTTAGCCCCACCAATGGACTCTTATGGCTAACTGAAATTAATAAAGCCACATAGTCTGATTGCCTAGTTCACCTTGCAAGACGCCTCCTATATAGGACCAAGACGTTGGATAAAGTGCAGACATGCATTCCCGAACACCCCTGTAATATTTACATGGGGGCAGAAGCCGATGACTTGTAAACTTTCAGACTCATATAAATAAACGGCCAAATAGGAGGATAAACTAACAAAATCATAAAGCGCAAGAATAAAATATTGCACATTATAAGTTCAGTACACGGTTCTGGCAAACTGAACTCCACTACTCAAAGATGATATCCTTTGAGCATTGACCCTCTACAATGCGGGCTCCCTCGAGGACCTCGCTGAAGTACTTTTCCGGCCTCCGGTGGTCCTTGCCTTTAGGCGGCCCTGCGGTGGCAATTTCGGTGGCCTTCATCTTCACCCATTGCACCTTGACTCGGGCGAAGGCCATTCGGGCACCTTCTTTCCAGGTCGACCTCTTAAGGGCGTCGATCTGAGGACGCGCATTGACCAGTCGCTTCATGAGTCCGATGTAGCTGCTGGGTATGGGCTCGGCTGGCCAAAGACGGACTATTACATCCTTCATGGCCAGTCCGTCCACCCTGTCTAGCTTGGTTAGCTGCTTCAGCTGATCGCTGAGGGGCGCCGGATGCTCTGGCGCAAGGTACTGCGACCAGAACAGGTTCTCCGTCGAGCTCCCCTCTTTGGCTCGAAAGAACTCTATGGCGTCGGCAAAACTCCTTAGCAGATCTGCAAACGCACCTGGAGAACTCCAAACTCGGGTCAGCAAGATGTATCTCTTACTTGTATATTTACTCTGCAGAAGAAAGGCCTTACCAGCCGCTATCTGCCTCGCCTCCTGGATCTCCTGGCGAGCGCCCTGGGCTTCAACCCAGGCTTCCTTCACACTCTCGAGAGCTTTGGTGAGCTCGGAGGCCTGTTCCGAACTCTTTCGATCCAAAGGACTCGCACTTGGTAATGGTGTCCTGAAGCCCTTGTTCGACCTCACCCACCCGCGCCGTGTATTGTTGGCGGGTAGTTCGCTCCACCTCCAACTCCTTGGCCGCTTTGTCAGCGGCCGCCCTGCTCACCTCTGCCTCCTTTTTGGCTTTGGCAATAGCGCTATTGACGGACTCCACCTCAGTTGCACCAACTACGAGTCAAGTCATAAAACTCAGTAAATTCAAAAAAATTAGCACACATATCACTTCGGGTATGTAGTAGTAGTGCATACCTTGCATTTCGTCAAACCGCTTATTGACGCGGTCGAGCTCCTCATCAGCTAATCTAAGTTTCCGATTAAGCTCGGAAACCTCTGCGGCTTGGGCAGTAGCCGCCAGCATAGATGCCTGTCCAACAAGATCGTATGATTAACATGATTTGGGATCCTCCGTCCGGGTTGTTCCAGTCCGGACAGAGTCTCAGGATCTACTGTCTATATATGGGTTCAACCTTGCAAAAAAAACTTGTTAGAAAATTACATTGCATACCTCAAAGCCCATCAGTAGGCTGTTGAAGGCTTCTTCCAGTCCGGTTTCTGCAGACCAAACTTTCTCCATAACCGCACCCATCAGGGTGCGGTGCTCCTCCATGATACAATCGCGTTGCACCGCTTCCTCCAGAGTATGAGCGGCCTCCGAATTAACAGAAGCCACCGATGGAGCTGCGGCTCCTCCCCCCTCTGTCGAAGGAGGGTGTTGGTCCGAACCCGGAGCCGCATTGGTCTCCGGGATGGTGTTCGGCGAGGCCTTAAACTGTTGAGGCCCCCACCCTCGATGGTCATGGGGGTCGCCATGCCCCGCTCCGCGGCATCCGAGGTACTAACCTCGTGTGTCTTCTGGATGGCCTCGTCCGCTCCCCCTCGGCTGGGAGAGGTCCTCCATGGCAGGGGGAGAGGGCTCGCGATGGTCCGTTGCTCTCCGCCTCTTCAGGCGCCAGAGAATTGCCCGATGAAGACGAGGGGTTCGGGATATCGCGTGGAGTGCTGAAATACAAGCAAAGATACAATTTATATAGAGGCGGGTAAGAGGAAGCTTAACAAGTAAAGTTTTCGGTGCTTACGATTCGGCCAGGGGCTCTTCTTGGCCTGTGTTCAGACTCCGAGTCCGAATTGACCAAGAGGGTGATCTTCTTCCTCTTCAGCGTCGCCCCCTCCGGATTCTCGGAGGCTGTCCTCTTCTTCCTCCTCGTGATGCAAGGGGCTCCTTTCCCTTGTTCTTGCTTTTCTTCTCCGATGCTTGATAGGGCGCTGGGACCAGCATGTCCTCTAGTTGAGGGGTGACTGGGTCTTCGGGCAATGGAGTCGGATTCTTGATCTGCTCTGCCTTCTTTGTCCAGCCCTATAAAAAATTGGGCTGATAAGATTCGTATTGATCGAATATATAGAGCAGACATATCTTCGGAAAATTAACACTTACCAGAGTGGCCGGATTCTTGGCGTCAAGACCGACGTCTTCGGTCTCCATGGGCCAGCTCTTCTGTGCCTTGAAAAGAAACTTCCATATTCCAGCGTGTGTCATGCCGAGGAAGTGCCGCAGGGTCCGCGGCTCCTCCGTATCAAACTTCCACATGGGGGAAGTCAGGCGCTGGCAGGGGAGAAAGCAGCGGAAGAGCATGATCTGCATCACATTGGTGAGACCGACGTTCCTGCCCAGCACATTGGTGATGCGCGTTTGCAGCGCCTGTACCTCCGTCTGGGACCCACAGTCGAGGCCCTTGTTTTTCCACGACCTGAGCCTCGTGGGGGTCTAGATCTGAACTCTGGAATTGCCACCCAGTTGCTGCGGCGCGGCTCGGTGATGTAGAGCCATTCTTGTTGCCAGACCTTGATGGTCTCAACAAAGGCCCCCTTGGGCCATTTGGTGTTGGCAGCTTGCTTATCATGGCCCCGCTGCAATCAGCGTGCTGCTCATCGACTACCTTCGGCTTCACATTGAAGATCTTCAGCCATAGGCCAAAATGTGGGGGGATGCGGAGTAAAGCCTCACACACGACGATAAATGTCGAGACGTGGAGGAAAGAATTTGGGGATAGATCCTGGAAGTCTAGCCCGTAATAGAACATGAGTCCCCGGACAAAGGGGTGGAGTGGAAAACCTAACACTCTAAGGAAATGGGGGACGAAAACGACCCTCTCGCCGGCCTTTGGAGTGGGGATGATCTGACCCTTGGTGGGGAGCATGTGGGCGATGGTGGCGGCTAGGTATCCCGCGCTCTGGAGATCTTTTATCTCCTTCTCCGTAACAGAGGAGGCCTCCCACTTGCCCTTGAAACCGGATTCGGCCATGGTCGGTGTCGGTGTACTAAAGTAGGGGTACCTTAGTACCCCGAACTTGTCTACAGGCGATCAGCACACCAGCGGCAAGGCTTGCGGGCACCCACCAAGACCATACGTCATTTCCTATTACTGCCATTCAAGAACAAAGTATCAACCAAGTAGACAAGGCCTGGCAAGAGGGCTTGCGGGAAGAATGAAGACCCGGCAAGAGGAGCTTGCGGGAAGGTAAACTCAAGGCGCTTCGGAAGACTTGCCACGATGCCCAGCGTCCGGCAAGGCCAGCGATCGGCAAGCTTGCGGCGCGACAAAGAAGGGCATGCAAAGCGCTTGCGGCAAGGCTGCCACCCTGCACCTAAACTCAGGCGCATCCACCGACGTGTCACCCGGGGCCATCCCAGAGCCGTGGCGGTATTTGTGCAGCCATCTTGAGCGAGTGTAGCGGAGTGACAAGGAGGCCATCGTGGTGATCGGTGGCGCCCTAACGGTCATTTCCTCACCTTTGTTAGGCGACGGGCGGGCATTAAATGCCCTTGTCCCCGCCGTCGAATTAGGTAGGGGACCTTTGTTGGACACTGTTGTACCAACCTGCGTTTTTACTCTTTTACCCCCGCTTCCTACGCTGCCACCTGTGGGTGCCCCCTTCAGACTATAAAAGGGAGGCCCTTGCGCACGTAGAAGGGGTTTGGAACTTTTCCACAATAGGGTTGGGGGTTCATTCGACACCTCCAACACTACCACACGCTCGCGCTCTCGAGCAAGAACAAATACAAACACAAAGCAGCAGTAGGGGTTTTATCTCTCCGGAGAGCTCCAAAGCTGGGTAAAAATCACCCGTTCCCCCGCGCGCTCGACCTCGATCTGCTCTGCGTGCGCCCTCTGCTCCCTCGCCGGACCAGAAGGGCCCCCCTGCCCCATAGGTGCTCGTGCTCCCTAGAACCCCACGACATCTTTGGCGCACCAGGTAGGGGGGCGTCGAGGTCGTGAGCATCTGATCCGGTCTCCGCACGCGCTACATCAACGCCTTCATCGACATGCCACCAAAGAAGAAGCCTTCGGAGGTGGCCGCTCCGTCTACATCGATTCTACCACCGCCGCAGAGCAAGCAGGCGGTGGAGTGGGCAGCCAGCGGAGGAGGCGGGCGCCGCAGTGGGACTCACGTCGTCACCAGGTCCAAAAACAAAGGCCCATAGCGTCGGCGACCGTGCGACACCACGCCCTTCCCAGGAGGTGCAAGGTTAACAACGCCCCGGTGCTCCTAGCACCATGCTCGCGTTGGAGCAAGGCCAAGCTGGTGGGTCGCGGGACGTTCAAGACCAGCATGCACGCCCGACATCTTTGGCGCGAAAGTGTCTGATGCGCCGGGCGGGGTGTTGCTCCTTCAATCCAGTTGGGAGTCCGAGCACATCCGCTCCTCGCACCGCTCATCGCCACCACCACCCAAGGCTGCGATGGAAGCGCGAGCCCGGCTACGGATTACCCTCGGCGCCACACAAGATTGGCGGCGGAGGATGACCATTCTACACCTCATCGGCCGCCAGCGGCGACTAAGCCCGGCTGGCCGAAACACGTCGGCCCGGCGAGAGGCCTTGCGCAAGCCGACGCCGACAAGACGGCTGGGGTGCCACCTCCGTGCACTCCCAGCCCCAAAAAGCAAGATCGCCCGGCTCGTCGGGCCAACCTTGACGCCGACTCCACCGGCGTCGTTGGACCCGCGAACCCGCGATCAACGCCACGTTCTCCAAACGGCGACGAAGATGCTCGTGTACTCGCGATCGAAGCGCAGAAGAAGCGCGCGTCAATTTGACCAGCCTAGCTGGGCCCATGTCGATATGCATGCGCCGAAGGAACTCCGCGACTTGCCGTATCGGCAGGTTGCCTGCGTTCCCCCTTGAGCTGTGGCAAAGTCCGGTGGGCGATACCAGAACTTCTAGCTCGGCGTGCGAGAAGTATGATGGCAGGATACATCGATCGGAGTTCCTCGGCATCTACACCATCGCGGTGCAGAGGCTGCGGGCGCGACGAGAAGATCCTCGCCAACTACTTCCCGTTTGTGCTCAAGCCTAACGTCAGATCTTGGCTCATGCACTTGCCGGAGAACTCCATTTCTTCGTGGGCGGACCTGTGCCATCAGTTTGTCGGCGCCTTCACGGTGACCACAAGCCTCATGGCGGAAGCGACCTTCACTTGCTCGTCGGAAGGAGGAGAACCCCTGCGCATACATCTGATTCACCCAAGTGCAGCGCAACATCCACGACGTCCACCCTGCGCGATTATCGTAGCGTTCCATCGAGCGTCGTGTGCGTAGAGATGAGGAGGAGATGGCGATGTGCAAGATTAGAGATGTTAGCGAGCTGTACGCTCTGGCCAACAAGTGTGCACGGGCTGAGGAGGGAGGAAAATCCCCGGAGAGATTGCGGGAGCAGAAGGATCTGACAGTGAGGATGCCGCCCCGGCAAGGAAGAACCGGAGGCGGAACAATAGGAAGAGAAAGGCTAAGGATGTGCTAGCTGTCGAGCATTCCGGCAACAGAGGCGGCTCCAACAAGGCCAAAGCCGATGACTCCGGCGAGGCTGTGGTAGCCGCCGACAAGCAGGATGGCTCCGGCAAGCGGTATTGCAAGATTCACCGCACCAAGGGCCATGACCTCCAAACCTGCAAGAAAGTTGAGCAGATGGCGAGCTATAGAAAGTCTGGAAGCGCGACAAGGAGAGAGCCAGGGGAGGTGGCGGAGGATCCGCAAGAAGCTTCCCGCCGGGGAGGGCATCAGCAAGGCCAAGCCCCGGCGAGGAGACAGAACCTCCCTGCTGTGACAAGGACAAAGATGAAGATGAGGATGATGAGATGGATGAGGATGATACTTATGACCTAGAGTTTCAGAAGGCGACAGAGGTGTTGTGCATCGACGGCGGTGCCTCTCTGCACACCTCGCACCGCCAACTCAAGCGATTAGGCGAGGTGGCCATGTAGAGAACCGTCCGTTGAGTCGTGCAAGCCTCGGAAGTGGTCCACCGCCCATCATCTTCGATGTTGAGGATCACCCTGATCGCATCACTGCGGTCGGGTGCTTGCCGATGTTGGTCTCACCAACAATCCGCAACCTCAAGGTCACGAAGATGGTGGTTGACGGCGGGGCCGGCCTAAATCTGATCTCCTCCGCAGTGCTCAAGAAGCTCCAGATCCCCGACAGCGAGCTCGAAGAGACCGGTACCTTTCAAGGAATAAACCCGGGAAGGAGCAAGCCAAAGGGGAAGATCACACTGCCAGTGACATTTGGCAGCGAGCTGAATTTCAGGACCGAGAGGGTCACATTTGACGTCGCTGATTTCCCATTGCCCTACAATGGGATACTTGGCCGTCCAGCGCTCGCCAAGTTCATGGCAGCCTCTCACTATGCCTATAATGTGCTCAAGATGCCCGGTCCGATAAGTGTCATTTCTGCCGAAGGCGACAAGAAGGATGCACTTATCTGCACCGACAAGATCTATCGAAGCGGCAGCCTTAGCGAGCACAAACCACTTGCGCTGAAGCTCCCGGGAAGAAGAAACCGAGTCCGGCAAGAAGTAGCTCGATGCCCACTCCGGCAAGCGCACCTCTTGGATGCTGCGCTACTGTCGAGGCCTTTCCCGAGCTCCACCGGCAAGTGCAAGAAGGCAAAGGCAGTTTTACCAAAGACTAAACCCGCGAGAACAGCTCGGTGCCTACTCCGCCAAGCGCACTTCTACTGGAGTGCTTGCGCCGCCCGTCGAGGAAGCGCCATCGAGCTCCACCAACAAGTAGAGCAAAGAGGCGATCGGTTTCAAACTTTTGAGTCGTATTCCTTGAAAGACCGTACCTTGTATGGAAAACCATGCGCAAAAGGAGTCGAATGTGGCTAAGTTAAGCCCTTGATCTGTTTCGAGTCCGCTCAACAATGGCGCTAGCGCAACTAGCCCGACGAGGTTTTCTGCCGGAGCAACACCGCTAGAGGACTGGCGATGTTCCGCACTTCGGCAAGTGTGTTTTGCACCGGGGTTCCACAAAGCGTGAGGTGAAAACATACAAGGAAGGGAATCAAGGAGAAGTGCGGCCTTGCCGAACACGAAGAAGAAAAAAGCTAAGTTGCCCAAGTTTGAGTCTGAGCACCTTCAGTTTTAAATTTTTATGTTATATTCCTTGAGCGTCCGTGCCTTGTATGAAAAAAAAAACACATGCGGCGGAGGAACCGACTCGCGGTTAAGTTCGCCTTGCTTTGTTTGAGTCCGCTCAACAATGAAAGTCTTGCAAATGACCCGACAAGGTTTCTTGCGGAGACAACACCTTGGCCAGGCTGTCTGATGTTCCGCACTCAGCAAGCGTGTTAAGCGCCGACAAGTTTCCTAAAAGCGTGGGTAAAAACATACAAGGGATGTGATGGGGTAAAGGATGTAACATACAGAGCCTTGCCGTGGGGCGTCCTTTGTATGGGAAACTTGTGCTGGCGGAGGAGCGGCTCATGGCTAAGATTGCACCCTTGATTTGTTTGAGTCCGCTCAACAATGAAAGCGCTGCAACTAGCCAGCGAGGTTTCTTGCGGAGGCAACACCGCCATGTGAACTGCTGATGTTCCACTTTCAGCAAGCGTGTATGCACCGGCAAGTCCCCTAAAAGCGTAGGGTATAAACATACAAAGGGTGAAACATAGCATTGCATTGCCCAACATGAAGTTACGTTACAAAAAGTAATTTATTATAGCGCTGTCTAAGTTGTTCTTATGACTGAAATAACAGCGACAAGGAAACAGCAGAAGGGCGCACTGGCACCTGGGCCCCGGCAAATCGGCGTTGCTGGGGGCTGCGAGTACCAATATTCCTTCGCGGCAAGCCAGAGTCGCCGGGGGCTATGATATCAGATAAGTTTTTCATCCCTCATCATGCATCCTCTTATGGACTGGGGAATGCGAGGCCGCGTCCTTGAACGAGCGTGCCTTGTATGGAAAGCTTGTCTGTGAGAGGAATCGACTTCATGGTTAAGTTCGCCCTTGATTTGTTTTAGTCCGCTCAACAATACAAGTCTTGTACAGCTGACCCGACGAGGTTTCTTGCGGAGACAGCACGCCCGGTAGTGCTGCTGATGTTCCGTGACTTCGCAAGTGTGCTTGCGCGCAAGATTCCCTCAAAGCGTGGGGTGGAAACATACAAGGCCTGAGCAAGTTCCCGAAGACCTTGACGGAGAGGAGGTCGCCCTCCATTAACGAAATGGAGGGTAAACCCAGCCATCAAGCTGTGGATCTTGCGAGCGTCTTCCACCCTCGATCAAGATACATCACGCCGGGGGCTAGGGATCGACGCCGACTTCGCGTGCCGCTGATCCCGCAGCCCCTCATCGCGCAATCCCAGCGTCTCGGTGGTCCGGCTCCATCGCGCTGCATAAGCGGGCCGGATGCGGGGCGGCTGACAAAGGTGGCAGCGTGGCAGCGAAGAACTCCCAAGGGTCATCCAGTGTGGACCGCCCGGGAGAGAGAACTTCTGGCGGCGGAGGCGGCCGCGCCGCCCGGCCGCCCCTTCCCAGCGCCTCGACCTCGCCCTCGGACTGCGCCCGACCTCGTCCCCTCTGAGGAGTCTGGACTAGGGGTGTCCAGGATAGCCGGACTATCAATATCCAGCGGACTCCCGACTACGAAGATAGAAGATTGAAGACTCCGGCTCGTGTCCGGAAGGTACTTTACTTAGGCGTGGAAGGCAAGCTTGTGTCTGGATATGTAGATCTCCTACCATTGTAACCGACTCTGTGTAACCCTAGCTTCTCCGGTGTCTATATAAACCGGAGGGCTGTAGTCCGTAGGACACAACATTACATCTCAACTATCAGAAAATAGGCTAGCTTCTAGGGTTTAGCCTCATTGATCTCGTGGTAGATCTACTCTTGTACTACCCATATCATCATTATTAATCAAGCGGGGCGTAGGGTATTACCTCCATCGAGAGGGCTGAACACAGGTAAAAACATTGTGTCCCTCGTCTCCTGTTACCATCCGCCTAGAGCGCACAGTTCGGGACCCCCTACCGAGATCCGCTGGTTTTGACACCGACATTGGTGCTTTCATTGAGAGTTCCTACGTGTAAATGCGCCAATAGGCTCAATGGCATCTTCAACCTTCAACGCTGTCCGGGTGAGACTTTTCTCCCGGACGAGATCTTCATGTTCGGCGGCTTTGCTGCGGGCCAATTCTCTTGGCCATCTGGAAGCGGTCGAAAGCTCGCCCAGCCGCCAGGTCAGATTCGGAAGACTAAACTTCACGGCCGATGGCCGGGGAGACTTGATCTTGACGGACTCGAGCCTGACAACCAGCGCCGCCTGCGGCGATGGGCATGATCTAGCTCTGCCGCCGAAGAGTGCTTTGGTGGCTCTCGAATCCGCCCGGCTACTTATCCGGAGCGATTGCCCATGGCAATTCGGTGGATAAGCGCCGCCGGGGCTTCAACATCTGGCGATGGGCGAATACCGATTTTGTCCCTTGCGAAACTCGTGATCGGCGCGGACTCCTCACGGGACTCCGAGCCTCCGCGCCCCGCCAATTAAGCGAGATTGGCGCCGTTATGGAATTCACCGCCGGACATCTTTCAACACTCGCCTTTTGGCGATATCTTGAATTCTCTGAAGCATCTCTCGCTGCTCAGAAGAATCTGGCGGACTATGGCGGGGCGGTTGGAGTTCGGACGGCGAAGAAATTGAGCCCACCGACCACCCACTTTGTAGCCACTGCCGAGGATCTAACCGACATGCTAGACTACGACTCGAGGACATCGGCGCTATGGGCGATGATGCGGAGACGATCGGGAGACCAGTGCCCACAGGACACTAGAAGGCCACCTCGTCATCTGACGTCTACATAGTGGATACCCAAAAGAAGGGATGGCGAAAGCAGCGGAGGAAGATTCTCTAAAAGCAACCCAAACACCGGCGGCGCGCTCTAAATCCCGCCACAACAAGAATGGAGAATCCGCACGGGAGATAATAACACTCCGGAGAGTGCGAAGAAAAACCCTCCAGCAAGACTCGTGAAGGAGGATATAGAAGCAAGCCCTCACGAAGAAGCGGCGGAAGAAAAAGGTTGAGGATCACAACTATGTACCTCCCTCAGAGGATGAATCAAGCCCGATGACGGCGAACTTCGAAGAGCCCGTCGAACAAGATCTTTGCAAAACGCCGGGCTCAACGCTACAGCAAGAAGCTGAAGGAGGAAGCGGAAGCTCAACACAGCGAAAAGGCGCGCTCCGGATAAGATGGAGCAAAGTGCTCAAAACCGCAGACAAACAAGGCAACAGCCACCAACGAAGAGCTACCCGAGCGCAAAGCTGCTCCCGAGAATTCAGCGAAGAGGCCATAAAGCCTCCACCGTCAAATGGCCCAGCCAGGTCCATCTATGGACCCAAAGGAAAACCCCAATAAGCAAAGGAACACGTCAAGTGTCCGACGATAGCGGCACGCATACAAATCTGGTAGCCGCACACACTATGCTTCACCAGGCGAGTCTTTGGAACATGAATTCCCGACAGGGTTTAAACCCATCAACATAGAAGCCTCGATGGAATAACAGACCTTGGAGTGCGGATAGAAGACTATATCTGCATATACATATGGCTAGAGAGCGATCTCCACGCCATAAAATATCTACCCCTCAAGCTCAAAGGTCCAGCCCGTCATTGGCTCAAAAGCCTCCCGAAAACTCTTGTTGGAAGTTGGGAAGAGCTCGAGAAGCGTTTAGAGCAAATTTTCAAGGGACTTATGTCCGGCCTCCGGATCTGAGAGCGACCTAAGTCATATAACAAACAGCCCCGAGAGTCACGCGGAAATTCTAGAACAGGTTCCTTACCAAAAGAACCAAATAGTCATTGTCCAGACGCCAAGCCTTAGCAGCTTTTAAGCACAATGTCCGAGACGAATGGCTCGCCAGACACCTCGGTCAAGAGAAACCGAGGGACAATGACCGCATTAACAAGCCTCATGACCGCTTTTGCGCGGAGAGGACAGCTGGTTGGCAAGAAGCAGCACCAACGACCCAAGTACATCCGAGATAAGAGATGGAAGCGGAAAATCACGGCGCAAAAAAGATCAGCGCGGAATAAAGAAAAAGCCCAAAACACGGCAGTCGACTCCGGTTTAAAAGCTCACGGCGAATAATAAAGCTCAACCCATCAAGGACGACAGCGACGAATTGTCTAATCTACACAAAATCCTGGGTCGGATCATCAAATCCACAGGTACCCTCGGAAGGCTCGCAAATCACACCCACGAGGATTGTTGGGTTTTCAAACAGTCCGGCCGACTAAATGCGAGCGCAAAGGGGCTCGGCGCGTCAGCGAAGAAGATAAACCCGCCAGCGGGCACGGAAAACAAAAGACTTTCCCACAAGGGGTCAAAGCGATAAACTCACTTCATGAGGACCGCGGAAAAAGCAGTCGCGGCACTTTCTAAAAAGAGCTTATGCGGTCCGCCCATAAACCATAGAGATTGGATATCAAAACCAATCACTTTCGACCACCGGATTATTCCAAAAGTGTTTGAACATGGGACGGACTCCCACGATATTGAATCCGATAATAGGCGGACTACAATTCACAAGCGTCCTAATGGGCGGAGGCAGTGATTTAAACCTGCTATACTCAAGCACAATCCGTCGGATGAGGATAGACCCTACCAAAATTAAACACTGCCGCACTTCCTTCAAAGGAGTTACACCGGCCCTTACGCCAAGTGCGAGGCTCGATATTACTCGAAGTCGTGTTGGGATCACCGAACAATTTCCGGCGAGAAAAGTTAATTTTCCATATCGTCCCATTTAAAGTGAACATCAAGCACTATTAGGATGAAGCGGCTTTTGTCCGCTTCAGCGCCATACCGCTTTCTGGCGTCTCTTACATAAGATGCCGGTCCACATGGCACCATTTCAGTCACGAGGTCATCTTTGAAGACCCAGTTCGGATAGGCGAATCCGGACTCAGCGAACTAGGGCTCTCTGCCGCATACCCTTTCTGACAAGGGGCTGCGCAAGACGACTAACATCGGTTTCATATAAACCTAACCTTAATTATTCGCTTATTCTTTTGCATTATTTTCCACGAACTGTTTTTGAAATGTTCCTCTCTTTTCTCTGAGATGAACAACGTGCGTGCCGTCCGGATAACGGCTGCGCGGAACCTGGTAGCAGAGCGTGCAATAGGGACCCGTCGCAAGGATTCTTTTGATTAAGACCCTCGTAGACCTTTTATTACTGTCTCTTGTTGCTAAATCGGCCTCGGCTTCTTCCTATAGCGGCGGAGCAACGATTTGGCATTGGCAGCGTCGAGAGACAATGCCGTACCGGACACAAGGGGCTTAGGGTATAATTCTGCCCGTTATCATAAAAGTCCGAACACCTCGGGGAGTGTTGGCGTCTCAAGATTAGGTACTATATGCATCAGCTCGAATCATGTCTTTGGTCAAATGTTGGGTTTGCCCGGCTCTTGTGTTTTGCTGCCTTCGTTCCGTATCACCCGGCTAACGCGCACGGGAGAAACTGCGATTGTGCCCCGGTTAATTTGGTGAGCACCTCGATGAAAGCGAAAACTGGTTGTCATGATATAGCGAGTCTGGTCACCACTTGATCGACCACGGAATGTTTAGAATTCCCCATTTTGTGAAGGGCGCTTCGGTCAGGCACATCGCACCGAATCCGGAGATGTGCGGTGCCATTAGGAACTATGTCGTAGCCCACCCTCGAGCTCCATTGGCTAAGTGAAAGAGATAAAGCATTATAGTCGGATTGCCTCGTTAAGCTCGCTACCACCTCCTTATAACAGGACCGAGGCGTCGGATTAAAGTGTGAAAAGCGCTATTTTGCAAACACCCCAGCACCTTGTGCAAGGGGCTGAAGCGAAGCTGCATCTTTCGGGTTATACACAAGTATCGTAAGCGGCCGCAAGGAGAAGTATTACTACTTGGAAGCACAAGTATAAAAAGCATTCATACTATAATCATTCATAAACAAGTTAATGCGTTCAATTGAGCGTTACATTCTTGAAACTGCGACTCTATTATCTGAGCGCCGCGCATAACTTCCCGAAATAATGTTGGCGGAAGCGGTTCCCATCGAACCACGGCAGCAACAGCGGTGGCATCCATCTCCGGACACTGCGCCTTTACGGGCGAGAGCCATCCAGCGCCCTCCATGCAGGCCGACCGCTTCATCTCCTTGATATCGGCACCTCCCAAGGAACTGCTGCAGATGGCCAAAATAGCTCGTCGCCTTGGACCTCTCTGGCCACACATAGGCCACGATGTCCGATCATCGCCAGCGGCCGGACAGTCTATTCGATTCGGCCCATTCGGCCCAACCTGTCCGACAGCGGAAGAGGGCGTCCGGACTGTGGAATTGAGTCAATATAACTCTTCCACCTCATGATCCCCGGCTCCGGAAGTGCTTAGGCGTCGCGCTTTCGCAGCCAAGTCCATGAAAGGATCTTCGAACTCCTTTGCTTTTCAAATTGGGCATACTTGGCATCCATAAACCGGCGGCGCGCAAGCGGCACGCGGCCGTGATTTCTCGGCTTGGCGCAGCTCCTCCTTCATAGCCCGCATTGCGAGCGGGCATCCTTAATCTCGGCGGTGGCCTTCTTGGTCTTCCGCTCCAATAGGCGCTCCTTTTCAAGAGCCTCGCTTCGATCGGTAGCATCCCTTAATTTCTTGGCCAATCCGGCCACCTCCGCCCTAGGCAAGGCGGTCGCAGCCTTTTCGACCTTCAACTCCTCGGCCGCCCTCGCGGCAACCGCATCACTCCTTCCGGGCTTGTTCCTTGGCTTGCAAGCTCGGCCGAAGTCTCTCCACAGCAGCACTATCTGTATAAACAGCATATAACTTATCGAGGAGGGCTTTAACCCACTCAATAAAGCGGCTATGGAGAATTTATTTACCTTCGACTCGTCAAGTCGCTGATTGACAAATACTATATCGACATCGCCATGTCGATTGCCGACTTCGGTTAACAAAGCCCGATCGATCGGCTGCCCCGGACTATCCGCCACTATGTCGAAGCGGTGATATTTATTACGAGATATTTAGATTTTTCGATCCTCGACGCGCTGTCGTCTTCGACAACCTACGAGTCTCGAGGCTACTATCTATCAGGCGCATCTTTTATATGCACAACTGTTAAAAAGCAAAGGTGCGCTATTTTCGCATACCTCAAATCCTGCCCGGCAAGCTCATGGCAGCATCATGCAATCCGCTTTCAGCGGGCAAATCCTTCAACCACCGTGCGCGTAACTTAGCGGTGATCTTACGAAATGGGCGCCCTCTCAAGCAAACTCTTGATTCTCGGCGGGCTCGGTGGGTGTTGAACTCTTCGACCCCTCCGGACTCGGGGATGCCCTCCGTGACGACACTTCGGGCTAGCTTGCCTCATCTGGCGGCGCGTCGGACGGAGGCGTATCGCTCTCCATCATCTCTGGAAGAAGATCCCCTGAGGACGAACTCATCTGAGACGGCTGCAGATCCGAACTGCGATATAAATATTTCGGTTACCTACAGAAGCATAAACGAGGGTACCTTTTTATTAAACTTCCTCTTTCATACTCACGGCTCGTTGGAGGCTGGTCCTTGGGCGATGATTGCGTCGTCCGGATCTCTCCGGGCGCGGACCAGTGAGGATTTCTTCCCAGCTTAGGGGCTGGGGCCTCGGATCTTGGGCGGTCCTCTTCTCCCCTGAAGGAGGATCCTTGGTTCCCTCCTCTTGATCGCCTTTAGACGAAGTATTAGCTTCTTTATCTCCCCGTCGCCCCCCCTCTGTGGCGCAACCTCCAACATTCTGACCAGCATGGGCTCCAGCAGTCTCTGGGAGGGGCGGACACCTTATCGGCTTTGATCGCGCCACCCATTCACTAAAAAGAACAAAGGGTCGAGAGCGATCTCTTGAAAGGCATACAAAATAGGATGTCCGACTTTGAGCTATTTACGAGTATCCGGACGATCGTGGCTTAGTCCGCATCCTCGGCGAATCCGGACGTGCCACTTGGCGGTCGAAGAACAGCTTGTACATCTCCAAGGGTGTCGCACCCATGAAATCTTTGGAGGATACGAGGTCCCTCGGATTGAACTCCCATAAGCGGAGAGGGCGGCGTTTGCGAGGTAGGAGGTGCCAGTTAGCATGACCTGCATCACCTTGACCAGATCAATCTCCTTGTTTGGAGGTCCCGAATCCGGCCACTGTAGTGCGGGCATGTCCTGGATGGCCCCAGTTGAGCCTTGGTTGACCCACGACATCGATTCTTTGTGGAGGTCCCGAGGAAGGAAGGAGGCGGCTTCGCTTGCCTTGCCTTGGGCGGTGATGTAGAACCACTCCTGCTGCCACAATCCTGTTCCTCTTGGAAGGAACCTTGAGCCACAGGGCATCGACCTTCTTGCTTATGGTCGCCCGCCTTGCCTCGCTTGCGCCCCGATCATCTTGGCTCCACCTTGAATGTTTTCAGCCACAGGCGAAGTGGGGGACGAGCGGAGGAAGGCTTCATGAGACGATAATGAATGCGGAGATATGGAGGATGAACTCGGAGCCAAGTCGTGGAAGTCCAGCCCGTAGTAGAACAGGAGCCCCCTCACGTGGGGATCGTCGGAAGCCTAACCCCGGCGGAGGTGAGATCTTGGCAGCGTGTTCGCCCGGGCTCGAGGCTGGCACGGCCTGCCCCGGGCAGGCAACCTGTCTGCGAAACTTCATAGGCAGTACTTGGCCTCACGCAACTTCAATATGTCCTCCTCCGTGGCGGAGGAGGGCATCCAACCACCGGAGGTCGAGCCGGACATTGCTACAGATCCGGCGCTCGAGTGCGAAGCTCTTGGTGTTGGCTGGGAGCAGAGGAAAGATTCGATCACGAGGTTAAAAGACAAGGACAGGCCTTGGTCCTCTTATAAAGGGGAAATAATACCAAGGGCCATCTCCGTGACCGTTAAAGATTCCCTTCGATAGAGGAGGCGTGGCGACGGAGCGGTTGGGTTACCCACGCACGTATTGATGAGGATCCCGGAATAAAGGGAACACGATCTACGCTTGACGGGGCGTGCCAAGGAAGCCGCTTCTAAACGTCTTTGGCGGAACAATAAAAATGATTCAAACGAGGGCTTGGCCGCGGTGTGATATCGCTACTGCGTAATCGTCGTGATTGAATTAAGTGTGTATTTTACCCTCTCTCGTTGGAATGTGGAAATTATTTTGCGAGCGGACACTATCCTGGTGTTCATTATCTTCTCGGATTATTCAAGGAGGAACCCGCCTTGCAATGCCGAACATTATACACGCCGGACTTATCGTCATTGAAGACTGGTTCAGGGCTCTTGAGGAGTCTGGACTAGGGGTGTCCGGATAGCGGACTATCAATATCCGCCGGACTCCCGGACTACGAAGATAGAAGATTGAAGACTCGGCTCGTGTCCCAAGGTACTTTACTTGGCGTGGAAGGCAAGCTTGGCAATACGGATATGTAGATCTCCTACCATTGTAACCGACTCTGTAACCCTAGCCTCTCCGGTGTCTATATAAACCGGAGGGCTGTAGTCCGAGAGGACACAACATTACATCTCAACAATCATACCATAGGCTAGCTTCTAGGGTTTAGCCTCATTGATCTCGTGGTAGATCTACTCTTGTACTACCCATATCATCAATATTAATCAAGCGGGGCGTAGGGTATTACCTCCATCGAGAGGGCTCAACACAGGTAAAACATTGTGTCCCTCGTCTCCTGTTACCATCCGCCTAGACGCACAGTTCGGGACCCCCTACCCGAGATCCGCCGGTTTGGACACCGACACCCTCCCTCTCCCCCTTGGGGCTAGTTCCGCCACCACGGGCGCGGGATAGGGAGGGATACGCTGCCTGGCAGCGACCCTCGCTGCCACCGATGAAGGGCCAGGATTCCCTTCCTCCATGGCGGATGAGAGGAAGGGGAGCAGAAGTTGACGAAAGAAGAAGATGAGGAAGTGCGGGTTCCTACGCTCCCCTCTCGCCCTTCTTAAAGGAGCGAGGTGGGGGCTCGGCCGCCCCGCTCGACGAATCAGAGCACGGGAAGGGCAGGGAATCGGAGCCGCCCCGCTGCCTCCGCCCGTGACGGCTCGGTATCCCACCTCCACCGCCCACAACCTCACGCGCATGGGAGCCGCGTGGCAGGGATGCAGAGCCGAGGCGACAGGTGAGATAACTACGCCCCGCCCCGTGATCACAGGGGTGGGCGCCTCGAAAATCGCGCACGCCACCCACACCTCCCACGACGCCGCGATTGATGAGTGCCGTTACGGGAGGGCGCGGTGGATACGGAGTGGGTTTCGCGTGGACCCAGGCAGCGTGTGTCTGCACTGCTTTTGGGCTGGCGCAAAGGCGCTCGGCCGTGTATGGTGCAGGCCGGGGCTCTGTCGGTGTACTAAAGTAGGGTACCTTAGTACCCCGAACTTGTGTGCGCAGATCGCAGCACCCCGCGGCAAGGCTTGCGGGCACCGCTAAGACCCTCCGTCATTTCCTATTACGCCATTCAAGAAAAAAAGTGTAAACCAAGTAGACAAGGCCCTGCAAGAGGAGCTTGCGGAAGAAGAAGAACCCGCAAGAGGAGCTTGCCGAAGGTAAACAAAGCGCTTCGGAAGACTTGCCACGACGCCCAGCGTCGGCAAGGCCCGGCGACCAACAAGCTTGCCGGCACGACAAGAGAAGGGTCATGCAAGGCTGCCACCGCACCTAAACTCCAGGCGCATCCAGCGGCGTGTCACCCTGGGCCATCCCAGAGCACGTGGTGAGGCGCCTGCAGCCATGCAGAGCGAGGTGTAAGCGTAGGCGACAAGGAGGCCATCGTGGCGATCGGTGGCGCCCCTAGCGGTCGTTTCCTCACATTGTTGGGGCGACTCAGACGGGCATTAAATGCCCTTGTCCCCGCCGTCGAGTTAGGTAGGGACACTTTGTTGAACCTTGTTGTACCAACCTGCGTTTTACTCTTTACCCCTCTTCCCACGCTGCCACTGTGGGTGCCCCCTTGAACTATAAAGGGAGGCCCTTGCGCACGTAGAAGGGGTTGAACTTTTCCACACTAGGGTTGGGGTTCATTCACACCTCCAACACTACCACACGCCTTCAGCTCTCGAGCAGAACTAATACAAACACAAAGCAGCGAGAGGGGTTTTATCTCTCCGGAGAGCTCCGAAGCTGGGTAAAAATCGCCCGTTCCCCCGCGCGCTCGACCTCGATCTGCTCTGCGTGCGCCCTCCGCTCCCTTGCCGGACCAGAAGGGGCCCCCTACCCCATAGGTGCTCGTGCTCCCTAGAACCCCACGACAGTCGGAGAAGGTGTTGGTGGTGAGGAGGACGAAAACTTTCTTTCGGGCGCTGAGAGCTTAGGAGATTGGAAGGCTGAGGAGATTGGAAGGCATGGGGAAGAGAGGTAGCCAAGCAGCTAGCGGGGGTCCCAAGGCAGGTGATCGAGCATCACCTGAATGTGTGCCCCAATGTGCGCCCCGTGAAGCAGAAAGCAAGGCGGCAGTCCACCGAGAAATAGGCCTCCATCGTCCAAGAAACCCGCAAGCTGGAAGCTGCAGGTGTCATTCGTGAGGTTCGCTATCCCGAGTGGCTGGCAAACCCTGTTGTGTGCCAAAGAAGGGAGGAAAGGAGTGCATGTGTGTTGACTTCACCAACCTCAATAAGGCATGTCCTCAAGATCCATTCCCACTCCCCCGAATCAACCAAATTGGTGACTCCACCGCTGAGTGTGATCTGTTGTGCTTCCTGGATGCCTTTCCGGGCTATCACCAAATCAAGATGGAGGAGGAGCAAGGAAGAAGAAGCGAGCGGAGCAAGAAGAGATGGACTGCGGGGGCTCACGCCTCTCCGTACTTATATTCCAGAGGAGGCCAACCGTCGGCCTCCACGATCGCAGGTAATCATGACCATTTTTTGCATGCAGCAGGGACTCGTCAATCCGGGCAGTTGCCGAGGCAGCGTGGGGAAGTGGAGACACCCACGTCCAATCAACCGCCACGCGGCGACCAAGGCCGCAGGCTGTTGGGGCCTGCGGCGCTCCGCACTTGCCCATTGGCTTTGCTGCTAAGCCAAGTCCGAAGCGCTTGGGCCGGGGCTCTTGCCGGCATTCAGGGAACGGTGGTCCCAGACTTTTGCCTTGACCTGGCGTGGCTCAAGCAGTGGCCCAGTACGGTCTGTCTACATCAATTCAAGCTCAAGACCCTCGCGAGGGGCCAAGCCTCACGGGGCGGACGATGCAAGGCTTCCTCAGGGGCGACCTCACCAGGCAGGCTCGCGAGGAGGCGGAGAGATCAAGGCAAGGAGTACCTCGCGAGGTGCTCATGACGCAAGCCATGACGATCGAGACCAGGCGGGCGCCAGGCGGGCGCCAGCCTGCGTAGTGTCCTCGTTTCCTCTTTGGTGCAAAGGGGGCAAGAGCAGGCGCGGAGTACCGAGGCATCAAGCAAAGGTTACCATATCTGTGCAATGACACCAAGACCAGCAGAGCGGCAGGACGGAGGTCACCATGGAGCCCCAAGACGGCGTCATCGCCAGTGCCTTTGGCAGTCGAAGACCAACTTTAGTCAGGATAACTTGTACTAGTTGTTCCCCTTCAAAATGGTCGTTGTTGGCTCCCTTCCCGCTCAATATTTGGGAAGAGGACCAGGGCCTCTACAAATAGAGATAGCCACCACAGTAGAAGGGGGAGGAGATCTCATCAAGAGCTGGTCGATTCCATTCAAGTAGAACACCGCACCAGCTCAAGAACACCCCTCGCGAGGCTATTCTTCCTCTGTACTGTTCATCATCAGCCCTAGAGGCAATCCACCACACCACACACTAGAGTAGGGTATTACACGACAACTGTGGCCCGAACTAGTATAAACCTTGTGTCCCTTGTGTTGTTCATCGTGTAGCTTAGATTCACAGCGAGGCGTTGGGACGTGGATCGGTAGGGGGAAGATCTTCGTGCGCACCCTAGAGTTCGAACCTTAAGGGTTTTGCCGGAACCCGATATCCAACATTTGGCGCACCAGGTAGGGGTACGCCGGGGCTCTCCCTTCCGTCGACCCGCTCTCCATCAACACCGCGCTTCGCCCTCATGGCCGACGGTGCACCGCCCGCTCCGGCGACCGACGCCGGCACTGGAGCCAGGGGTTCCGAGCCTTAGCCCCCGCCTTGCGGCAGGTGAAGTGGCCGCACAAGTTCAAGCCAGAGATGTCGCCGCGCTACAATGGCGTGATGGATCCGCTAGCTTTCCTGCTGGCATATGAGGAGGCCGTCCTCAAGGCTGGGGGCGACGACAGGGTCATGGCTAACTGGTTTCCCATGGCCCTCACCGGCGTTCCGCACATGTGGCTGCTCCACCTGCCAATAGCTTCTGTGGCCTCCTGGGAGGAGCTGCGCGACCTCTTCCTCGCCCATTACGTTGCGCCGGACCCCCGGTCATTGCAGCTCTCCTGGGCGGCTCGAAGGCGCCACCCTTGAGCCGCCACGTCAAGCCATTCGTCCGCCAAATCGGCGCCACCCTCATGCGCCACGGAGCTCCTCCAGGTTGGGTGGCACCCAAGGCCGACTTGACCTTCAGCTTGGACAATCACCCCGCCAACACCGTCTGCTCACGTGCGCTCCCGATGCTTGCACGCCCACCATCTGACAGGTGGCCATCACCAGGTCCCTCATCAACGGCGGTGCCGGCCTCAATGTGCTCTCGGTGGAGGCCTTCAGCCTCCTCCACGTGCCGCTGGAACGACTACGACCCAGCAAGCCCTTCTCGGGCGTCGGAGGTAGTTCCACCGGCTCCCTGGGGTAGATCTGCCTTCCGGTGACCTTTGGCACTCACGACAACTTCCGCACGGAGTTGGTCGACTTCGACATCGCCCACATCGGCCTCCCGTACAACGCCATCCTCAGCTACCCTACCTTGGCCCAGTTCATGGCAACGACTCACCCGGCCTACAACCTCATGAAGATGCCCAGGAGCAGCGGTGTCCTCACCGTAGCTGGAGATACAAAAGATGCTCTACAGGCGATCAAGCTCGCCTTCAAGACAGCCGTAGTGGCGTAACCCACCGGCGCCAACACCCCCAAGGCCAAGGGGGCTGCGCCAACAAAGAAGAAGCAGCTGTTCACCCAGGACAAGGCGGAGACTAAGCAGGTACCAGTTGATGAGGATGGATCCTCCGGTGCCACCTTCACCATAGGCGCCAATCTCGACCCTGACTAGGAGGAGGCTCTGGTGAAATTCCTGCGCGCGAACAAGGAGATGTTCGCATGGGAACCAAAGCAGCTAGCGGGGGTCCCAAGGCAGGTGATCGAGCATCACCTGAATGTGTGCCCCAATGTGCGCCCCGTGAAGTAGAAAGCAAGGCGGCAGTCCACCGAGAAGGAGGCCTTCATCGTCCAAGAAACCCGCAAGCTGGAAGCTGCAGCTGTCATTCGCGAGGTTCGCTATCCCGAGAAGCTGGCAAACCCTGTTGTTGTGCCAAAGAAGGGAGGAAAGGAGCGCATGTGCGTTGACTTCACCAACCTCAATAAGGCCTGCCCTCAAGATCCATTCCCACTCCCCCGAATCGACCAAGTTGTCGACTCCACCACTGAGTGCAATCTGTTGTGCTTCCTGGATGCCTTTTCGGGCTATCACCAAATCAAGATGGAGGAGGAGCGAGGAAGCAGAAGCGAGCGGAGCAAGAAGAGATGGACTGCGGGGGCTCACGCCTCTCCGTACTTATAGTCCAGAGGAGGCCAACCGTCGGCCTCCACGATCGCAGGTAATCATGACTATTTTTGCATGCAGTAGGGACTCGTCAATTTGGGCAGTTGCCGAGGTAGCATGGGGAAGCGGAGACACCCACGTCCAATCAACCGCCACGCGGCGACCAAGGCCGGAGGCTGTTGGGGCCCGCGGCGCTCTGCACTTGCCCTTTGGCTTTGCTGCTAAGCCAAGTCCGAGCGCGCCTTGGGCCCGGGGGCTACTGTCGGCATTTTGGGAACAGGGGTCCCCAGACTTTCCTGCCTGCGACCTGCGGTGTGGCTGAAGCAGTGGCCCAGGACGGACCGTCTACATCAACCCAAGCTCAAGACCCTTGCGAGGGCCAAGCCTCACGGGGCGGACGACGCAAGGCTTCCTCATGGGCGGCCTCACCAGGCAGGCTCGCGAGGAGGCGGAGAGATCAAGGCAAGGAGTACCTCGCGAGGTGCTCATGACGCAAGCCATGACGATCAAGACCAGGCGAGCACCAGGCGGGCGCCAGCCTACGCAGTGTCCTCGTTTCCTCTTTGGTGCAAAGGGGGCAAGCGCAGGCATGGAGTACCGAGGCATCAAGCAAAGGTTACCATATTAGTGCAACGAGATCAAGACTAGCAGAATGGCAGGGCAGAGGTCACCGTGGATCCCAAGACGGCGTCATCGCTAGTGCCTTTGGCAGTCGAAGACCAACTTTAGTAAGGATAACTTGTACTAGCTATTCCCCTTCAAAATGGCCGTTATTGGATCCCTTCCCACTGGGAAGAGGACCAGGGCCTCTATAAACAGAGACAGCCACCACAGTAGAAGGGGGAGGAGTCCTCATGAGAGCTGATCGAATCCACCCAAGTAGAACACTGCACCAGCTCAAGAACACCCCTCGCGAGGCTGTTCTTCCTCTGTACTGTTCATCATCAGCCCTAGAGGCAATCCACCACACCACACACTAGAGTAGGGTATTACACCACAACGGTGGCCCGAACTAGTATAAACCTTGTGTCCCTTGTGTTGGTCATCGTGTAGCTTAGATTCACGGCGAGGCGTTGGGACGTGGATCGGTAGGGGGAAGATCTTCGTGCACACCCCAGAGTTCGAACCTTAAGGGTTTTGCCGGAACCCGATATCCGACACAACCGTCCCCCCACTTATGCCTTGAACCTCGCTTGTTCCCAACATGAGCATGCACTGTAAACGGTTGGATTACCCAAATCTTATTGATGAGCGATCATGTAAAATGTGGGCACGTTCTTTGTTTTGACGAGATGGGCCAAGAGGGCTTGGCCTCAAAATACGGAATGCGGGGTGTGAAAACGGTGCAAAACGCTGAAGGGTCAAGTATGACGCTTCACCGGAAAAGGTTGTCAGTAAAGACATCATTCCTACTTTTTTATATCCTGCCTTTGCCGCTAAGGGTTGTGTCAATTCTGCAAAGCCGAATACAGTTCTTTTATGGGGGAAAGCTGACATATGTTGTTCAGGGAACCCACCTCGCAATGCTGAAGATAATCTGTGCGCCAAACACGTCGCCATTGAAGACTGGTTCAGGGGCTACTGAGGGAGTCCTGGACTAAGAGGTCCTCGGGCGTACGTTCTATTGGACATGGGCTAGACAAATGGGCTGTCAAGATACAAGGAAGAAGACCACTTCTCATGTCCGTATAGGACTCCTGTATGCGTGAACGGAAAATTTAGGTGTCCGGATATACTATTTCCTTTCTGTTAAACCAACTTCATACAACCCTAAGCCCCTCTGGTGTTTATATAAACCGGAGGGTTTTAGACCGATGGCAAGATCATATCATTGATAGCTAGCCAAGCTAGGGTTTAGCCATTACGATCTTGAGGTAGATCAACTCTTGTAACCCCTATACTCATCGAATATAATCAAGCAGGAGTAGGATTTTACCTCCATTAAGAGGGCCTGAACCTGGGTAAAACACTGTGTCCTTTTGATCAGTGTTACCATCAATCCTCAGACATACAACTTAGGCCCCCTACCCGAGATCCGCCGGTTTTGACACCGATAGTGGCCATCACGTCAATCATGGTTAACTTGTTGTGGGTCAGTAGCCGAACTTTGGCGTCCAAGCATAGTACCTCGCCACTTCATTCTTGCAAAGGGCTTTTGGGCCGCCAGTTGAATCGCTTCTTTAGAGGAGTGTCCGAATATTCAGGCAAACTCCTCTGAACTTGCTCGAATAAGGGAAAATCTTCTATATAAAACCATTCTATGGTACACCCTTCGGAATCCTTCTTCAGGTTCCCAATAGGATACCCCATCCCTGCTATGCGCCATACCTCGGCTCTGCCTGTCGGATTTCGGGTTCCGCAAACCCTTGAGAGGTTCGAACTCTGGGGTGCACGCAAAGATCTCTCTCTCCCCAGTGTGCTGACTCGCTAACCTCACAGCCTAACGCGTCGAGCTCGAAGGAAATAAGACACGTCAATTTACCCAGGTTCGGGCCACCTTGCGGTGTAAGATCCTACTCCTGCTTTGTGGTGGATTTGCCTCGAGCGGCTGAGGATGAACTAGTACAGTGGACAAAAACCTCAGGAGGTATGTTCGTCGGCTCAACTGAGCTGGTGACGGTGGAGTGGATGTGTTTCTCCCCCTCCCATGGTGGTGGCTAGGTCCTATTTATAGTGGCCTTGGTCTTCTTCCCGAATGGAGGCGGGAAGGGATCCCACAACGGCCAAATTTGAAGGGAGACAACAAGTACATCTTATCCTGACTAAAGTGGTCTGCGCCTGCAAAAGCCTCTGGTTGTGATGCTGCGGTGGGCTCGGCGATGACCTCCGTCCTGGCGGTCTTGGTATCATTGCATGGGAATGGTAACCTTTGGTTGCTTCCTCGAGACTCTGCGCCTGCTGTTTGCCTCCTTTGCACCAAAGAGGAAACTAGTACACTGCGCCTGCCGGCGCCCGCCTGGCCTCAATCGTCATGGCTCACGTCACCCGAACCTCACAAGGTGAACCATGCATAGAAATCTCCGCTCCTCAAGAGCCAGCCTGAGGAGGCTGATCCCCTTGGAGGTCTTGGTGTCGTTCGCCTCGCGAGTCCTGGCCCCTCGCGAGGGTCTTGGGTTGTCGATGTCGAAACTAGGCCATACCAGGCCGTTGGTGGAGCCATGCCATGGGCCGTAGGCAGGCAAGTCTGGGTACCCCCGTATCCTGAACGTCGACAGTAGCCCCCGGGCCCAAGGTGCGCTCGGACTTGGGTTCTAGGCAAAGCCAAAGGGCAAGCGTGGAGCGCCGCGGGCCCTAACCGCCTGTGGCCTTGGGAGACGCATGGCGATTGATGGGACGTGGGCGTCTCCACTTCCCCATGCTGCCTTGAAATCCTCCAGGCCTGGCGGCCACCCGTTGCTTGTGCAGCCTGCCTCCGTTCATTATCGTGCTTGGCCTTGGCTCCTTCTCCCCCCAAACTTGCAACCCCTCTTGTGGATCTGGCGTCAGCACTGTCCTCCTCCTTGCTTCCGCCATGGCCCCGCAGCAGAGCAAGAAAAAGGGGAAGTCCCGTGCTTCCTCCGAATCCTCATCGGCCTTTGAACCTGCTCTCGAGCGGTCGACGGTGATCAACCGAGAGGGGCTGGCCAAGGTCCACCCAGCTCTTGCCGCTGATTCCAATGAGTGGAAGGCAATGATTGCCTGGCATGCCTCTCGGTCCATGGTCAACATGGATGTCATCGAGATCCCTATCCATCTTCACGCCCTATTCGCGGGCTTGATTTCTCCTTTCTTCCCTTTCTTCAATGCCATACTCTCGCACTACCATATCCCTGCGCTGCACCTGGACCCCCAATCCATCATCCTCCTTGTCGTCTTCGCCTTCCTTTGCGAAGCCATGGTTAGCATCGCTCCTTCGGTGGCCTTGTTTCACCATTTCTTCCTGCTTCGTATGGCTGATGCCCACCAGCGCTCAGGGTGTGTGGCCTTCTAGGCTGTTGCCGCGATGGCTGGCTTGAGTATTTACTTAGAGCTCTCGCCAGATGCGGAGGGGTTATGGAAACAGTGGCTGTTTGTAGACGGCGGCATGCGCAGCCCCCTGCTCTTCACCCCTCGAGCGCCAGCGGTACCCAGCTCTAGCTGGGGGCACGTGAAGCTTGTCGACCGTCGGCTTGCCTGTTTCTGGACTCGATTGACCAGGCTAAAGAAGCTCGGGGTGACGGTGCTGATGGTGGTGCAGGAATTCATCCAGTGGCGCATCGCCCCGCTCCGGCGCCATTCCCGCCCAATGTGGGCCTTTACCGGTGCCAAGGACCCCATGAGGCTCCAAGTGCCTATGCTCCCTTCCAAGACGTTGTGCATGGTCCTCGGGCTTCTGACGGGCGATCCAGAGCCAGCCGCGCTTCCAGGGGAGGGCTGCCTCTTGTACCAGTGCTAGAACAAGGCGGACTTCGTGAAGCAGATGCCCCTCTTTGACGAGTGGGGGATGTGCCCGGCAGGCCTCGAAGGGCCTTGCAAGAATCCCATCCTCGTGGCTCCCTTGCTGCTCGACCCTGTGGCACGTGCCCTGAGTGTGGACACGGAGGGGCGCACGCCACTGGGTACCACTTGGAAGACCACCGGGGGTCAGGTGCCGCCGGTTGCCCAAGAGGCCGATGCTCGTGAGGTCCCGTTGAGGGCTCTTGAAGGGGCCACTGGGGGGTTGGCGCGACCCGATGCCCTTGAGGCGACCGCTACCAAGACTCGGGCGAGCGGTCCCGAGGCGGTAGCTGAGGGGCAGGCGCCTCCTGGTGCTCCTGAGGCTGCTGCCCAAGGAGCCCTGCCGAGCGCTCCACCTGCTGAGGATCGCTCCCCGAAGCCCGGCCAGCTTCGCCTGAATCTTGAAGCACTCCACAAGAGGAAGGGGCCTCCGGGCTGCAATGGTGACGCCTACCAGCCACTGAAGCAGAGGAAGTACATAGCCATGGACTAGTAAGTACCTTATTCCAGTGACTTCTTGCGTGTCGCGTCTTTCCCTGACCAAGGCTCTGCAGGATCCCTTCGGCGGCGACGAGACCTCAGGAGAGCCGTCTTCCGGGTGCCCTCGGCCTGCTCCTCACTCCAAGCCCCCCGTGCCCAACTCCTCCATGAGGCACGGGGACAATCCAAGCGGCTGACGCGCTGCTGGGGTGCCGCAGCCTTGAGATTCCATCATCGTTCCTTTGTGGCCTAGTCTGGGGTGCAGGAGGCACGCCAAGGGCCCCTCCGTTAGCCACCACCGATGGTTGGGCACCCTCGGTGTCGGCTTCGTATTCAAGCAGTAGGACTGCGCCTCCAAGCCCCCCACCGGAGGCAGGCGAGACGCTCCATGCCCCTCCGTCAGCCCCCGGCGTGGAGGGACGGTCTGGCCACGCGCTGGAGTTCGAGCATGGGCGCAGCGCTGTCCGTCATGAGCAGGCAAGCGCCAGCGCCGTGGCATCCCTTGCAATTTCTCGCATAGCTTGCGCCAACACTCAGAAGGAGGCCAGGGCCGTCGGCCATCATCGCAAGGCAACCGAGGAGCACGAGCGGCAACTCCAGGCCTCAAACGCTACCCCTGAGCGGCAAGTTGAAGCATGCAGGGCCGCCTTGGCTGCGTCACCAGGCGAAGTACCTCCTGACGAGGCGGTAATCCAGAAGCGTGAGGAGGAGTTGGCGCTAGACGCTGTGGAGCGCAGCCTGGATCTTGAATGACTAGAGGTGAGGGAGCGTCAGGCAGCCACTTCTGAGGATGCCATTGCCGCCCGGGATGCCAGCATTTAGTAGGAGGTCAATCAGAAGGTGGCGGGGGTTCATGCGGCTCTTGCGGAGGAATATCGCCTGAAGTTGGAGCTCCTGGAGGCCGAGCTTGAGGGCAGGACAGCCAGCTTGAAGACGAAGCTGGAACCTGCGGAGCAACATGAGAGAGCCGCCAAGGAAGCTTTGACCTCCTCCGAGTCCGCCTTGGCCTCTGCTCGCGCCGACCTATCTTCACTTCAGCAACAGATCGGGGACGTCACGTCCCTCACGGAGAGGATCGCCGATGAAGTGAACCGCCATCGGACGATGCAGCACGAGCACGCCTTGATGCTCTAGGACCTTAGAGTCGGAGCCAATCGAGCCTTGGGTGCCATTTGTGATGAGAGCGCTCCACACCCGCATGAGGATGACTACGCCAGCCACCTCCGCTTCTTTGCCGACATCGTGACCCGCTTGGAGGATTGGGCCGCGAGTGCTCGTGAGCTTGTTGAAGAGAGGAGCCAGGGTCTTCTTGGTCGCGCGTTCTCGCACATCTTTAGCCAACTCCTCAATTGTGATCCTCATTTCAACTTTGACGCCGTGATAGCCCCCGTACCCGTGGTCATCCAGGACAACCTGGTCGGCTGGATGGATGATCGTGTGGATGCCTTGGTAGCGGAGTTCGCTCCCGAGGATGACGTGGACGTGATTGCGGCTGAAGGAGAAGGCACAGGTGGCGAGGATGAGGAGGATGATCATGACAGCACGGACGGAGATGGTGAAGACGATGCATCCAACTAGGCATGTGTTTCTTCTTTACTTTGACCTGTATGAAAAGAAACTCCAGACATAGCCTTGTGCAGCGTGAGAGCATTTTTAAAGGGGGGGCCCTTACGATGTATGGAATGATAAAATGCTTTTGAAGTAGGGCCCGGAGTGTGTCCCAGCTAGCCTGCAGGTTCTAGAGTGGGGTAATTATTGCGACTTATCTTTGGTTCTACGGGTCTCGAGCGAGTCCTGATGCCGTAGTGGTGCTCTTCCCCGAGGTTAGTCTGCCGCGGGCTCGTGAGGTGTTACACCTCTCGAGGAGATTGCTGACCTATCCTAGGGTGCCTCGCAAGGAGCCATCTTTCGGTTTACAGCAAGGTACACGCGTAGTGGCCGTATTCCTGACCCCCGGGAGGGGCCTTAGCATCTTCAGGGCTATCCCAAACATGCTTGATGCGCACGCCACACCCAGCCCCCGCTCGCGGGGCGCTTGGGGGGGGGGGGGGCAGCAGGCGTGAGCCTTGCTTTTAAACATGAAGCCAGAAAGCAAGAAAACGGCACGAGTCAAGAAAATTTCCCCCCGTTTTTCTTTTGATCAGCACACGAAACTCCAAATTCTTTCCAAGGGACGGCAAATTGAGTTAAATAAAAAGGGGGCAAAAGCAAATAGCCGCGTTCGGCGCCTAGGTAGTCTTCTAGTCTTCTCACCAGTGTGGAGCTAAGTGCTTCCACTGGATGTGGGCATAGTCATTGGGGGACATTGTCGACGGCTAGCGCGGAGCATGGTGCTTTCACTTGGAAGTGGGTGGGAGCCCCCGTGAGGACCCAGGGCGACACTCAAGAGACTCTCGGGCATGTACAGCCCCACTCATTATTACGTGAGAGTGTCATGAGTGGAGACCTTCACAGGCACGGGGCCTTGCTTCATGTTGCCCGACGAGGGCCCCCCCTACGTTACCCACTACCACCATTGGGGCATCCCAAAACCAGGAAGAGACCAAGGTCCAAGGAGGACACTGGCGGCCCTCGGCGACCGTAGGCCCTCTACCGGGGGAAGGGCTCGCCAGCGCCTTCGCCGGTAGAGGCCCTACCTCCATGTTGCGCCTTGCTCCATGCGGCGCAAGGGAGGCCCCGCTCCTGGGCTCCCCTCGTGCTACCCCGAGGAATCTCCACCCACACGTGGCGGGGCCATCACCCTGGGGGCCCTGGCGATGGCTGTGGCTGGGTTCACCTGCGGTTCATGGTTAGTGTAATCGTGCTCCTGAGGCATCGACCATAACCAGTGACTGTTGTCGTTGAAGGTGTTGGCAAAGCTCTGGGGCGGCTCGTGGAGAGCCTCAGCTTCATGCGCTTCCAGCACCCATCCTGGTGAGGGGAGCCGGCTGGGGCCCTCCCTTGGTACGTAGGCCTCCGGGCTAGCCGCGCCCGAGCCGCTGCCCGTGCCCCATGCCGCTGTCCTCCAGGCCTACCTCCAGGTCCCGAGGGGCACGGGCTAGCGCCCCGGCGTGACCCTAAAGGAGGCCGCCCGGGTCTGCCTCGCCCTGAGGCAGCGCGGTCGGAGTAGGACGGGTGACGCCGAGAGGCCCCCCAAGAGCTCCAGGGGGCGCCTGGTTATGACGGGGGTGAGCGTGCGCCCCGCCACAGCTTGTGACTTAGGAAGGGCGCAGAACGGTGCTGCTCCCTGGCACGTAGCGTCCAGCAGCTCAGCGACCCATTCCAGCAGGGCATCACGGCCACCTTCCACCAGCCTGCATCGTAGCAGCTCCCGGGCCACGATGAGCGCGGCTCACATGTTTGCCTGCTCCCGGCGAGTGTGTGGTGTCGTCGCCATGGCATAGCTCGATGATCGCGCAGCAGCGCGGCGCGAGGAAGGACGGCGGCGTCATGCGCCGCCCACGACAAGCGGCGCCAGGTGGCGCACGGGCCGCGAGCAGCGCGGAGTGGAGATCTTCCCGATCGATTGTTGCTGCCTGGGCTGGCCGAACACCCCAGTGCTTAATGCGATCCCTCAGAGCGTTAGCCATAGAGGCGGTGGAACAATGGCAAATCGATCATCGGAAGAGAAGCTCCGATGCACCCCTACCTGGCGCGCCAAATATCGGATTTCGGGTTCCGCAAACCCTTGAGAGGTTCGAACTCTGGGGTGCATGTGAAGATCTCTCTGTCCCCAGTCTACTGACTCGCTAATCTCACAGCCTAACGCGTCGAGCTCAAAGGAAATGAGACACGGCAATTTACCCAGGTTCGGGCCACCTCGCAGTGTGAGACCCTACTCCTGCTTTGAGGTAGATTTGCCTTGAGGGGCTGAGGATGAACTAGTACAGTGGAGAACAACCTGAGACGTATGTTCTTGGGCCGAAGTGAGATGGTGAGGGTGGAGTGGATGTGTTTCTCCCCCTCCCATGGCGGTGGCTAAGTCCTATTTATAGTGGCATTGGTCCTCTTCCCGAATGGAGGCAGGAAGGGATCCCACAACGGCCAAATTTCAAGTTTGACAACAAGTACATCTTATCCTGACTAAAATGGTCTTCGCATGCAAAAGCCTCTGGTCATGGCGCTGCGGTGGGCTCAGCGATGACCTCTGTCCTACCGTTCTGGCGGTCTTGATCTTGTTGCATGGGAATGGAAACCTTTGGCTGCATCCTCGGGACTCCGCGCCTATTGCTTGCCTCATTTGCACCAAAGAGGAAACTAGTACACTACGCCCGCTGGCACCCGCCTGGCCTCGGTCGTTATGGCTCACGTCACCCAAACCTCACGAGGTGAGCCTTTCATAGAAATCTCCGCTCCTCAGAAGCCAGCATAAGGAGGCTGATCCCGTTGGAGGTCTTGGTGTCGTCTGCCTCGCGAGGCCTGGCCCCTCACGAGGGTCTTGGGTTGTCGATGCCGAAACTGGGTTGTACCAGGCCGTTGGTGGAACCACATCGTGGGCCGCAGGCAGGCAAGTCTGGGTACTCCCATATCCAGAATGCCGACACCGCCTACTTTGAAAATTTACACCCCCCTCCACGGGTACAGGGGCTAGGCAGAAATATTTGCTCCGTAACTCGAAATGAGCTTCACAGCCCAGGAACATCTTGCAATGGGCGACAAAGCCGGAGATGTGCAATATGGATCCGGGGGTGAGGTGGTGAAGCTGGATCTCATAAAATTTTAGCAAGCCCCGCATGAAGGGGTGAATGAGGAAGCCTAGACCTCGTAGAAGGAAAGGCACGAAACATACCCTCTCTTCATTGCTTGGGGCAGGGAAGTTCTCCACGGAGGCCTCGCCATCTACGGAAGTTAATCCGGCACGGATAGATACGAGATCTGTAGTAGGGAGATATCCTTGCGTTTGGAGATTGCTCAATTGGAGGCGTGAAATCGAGCAGCTAGCCCAGTAGCCCGGGAGAGGGCCATGAGGTCGTGAGGATGAACCTGGGACGCTGGCCATTTGACCCTTTGGTCTTGGCTTCTTGCTTTGGATGGATTGACCACCCGTCGCGCTTCTGGCCTGTTATATAGGAACGGTTTTGGTCCCAGAGGGCATTTTTGTAAAAGAGCGCTAGACTATTCGCCTCCTGGTGGGCGGACGGAAGTCGAGGGTTGTCTTTAACCCTTGACTAAATCAATACTAAGGGTCCTATGATGACTTGACGGATTAGGAGGTCCTCGATGGCTGAACTATTAAAGCAGTCGAACATGAAAGTGGTGAAGAACTCGCCTCGCAAGCCGAAGACTTTGGGGTGCACGGGGTGGTCTACAATTATGAACCCAGTGTTGGAGGCTAGTTCGGGGGCTATTGAGGGAGACATCGACTACGGGGTCCTTGGGCTGCTGCCTCATATTTCATAGGTCGGACAGGTGGGCCGCACTACAGCTGTTGGAAGACCGGACTACGAGGCAGCTTCGTATTCAGGCAGGATATCTTGGGCACCTTGGTGTGTCCTCCAAGTCAAGACAGAAGATTCGGTATGTTTATTCCCTTGCTGTAACCGACTATGTATAACCCTAGTACCCCTTGTATCTATATAAACCAGAAGGTTTAGTCCATGGAGGCTAGAACAATAACCATCATCCTACTCACCTAGGGTTTAGTTCATCTAATCTCGTGGTAGATCGACTCTTTAATCATCCTATAGACTTCAATATAATCAAGCAGGACGCAGGTTTTACCTCTTAGAGAGGACCTGAATCTGGGTAAACACTGTGTCCTTCGTACCTTGTTCCCCATTGATCCAAGATCCACAACTCGGGACCCCCTACCCGAGATCTGCTGGTTTCGACACCGACAATGGGAAATATGACTGGTCATCTGTCTCTAAATCCTCCTCTAAGGAGCTATCCATAACCAGCAAGATATGCGCTTCGTCAGATAGCATTGTCTGCTCTAAAGACCTTGTTTTCACTCTAGTTTTTTCCATCACCGTGTCAGATGGCTGATGCACACATAGAGTAGTTGACAAATGTAATACGTAATGAAAAAAACGATGGCATTATATATTTCACATATAAGATGACTGGCTAAGCAGGATGGCATTGCAAAATTCACATATGTGATGCCAGGCTAAACAAGATGGCATTGCATAATTCACATATATGATATAGAAACTAAACAGATGGCATTCACACAAAGCATGTCTAAACTAAGCAGATGACATATTTGATGTATAAAGTAAGGAATGCAAGAATATGCATGATATGACCAATATCAACAAGCCAAGTAAGAGCAAAGACCTCAGGGGGTAAATAGGAGTGGTATGCTCCTTCTGAATACCCCTTTGAATAGTTATCTTCCTCTTGATTACAATCTACAATGGGGGAAGGGGGGCTGCATTTGCACCCACCATGGAGCAAGGTCTGCATGAAATTTTATTGCCATGCAAGGCTCATCTCTTTTTCTCTACATGTTTAGTACCATTGTGTAAAATAACTAACATGCATAGGAATAAAACATAGTGAGATTATGTAAGGAATGCATGCAGAAATCCAGAGTGGTGGTGGCAACCTGTGGATATGATGAGGACATCAATACCATTATTACACCCACATCCCCTGCTGCTATACATACTGGACCAATTACTAGAGCTCGTGCAAGAAGATGAATTACCAGGTACTTTTGTTTCTTGGTAACGATTCTAATGTTCATGAGAATATGATGTTGCCTAAATTGGATACATTTGTTTTGCTTACAAATGAAGGGCCTAACTTGGATAAGAAAGATGAACCTTGGAGCAAACCATGGAGATGATGGCATGTCCAAGGGGAACAGGAATGGAGTTTGAAGTGATGATTTCAGGACATTGAAGCCACCATAATGAGTGCATGAAGGCTTGGATGAAGTATACAAGATGCCACTTCCTAAATTTCGTCCAAAGGGTATTATAGGTGCTGCATCGCCTTATTATTGTGCCAGGCCCATGTAATTTGAAATACTTGAGTAGGCTGTTTTTAGAGTTCGTATGTGTGGGGAAAAAGAGTTACGGTTGGTTTCGGACCCTCCTTCAAGAGCCATGCAATTCCCCCCTCTTCCTCCATATATACAGCCCTTATGGCGCGGTTAGACTTTGAGTTTTGTTTAGATTAAAAGTTCGCCATAGCTGCAACTTCGGGTAATTCGTTTGTGTTCTACGACCAGACCAAGTCGTCATAGAACCCCACCTCCATTAATAAAAATTTCCTCTTATATTCGCAATATCCAGATTGCAATTCCAGTTTCTTGCTTGTTATATGTTTGCATGCAGGAAACAGACCGTCGTGGTCTGGTTGATCGTGCTCCGGCATGGTCAATAACCTCTCAGAGTTGGTTTAGCGATTGCTAAGGCGCGACGTCCTCACATGTTTTGTAGTCGGATCGCCAAAGTCTACTCCACCAAAAATGATAACCACCATCTCGTCTAAAGACAGGACACCTTTGCATCTATCAAGTGGTATCAGATTTCCAGGTTGCTCGATGAAATTTTCCAGTTTTTCATAGTTTAGATCGAGTGTTCTTCATACCTACAGTCCACGAAAAAGCCAAAAAATAGGGTTAGTTCATCATATCCGAACCAATCTGAGGCTTTGCATAATGTTTTTAGGGTTTTGCATTGTCGAATTTGCGGTTGCATTGTCGTGTCGAGTTGTTGGTCTTAGCATCTAGTCCTTTAGAGTTTCGAGTTCTGTTACAGTTTGTCACGCCGCCACCGCACCATCTTCATTGCTACTGCCATATACCACCACCGCTTCCATATCCTACCACCGCATACGCACCACCAATCTAATTCCATATATACCATGCCACCAATTCGAGTCCACATATATCACCGTCCTATACAATCTGTGTTCTTTTCATAGTAGCTTTGTTTTCGAGAGCCATCTATTTTCAGATTCGTGTTTCCTTCCCTGAGTAGGTTTCGGAAAAAAGTCTGGAGACCCCCTGGTAGTTTTTAGGCCAAAATTTCAGGAGGTGAAAATGTTTTCCTATCCCGTTTTTAGGCTTTTCTGAGTCTTTAGAGACACGTGCCATCATAGTGATTTTTTATCGCACTTTTTGGTCGCCGCTGCCCTAATTTCCGGAAAAAATAGTGAATTTTTTTTTGTGCCTATCCTGTTATTTTGACTTGGGCAGAGTTTTGAGATACTTCCCATTTTTTTGACTATGAACAGTAGGGGAAACCCCCACTGCAATTTTTATATTAAAGCAACAAAAGAAACAGGTATCACTGTACAAAATTAGTAAATAAACAAAGAAAGAAAAGAACTAAGCTAGGAAGCTAAAAAGAGAAAGAAAGAGAAAAAGAAAGTGGGATTGAGGTAAGCCCCAAAAAAGAGAAAGACTAAAATTACATATAGACAGGAACAGAGATGAGATACTTTCAGGAGGATAGTAAAGTTGCCAGCCAAGAGTTGAAATCATTGGCATACTTATTCTTAATTCTGTGTGACAGGAGCTTCATTTCCTCAAAGTAAATTTGCTTCCATCCTTGAAATGAAGGTTGAATATTCTCAAAAATCTTGTTGTTCCTAACAATCCAGATTGCCCATGAACCCAGAATGATAATTTCCATGAAGAAGGGGACTTTCAACTTATTCTTTAAATCCTGGAAAGCTTCAAGAACAGACAGATCTTGGGTTCTTTGTGGACAAATGAAATCCCAGCAAATCCTAGAAAATTGACAACCCCAAAAAAGATGATGAAGTGTCTCCTCTTGCTAGCAGTTCAACACAGCATAGTTGTATTCCTCCAAAACAAAAGTTTTCCTTCTCAGTAAGTTTCTTGTATTCAATCTATCATGCAGAAGCATCCAGAAGAACATTTTATGTTTAGGTTGACATGAGGACTGCCAAATCCAAGGAAAATGAGGTGGAACTTGTTTGACTCCAATTATAACCTTGTAAGCTTTTGAGGCAGAGAAGACACTGCTTCCCCAAATGTAACTCCAAGTGTCAGTCATACCTTGAAATTCAGATTGTCTTAGCATATGACATATGTCCTCGAGCTGAAGAAACTGTTGGTGTGCTTGAATGGAAAGTGGTAAGTGGAACAAATCTTCAATCAATTCTGTGTTGACCACTTGCTGCATAGTCATAGTGTGGTTTTGCACAAAGGAGAATAGATGAGGGAATTCTTGCTGTAAAACCACATTACTCCACAAATCAGACCAAAAAAGGGCAGTTCTGCCATCTCCTATGTGGCATCTTGCAATGGCTTTATATTTATCAGTTAGTTGCAGAAAAGATTTCCACCAGAAAGACCCTACCAAGTCTTGTCCTGGAAGTTTATTGTCATGGTAGTGGGTTTCCCAAATGAGGTTTACCCAAGGAACATCATGCCTGTTAAAGAATTTGTGCAGGTTCTTCATTAGTAGAGCCTTCTTCTGTGCAAAAATGTCCAAAATACCTAACCCTCCTTGGTTCTTAGGTCTGCAAACTGTAGTCCAAGCTACAGAGGCCGGCCTATGATCTTCCATGTCTGAACCTCTCCATAGACAATGCCTCATGTATTTAATAACCTGATGTTTGATTGTAACTGGGACATCAAGACAAGCCATAAAAAGATTGGTAAGGAAGCCAGCACAGACTTTACCAGTAAAACTCTTCCAGCACTTGTCATGAAAGTGGCTAAGCCTGCTAGTCTTTTTGCAATTCTTTGGACCATTGGCATACACTGCTCAATAGTTGGCTTAGCTAAGCCCAAAGGAAGGCCCAAGTAGGTGAAGGGGAAGGTTCCTCTTTGGCAGTTTAAAGTGTTGGTAAAAATCTCTACCCTTTCCTCATTGATGTTGATTGGAACCATGATAGAGTTCTGGTAGTTCACCTTAAGTCCAGTGGCAGTGGCAAAGGTGCTCAGGAGAGCTTTAAGGCAGAACAGTTCTCTGGCATCAGCTTTCATAACCAACAAAGTATCATCAACATATTGCACTATTGGAAAATCAGGGCATGAATTGATTTGTAGGGGAGCAGAAATTAGCCCAAGGTCTCTTGCTTTATTTAAGATGGATTGAAGTAGATGTGCAGCTAGGACAAACAAGAGTGGTGACAGGGGATCTCCTTGCCTGACTCCCCTCCTGCAGTAAAATTTCTTACCAGGAACTCCATTTAACATAATAGCAGAGGAAGCAGAGTTAAATAGCATTTGAATCCAAGAAATCCATCTCTCCCCAAATCCTTTTGCTCTCAAGATATCAATTATGGCTTGGTGCTCAATAGTATCAAATGCTTTTTCAAAATCCAACTTGAGCACCAGGAGCTCCTTCTTTGACTTGTAGCACTGATGCAAATATTCATATGACCAACACAAACAATCTTGAATGACCCTATCTTTTAAAAACCCATACTAATTAATGTGGATTAGTTGCAGAATAACTTTCTGTAGTCTGTTGGCCAACAACTTTGTGATAATCTTGAACACACCAATAAGTAAAGATATAGGTCTCAAATCATTGGGAGTCATAGGCACCTCTTTCTTTGGGACCAAAGTGATGAAAGAAGTGTTAATGCTTTCTAGAGAAATATTACCAGCATGGAAAGCATGGATGAGATTCTTAACATCTTGCCCTATAACATCCCAGCAAGACTTAATGAACTCATTATTGAAACCATCTGGGCCAGGAGACTTGTCATGTGGCAACTCTTTCACAATCTGATTGATCTCCTCATCAGAGAAAGGCTTTTCTAAATCTTGGAAAATTTCAGGATTGTTTTATTGATTGAATAAGCTATGAAGATCAAAGTGCATGGTGTGGCCCTCTGATTTACCTAACCTCTGCTTAAAGGCTTCCCAAAGAATTCCAGCTTTTCCAGCATGGTCTCAGATTTCAATATTGTCAGCATTTCTCAAAATTACAATTTTGTTGTGTCTAAAGTTGATTGAGGCTTTTGTGTGAAAGAACTTTGTGTTCTCATCTCCAATCTTAACTCCCTTAATCTTTCCTCTCTGCTTCCAGTAGATATTTTGATTGTTTAGAATGGGTCAGTAAATGTTCCTTCAAGATCTTTCTGCAATTCCACTCAAATGTGTTGAGCATTCTGAATTCCTCAAAGAAGTCCAGCAGATAAATACATTCATTAATTTCAGCAATTTGCTTTCTCATACAAGGCAGGTCCTTGATCCATAGCTTTATGCTTCTTCTAAGGTGTTTTAACTTTGCATTTATGATTTTTGCAGGTTCACTAAACCCCACAGGAATGTCCCAAGCATTTTTAACAATATCCTTGAAAGCTGAGTGTTTGAGCCAGTAGTTCTCAAACCAGAACACTTTTGATTTTGGGATTGTAGTCCCCACTTTAATCATGCATGGAAGATGGTCAGAGATTGGCCTAGCAAGTGGCAGGGCAGTAGTGTCAGGATATGAAGTCATCCAAGCAGCAGAAGTGAAGAACCAATCCAACTTTTCTAGTAGTGGGTTTTCCTGCATATTACTCCAACTATATTTTCTGCCTTTTAATGGAAGTTCAACTAGCCCCAAATTCCTGATAGCTTCATTGAAAAGAAGCATTTGGTTGATATCACCCCCAGGTTTATTTCTGTCAGCAGGAGATCTGATGAAATTAAAATCACCCATAGTAATCCAATCTTCCTTAGGCTTTGTTTGGTTAATCCCAACCCCAGGCGGATTGGAGGGGATTTGCAGGGATTTTGGCTTGCAGGGGATTAATTCCCCCTCAATCCCCTTCAAATCCACCTCAACCGAACAAGCCCTTAGGGGGAATTTCAATATTGCTAAACCAGTTTAAGAAATCCACCTTATCAGCTTGATCACATGGTCCATAGATGTTTGTTAGGATCCAAGATTGAGCAGAACTGTTGCAAGTAAACTTAACAGATAAAGAGAATCTGTTAGAAAACATTAGTTCCCCTTTGAACAAACCATCATTCCAAGCAATGAGAATCCCTCCAGAAGCCCCAATAGATGGAAGAAATTCAAATTTATTGAATCTCCTAGGACAGAACTTACTGATGTAAGACAGATCAAAAACTTCTCTTTTTGTTTCTTGAAGGCAAAGGATACCAGCAGCACTCTCTTCAATTTTTTGCTTAATAGCCAGCCATTTATTATCTGAGTTAATACCCCTGATGTTCCAATTTAAAATACTCCAAGATTTGTTGTTATTCATGATTGGAAACTTTTGGTTTTTGATCATCACTCAAGGTCCAGCCCTTGAGACAAAAAAATTAAAAGAGGGCAATGACTACTGGTAGCAAGCCTTTGGAGCAGAAATAGTAAAAAAGCCCACCAGGTAAGGCCCTCACCAGCAGGTATCCAAGTAAACATCAACCAATCCACATAATTAGACAACCAGACTTTAACACAAATTAGAATCATGGTAGGCAGAACAAACTCCTTAAGGAGGCAAGAGTCATTAAGTGAGAGTCTAGGCCAGCAGATACAGACATCCATAATAAGAGTATTACAGTCCGAAAGCATCAAAGTCTGACAGATCCAGACAAGTAACAAGAACAGAACAAAAGATGCAGCCACCACAGGTCCACTCCTAGTGCAATAACAACTAATCATTAAGAACTATTTCCTTTGTTGTCCTCCTTGGCCTTGGAGACCTTGGCCAATTCTTCCTTTTCCATGTCCTTGTTCTTAGGCCTCTTGGCCAGCTTCTCATGGAGCTCCTCATCAGCAACCTTGCAAAAGGATTTGGTAAGGTTCTTAACTATCTTATCCTGAATGAATGGAGGAGTAGCATTGCATGGTAAAGAATCCTTGCTAGCACATGAATTTCTTTTGAACCCCATATTCTCCTCCCTAATTCTACCACTCCTTCTTACCTGGGTTTCCACTAGGGGCCCCTTTCCTCTTCTTTTTCTAGAGATTGCCTCTCCAGCAGGTAGCAGAATTATGTTATTTGGGGAGATTCTCCTGAGAGGGCTGCTTGCTTCTGAGGAAGAATGTGCAGCTGGGCTAACTCCATCATTCTCCTTATCTTGATTGGCAGAAATAAGCTACTGGCAGACTGGAGCCTGATTAACAGCACAAGTATCAGGAATGATGAATGTCATAGTGTCTTCCTCATCACAGTTAGCAGTCAAAGTGTGCCATAAAGAGGAATTTAGCAGTTTCATAACCTAGTCAAACTTATCAGGAGTAAGAAGTAGGTTCAGAATGAAATTGAACCAACTTACAGGGATTTCTGCTGTAGTAGAATTATTGCCTTCCTGAGAAGCTGAAGTAAAGTGCTTAGCCCATAGATTTAAACCTTCTTCAGAAATTAAGTGATCCCCATTAATAACTGAGAGATCATGCTCTTGCACTAAGTTGCAGTAATCAAATGAAGAACAAGAGTGAACCTGCTGATTATTACCTTTGGAAGTACCAGGGATGACAGAATTGTCAGAATCATTGACATGTTCCTGAACAGCAACTAGATTATCCATGGAAGAAGGGCCAGCCTGATTGTTAGCCAAAATTTCAGTTGTGGGCTTCTACTGAAGTGAAACAGAAGTGCCAGGTTGCAACACAGGGACTGGCAGAGGAAGTTGGGCATCTTGATCCACCTGAGCAGCCTCCTCATGTGTGGGCTGAGAGGCCACAGCTGACCCAAGTGGTGCAGAAGCCTCAGGGATCTCTACAGGCATCAAGGCCTGCTCGGGTTGCACCAATTGCTGAAAGACATTGTCCTGAACCCCAGCCACTGCTCCAGCAATGACAGGCTGCTCCTCCAAGTCAGGCGGGTAAGCCTGCAGCAAATTTGGCAGACCAACACCCAGAGGAAGGCCCTGAACTTCACCAGCCACTTGATTAACCTCTTCATTAATGTTAACCCCTCCCACCACATTATGTGACAGAAGACCATCTGACAGAGATACAATAGTAGTTATACTACTATTGGGAACTGCCTCATTCTCATCCATCAGGACTTCCTCTTGCTGCACAATCAGAGGCACTTGCATGGGTTGAGGAAAAGCCCAATGTCCCTGCTCCTCCCAGTCATCCCATTCTTCTTCATTCTCTTGCACATTATTGACCTGCGCATGATGAAAACCTGGGAAATCATTTGCATTGAGTGGAACTGGGTGCGAGTCAACTCCAGGAGGTGGAACAGGGTCCTCATCAGGTGGGCCTCCTCCCAACATTTCCTCCATGAGCACTTCAATTGAGCTAGTTAGAGATTCCCCCTCAAACATTTCACCCTCAGTCCACCTTAAACTTTTTGGGATCTCAAGTAAGTCTGTAACTCTAGCCTTAACCAGAACCTTCCCTTTCAGAGCATCCTCCTTCTCCCAACTAATAATCTTTGCAAATCTTGCAATAGCTGCAGCAACATCTTCAGTGTTGCAATTATCAAACGGAATTCCCACAATCAACAACCAACAAACTCTATTGAAATTGACTCTCCCCCAGTTGTGACCATCGTTGTGTCTAGTGAAAGATATAAAAACATCCCCAAAAGCATGTGGACTATCTCTAACTAGACGATCTCTGTCTCGCACATGCCGAAACTGAACATAAGCTTCCCCGAACGGGCATGGTTGAATGTCTCTGACCCCCACTTGAGCCACAGAATCATGCTATAAGAAATCCTCAAGGACCTCTCTGACATTAGGAAAAAGTACCTCATCCGGCAGCGGCTAAATAGTAGCAATGGCCCATTCTTCATGGCGTCGAGCTCGACGAGAAGCACCACCCAAGAAACCCCCGTCCGGCCTTCAATGTGCTGAATCTGAAATCCGTGCGGGACGAAGGGCTGTGGGTCTATGGGGATACTCGCCATTGGAGAAGCAGGGCACTGGCGGAGCTCACTGTGAGGGTGGGAGGTGTCAGAGGTAGGTGGCGAAGAAGTCTACGGAACGGCACAAAAGGAGAGAGCATAGGAATGCAACGAGTCCGGCACTGGTTTCGGTTGGAAATTGGAGAAATATCCCGTGACCAGCTCTTTGAATGTTTTGGCTTGCCTAAAGTGGATAATGGGCTCTTGTTGTGTAAACCAGGACTCCACTTCCCCTGGGGCCCAAGCGGCAGCTGGTGGGCTGGGGAAGGGATTGAAACGAATAAACGGCCATAGCCCATGGGAGTTTGAGCGAGAACAAAATCTGGCAATATGACCAACGTCGCCACATGCAAAACACGTACGTGGGTCATAAATACGCTCATGCACATTACTTCCCGGTCCACGTAGCATGGAATCTGGGTCATTAGTGTGAGTCGTAATACCTTGAGTAATTTGTAGCCTGCGAGGATCATTCTCTCCTTGAATGCTGCCCGAGAGACGTTGGAAACTTGAATGTGTAACTTGCCCTGGTGATCTACTCCGACGATCGCCGGAGGAATCAACAACCGGCCGTCCATTACGGCCAACCAGTGTCCATTCGGCATCTTCCTCTTTGTAAAATAATTGTTCTTCTCTAATCCAGTGCGGACCACCAGTACCCCAAAGGCTGAAAACCATCTCAAAATCTTTTTCATACACTCTATCACCATTGTAGATTTGGAAACCAACGGAGTTAGAGGCAACTGAGAACTTGTAAGATCTATCTTTGAGATAACAAACTCGAAAACCTTGTGTGTAACCTCCAAAAGTGGCATGGAGAGCCACACTAACCGTATGAATATCCAACTGGAAAGTAGCTCGGCTAAAAGAGACCACCAAAACAAATTCTCTTTGCCGAAATCCTGGAGAGAAACCCACCGGATGGCCAAACTTAGAGCGAACACTTGCCTGGAATTCCTTACCACGGTTGAAGTTGAGGTTGATAGGCGACATGATCCACAACCATGCACGCCTGAAGCAACCGAGGGACAAAAGAGAAGGTGGTGGACGACAGCACTGGAGTGGCCACCTACGTGGGGGAGTTCGACGCCGGCACCGGAGTGGACACTAGCATAGAAGTGGTGGCCGCCGGGGCCAGAGTGGCCACCGGCGCGGAGCTCTCCTAGTCGCCTCTAAGAGATACTTCCCATTATAGAGATTTTCGACAAAAAAATAAAGAGCACAAAAAAAGAGCGCCAATATTTTTTCCATAGTGTGCATTTCCCTTGTTTACATGCTGCGGCGTGAGTTTATTAGTGTTCTAGGCTTGCATCTCTTGCACGGTCTAGCCTAGACCAACACAGTACCGTTGTGAGCATTTATTCAACTTTGCATCTCTGAATTGATTAATGCTGACCTTTTTGCTACCATAATATAAGCCATCCCAGCTCCACATACATCTACATCGTGCATTTCATACCACCTGGCAATCGCTCTATCCAAGCTCTTGAGAAGTTTTGACTATAACGGTTGTCGATCACCGCCTGCTGCTTGGTAAGAACTGGTAAGAATTTGAGATTCACTTGATGGATTTGTGACACACTGAAAGTGCAACTATCCCTAGGTGGTTTTGGTAATTCATAACAACATATAGCTCATTGAGCTAATGCTATTCCAAGACTATTATTTCAGGAAAGCTCAGTGAATGGCATGGCAAGGATGATGAAAGTGGATCCCTCAAAATACTAAGGACAAAGGATTGGCTCAAGCTCAAAAGCTCAAGACTCTTCATTTTATATTTTAGTGATCCAAGATCACATTGAGTCTATAGGAAAAGCCAATCTATCAAGGAGGGATGAGGTGTTGCTTAATGAGCCTCTTGCTTCATGTGCTTAGTGATATGCTCCAAAACCCTCAGCTACTTTCCCACATCCACAAATGACCTAAACCTAAAGCCAAAATCGGTCACACCGATTCTTCCTATCCGGCGCCACCGACTTCAAAAGTCATAGCCACTGCCACAAACCATAAGCAAATCGGTTCTACCGATAGGGATCTCGGTCTCACCGAGATGGGATTGTCATCTCTCTGTTTCCCTTCGTAATGTTTCGGTCTAACCGAAGTGAGCGATAGGTCCCACCGAGATTGCAATGTAAACTCTCTGTTTACTTTTTGTAACATTTCGGTCTCACCGAAAAGAACAAATCGGTCCCACCGAGTTTACCTAACCAACTCTCTGGAAAGCTTATTACCAAAATCGGTCTCACCGAGTTTGTGTAATCAGTCTTACCGAGATTATGTTATGCCGTAACCCTAACCAAATCGGTCTTACCGAGTTGCATGTCAGTCCCATCGAAAATCACTAACGGTCACTAGGTTTACTAAATCGGTCTGACCGAGTCAGTTGAATCGGTCCCACCGAGTTTGGTAAATTGTGTGTAACGGTTAGATTTTGTGTGGAGGCTATATATACCCCTCCACCTCCTCTTCATTCGTGGAGAGAGCCATCAGAACAAACCTACACTTCCAACTTACCATTTCTGAGAGAGAATCACCTACTCATGTGTTGAGGCCAAGATATTCCATTCCTACCATATGAATCTTGATCTCTAGCCTTCCCCAAGTTGCTTTCCACTCAAATCTTCTTTCCACCAGATCCAAAACCTATGAGAGAGAGTTGAGTGTTGGGGAGACTATCATTTGAAGGACAAGAGCAAGGAGTTCATCATCAACGCACCATTTGTTACTTCTTGGAGAGTGGTGTCTCCTAGATTGGCTAGGTGTCACTTGGGAGCCTCCGACAAGATTGTGGAGTTTAACCAAGGAGTTTGTAAGGGCAAGGAGATCGCCTACTTCGTGAAGATCTACCGCTAGTGAGGCAAGTCCTTCGTGGGCGACAGCCATGGTGGGATAGACAAGGTTGCTTCTTCGTGGACCCTTCGTGGGTGGAGCCCTCCGTGGACTCACAAGAACTGTTACCCTTCGTGGGTTGAAGTCTCCATCAATGTGGATGTACGATAGCACCACCTATCGGAACCACGCCAAAAACATCCGTGTCTCCAATTGTGATTGAATCCTCCAAACCCTTCCCTTTACTTTCTTGCAAGTTGCATGCTTTAATTTCCGCTGCCTATATACTCTTTGCATGCTTGCTTGAATAGTGTGATGATTGCTTGACTTGTCCTAAGATAGCTAAAATCTGCCAAACTCTAAAATTGGGAAAAGGTTAAGTTTTTAATTGGTCAAGTAGTCTAATCACCCCCCTCTAGACATACTTCAAGGTCCTACAAGTGGTATCAGAGCTTTGGTCTCCATTTGCTTTGATTTCCATAGCTTTGGTGGTCATAGCCTTGGTTTCACAACCTAGGAGAGTATGTCGTCTAGCGAGGAAAACTATCACCGTAGAGGTCCTTACTTTGATGGTACTAATTTTGCTAGTTGGAAGCATAAGATGAAAATGCATATTCTCGGACATAACCCTGCCGTTTGGGCAATTATTTGTATTGGCTTGCAAGGTGAATTCTTTGATGGGAGAGAACCGAACCGTGAAGCTAATGCGGAAGAATTGAAGATGCTACAATACAACGCTCTAGCTTGTGATATCATGTTCAATGGATTGTGCTCCGAAGAATTCAACAAAATCAGCCGTCTTGAGAATGCAAAGGAAATTTGGGATACTTTGACTGATATGCATGAAGGTACCGAATCCGTCAAGGAATCCAAGTTGGATGTGCTCCAAAGTCAGCTTGACAAGTTCAAAATGAAGGATGGTGAAGGTGTCGCTGAAATGTACTCTAGGCTTGCACTTATCACAAATGAGATTTGTCGGGGCGTCTCTCTATGGCCCCCGAGCACCTATGGGGCACTTGGGGCCCCTTCTAGTCCGGCGAGGGAGCGGAGGGTGTGCGCAGAGCAGATCGAGGTCGGCCAGCAGGGAGACGGGCGATTTTACCCAGCTTGGGGCTCTCCCGGAGATAAAACCCCTCTCGCTGCTTTGTGTTTGTTATTTGATCTTGCTCGAGCATGCGAGCGTATGGTGGTGTTATGGGTGTCGAATGGACCGAACCCCTTCTACGTGCGCATGGGCCTCCCTTTTATACTCTGAAGGGGGCATCCACAGGTGGCAGCGTAGGAAGAGGGGGTAGAAAGGTAAAATCGCGGGTTGGTACAACAGTGACCAACAGTGACCCCTACCTAACTCTGACGGCAGGGGACAAGGGCATTAAATGCCCGTCCGGTCGCCCCAACAGTGCGAAGGAGTGACCGTTAAGTGAGCCACCGGTTGCCACGATGGCGTCTCTGTTAGCTCCGTTTGCCACCTCGCCCCGCATGGCTGCGTAGTGCCGCGCCACGTGCCCTTGGGATGGCCTTGTGTTGACACGTCGCCGGATGCGCTGGAGTTTGGGTGGCAGCCTTGCCGCGGCAAGTGCCTTGCCGCGGCCCTTTTCTTGTCGTGCCGGCAAGCTTGCGGCCGTCGGGCCGGGCGCGAGGGCGCCAAGCGCAAGTCTTCTGGTGAAGCCTTGGTTAGCCTTCCCGGCAAGCTCCTCTTGCCGGGGCCTTTGTTCTCTTGGTTAGTACTTTGTTCTTGAATGGCAGTAGTAGGTGTGATGGAGGGTCTTGGCGGGCGTCCGGCAAGCCTTGCCGCGGGGTGCTGCGACCGCCCGTGCACAAGTTCGGGGTACTAAGATACCCCTACTTTAGTACACCGACAAGATTGCCGGCTTAGGGAGTGAAGAGATGACCGACAAATTCATCATCAAGAAGATCCTAAGAGCATTGGATGGAAAGTATGATACCGTGTGCACATTGATCCAAATGATGCCAAACTACAAAGATCTCAAGCCAACGAAAGTCATTGGAAGAATTGTTGCTCATGAGATGTCACTCAAGGATAAGGAGGACCTTCACAACAAGTCAAGTGGTGCTTACAAAGCCTCAAGTAAAGCCCCCACATCATCAAGTGAGAAACAAACCTTCAATGAATAATTGAGCTTAATGGTGAAGAACTTCAACAAATTCTACAAGATTAGAAGCAAAGAAAGAAGCTCCAAGTCAAAGTCTTACAATGACAAAAGATCTTCTAGTCGAGAGCGAAATTTCTACAATTGTGGGAGACCCGGACACTATTCCAATGATTGTACGGCACCCTACAAAAGAAGAGAAGATCCAAGAAGAAGAAGCAAAAGAGAAGAATCACCACCAAGAGAGAGGAGGAGTAGAGATGATCGTTATGAACGAAGACCCTCACGGAGAAGCAAGGATTCGGAAAGGAAGGACAAGTCATCAAGGAGCTACACAAAACGAAGACATCAAGCTCATGTTGGTGAATGGGTGTCCGGCTCCGACTCCGACAATCACTCCGAGAGAAGCTATCACTCCGACTCCGAATATACTCAAGATGAAGGTGTTGCCGGTCTAGCACTTGTGTCAACCAACTCCTACGACATATTTGATTCACCAAATGAAGGAATTGGAAGATGCTTCATGGCCAAAGGTCCAAAGGTAACACATCCTAAGTATGTTGATTTCAATAGTGATGAAGATGACTTGCTTGTGGATGATGATTTACTTGTTGACAACTCTAGTGATGAATACTATGATGAAACGTCAATTAATCATGCTAATCAAGATAAAACGAATGACAATGATAAGGAGAAGATTGAGCTTCTAACTAAAGAACTAAACACTCTTAAGTTGGCTCATGAAACTATCTTCGAAGATCATCGAGAACTTTTAAGGGCTCATGAGAAGTTATGCTTTGAAAAGCTCAATCTTGAGCAAGAGCATGAGTTCTTAAAAGTAATCAATGATGATCTCCGTAAGAAAAGTTCTTCTTACATTGCCAAGCGTTTACTCTTATCTACTTACATGCCTCAAGTCAAGTCTAGTAACAAGTACAAGAAAGATACTTCCTCTAGTAGTAACCATAATAATGTCAAATCCAATATTGTTGCTTCTAGTAGTTCTCTTGATTCCACTAATGATTCTCTTAGCCAAGTTACACTTGAGCAAGAAAATAGCTTATTGAAGGGAATTATATAGAAAGGTGTTTACAAGAGCCTTGCCGTGAGTAAGCAATTCGAGGAAATTGTACGCAAGCAAGGAAGGCACTTGAAGAATCAAGGTGTTGGTTTTGAATGAAAGTTTAATGCCAATGGAGTTGAGTGGGAAGAAGATCAATACCCCAAGACGAAGTTTGTTCCTCAACGAGAGAAGTATGATCCTACTTCCTTCAAGGGAACACAAGCACAAGATGATCTTCCACCACAAGACCACAAGAACAAAGGCAAGGACAAGCTGCAAGAAGAGATTGATGCATTTGAAGAAGCACCCAAGGCCTCCTTCAAGTGGGTTCACAAGACTACGTCAAGTTCTACTTCATCAAGTACAACTACAACTCCAAGGATTCCCATCAAGATGATGTGGATCCCGAAGAAGAAGAACTAGAGAGTTCTTGAGGGTGACTCCGCCAACATTCTTCACTCATATCATTATGGCAAGAACAAGTGCAATCAACTTCCACATCTTGCACTAGTTCAAGGAGTCACAAACCCTCATGTTGGTAAGGCAAGGGACAAGGTAACCTAATGATTTCATGGACATCATCTTGTGTGTGCTTCACTCTATGTCTATGGATATTCTTGTTTGTTCCTTGTGGGACTAACCCATGTAGGTAAGTTGAAAGTGCAACTCACTCCAAAAGATTGCTCCAAATGATCAACATCAACATTGAGCATCCACATCTTCAACACCTACATGAAGTCATCATCGACAAAACCCAAGGTTAGTTCATTCCTCTAAGGGGGGATCTCACATATAGGGGGAGCTTAACTCTAAGAATTGAGTCAAAGCAACTCTAATGGTGTGAACACATCAATGCATTATGTAAAAGTGGTAACCCCACTTGAGCTTAAATGATGAGTATGACCTATGATCAAATGTTCTCATTTGACTCCTAAGTCAATATATTCATATATAGATGACCTAGTCATCGCCAATTGTTTGATAGATGCTAGAATTGGTTGTGCATGCTTTGCCACATATTTCATTTGCCATCTTATTATGTGAGCATGTTGGTGCATATTTTACACATTCAAGGACATCCACTTGTTGTTTTGATTGATTGGCTTCTTTTCTTTTTGCCAAGTGGATGGACAAGAATGCCTAAGAACCTTCTCTAGCTATCTGTGCTTTTCTTGTCTCAAACTCTATTCATGTTACATCACAAAATTTGATCAAGTCAGATTCGAACCACTCTGTGTGAGGAGCACTCGGAGTCCCCGATTCGTCATAGACTTAAACTTCCAAAACTTCTTTGTGATTCTCAGTCTGATCGATTCCTCCATTTCGGTCCTACCGAGATCATTAAGTTGATCTAAGTTTTCAATCTCGATGCAACCGATTTGAACTTTTCGGTCACACCGAGTTGCTGTAACTGTACACAGTTATGCATCTCGGTGCCACCGAGTTGTTCCACTCGGTCACACCGACAGGGTCGGGCTATATATAGTCAAGGGCAAAAATTTGGAAATTCCTCAGAACCCCTTCGCCCGCGCAACAGCTCGCTCTGCCATCCAAGGTCTCCAGATTGTCTCCTCGTCGCCAGTCGCCTCATGTCGCTGGTCTCCGCCGCCGTCAACGGATTTCGCCCCCGCCATTGCCGCTGTAGCGAGTTCATCGCCAAGCTAGGGTATGGACTCGATCACTATGCTATCCTCATCCGATTCCTAGCACATTGTGTTCTTATAGATTCTTGCCACAATTGAAACACTCCTATCCACTCAATGCAATCCGTAGATTAGATGAGATTCGAAATTTTAGGGTTAGGTTTCTGCCGAAACCATCTCGGACCCACCAAGTTGAAAAACTCGGTCCCACCGATTTGGCTTATGCCATTGCACTAGTAACTCCCGGTCTGACCGAGAATTGCTAATCGGTGAGACCAATTTTAGGACTTTGTGAAACCCTAGCAGTCTCGGCGCCACCGAACTGTGACTCGGTCCAACCGAGTTCATCACTTTAGGTTCCAAAACTGCTTCGGTATCACCGAGTTTGAAAATCGATTGATCCGAAATGCTTTCTGTGGAAAACTAAAACTGTTTTTTTGAATCATTCTTTTGCAAAAATATCTGCATTTTGTGATGCTCATCCACTCTATCTCATCTATAACTCTTCACAGGGTTAGCGATCGGTGTTTGCAGATGTCGGACGGAGTGACAGCGAACAGTCGTCAAGAGCAGATTGACATGAGCAAGGGCACTAGTCCCTCAAGTTCTTCAGATGATGGGAGCAGAAGCACTCCAAGTAATCTGCCTAAGGCTGCTACCAGGCAAAGGAGGAAGAGAACTTCAGACTCTGAAGTTGAGGACTACAAAGCTGAAGAGGATGAGGCTACTTCCAAGAAAGTAGTGCTCAAAAAGGAGTATGTCTCAGCACATAGCACAAAGCCTGGACTGAACAAGAAAGTTCCTGCCAAGAGGACACCAATGCCCAAGGCCAGAAGGTCCACTCAAGTGCCTGAACAGACTGAACCCAAGGAGGCACCTAAAAAGAAAGTCACATCTTCCAAACCCAAGAAAGTTCCTACTGGAGAAACTATGAAGTTTACCATTGAATCAGAGGATGAAGCTGCTCAGGACAAGAAGAAGAAGAGAGCAAGAACCACAACTGCCCAGGTTCTTGGAAAGCCCTCAATGAGAAGAGATTCTGAAGAGGAAGAAGAGGTTGCTGCACCAGCACCCAAGGCACCAAAGCTTATGGGTGATGCTATTAGATCAGGGGCTGCAACATCTAAGCCCAAGGAAGCACCCAAAGCTGCCCCCAAGGCCAAGCTTGCACCAAAGAGGAATACCAAGAGTATTCCAGCTGCTGAGAAGAACAAGGCCCCAGTGCCTAATGTTGTTGATGAATAAGATGAAGAAGGATAGGTCCTAAGGAAGCTCAAGCCCAAGATACCAGACCACAATGATGCCCATCCTGTGGCTGAGGACATGAGGATCAGGAAGGACTCAGGGTTGAGGATATGGAGGATGGAAGATCCATATGCCTCAAGGAGAAGAACTGCTGTTGATTACAGGTTCCATACAAAGGAACAGCAGGACTTCTATGAGACAATCTTGTTGGATAAGAAGCTCATAGTATGTGATATGAGGTGGGTCGACTGGACATACATAAAGGACAATGAAGAGCACTATCCTGGAGTGCAAGAAAGTTTTGTTGCTTGTGGAGTTGCTTATTTTGTTGGGCAAAAGCTCACCAACTGGAATGATGAACTTATCATGCAATTCTACTCCACAGCACACTTCTATCCAGATGGGAGGATAGTTTGGATGACAGAAGGCACCAGGTACCAGTCAACTATTGAGGAATGGGCAAGACTGATCAATGCCCCAAAGGAAGATGAAGATGACCTGGACATTTATGCCAGGAAGAAGATGGACCACAATTCCATGGCACACATGTACGAGGAGATCCCAGACAAGGCTGTTGAAACACATAAGTTTGGACCGGTCCACTTCCTTCTGTCAGGACTACCAACTATCAACTGGATTCTGAGGCACACTCTATTGCCTAAGTCTGGTGACCACAACATGATCAGAGGGCATGCAATCAACATCTTGCATTTGTTTGATGTGCCACAGAAGTTTAAGGTCATGAGCCTTATGATTGAAACCATTAAGAGGACTGCAGCAGATCAGAAGAGGAGCTGTGGATATGCCCCTCAGATTCAGGAGTTGATTAACTCAAAAATGGGCACATGGAAATATCAATTGGATAAGGAACATTTTCTACTTTATCCAGACTTTGAGGACAATGAGGTTGCATGAATGAGAATGATCCATCATCAGTACATGCTCAAGAGAAGAAGGAGAAGGCAAGGAAGGAGAAGGCTGCCAAGATGCCAACTCAAGAGGAGGCATCTGAGTATTTCTTGAAGAACAAGCAGGAGCAGCTTGGTTACTTAATAGCATCAACACTGAGGATTGAGAAAGGACTGGCCACCCTCACTCAAAATCAGGAGAGCTTGGAAAGAATCTTGGAACTCAAATTCCATGACCTTGATGTCAAAGTAACTGAGATTCAGTCAGTTGTAGAGCAGCTGCAGGATGACATGCAGGAGAGGCAGGGCAAGACTACCACTAATGTGTTTGCCAGAGTGCCTAGAGCCTAGAGGTCAGTTGCACTGCCTGTGACAGACACCAGAGCAACATCATCTGCACCATCTACAGCTCCTACAGCTCCATGCAACCAGCTCCAGCATCAACTCCAGCACCCTCTACTTCAGCTGAAGATCAAGCCTGAGAGTCGATCTAGCACTATGCATTTTCTATGAACTTTTTGGTAACTTGTTGCCAAAGGGGGAGAAAAATGTATAGATCATAGGCTTCGAGAGAGAGAGTGTTGCTTTTGTTCTCTCTTGTTTTGATTTGGTGGTTAAAACTTGTTTGCTTTTGATTGTTTGAGATACTATGCTTGTGAGACATTGATGATCATGTATTTGATCATAAGCTACACTTATGCATGTTTGATGATATTATCTTATCTATCCTATCTGATCATTCACTTTGCTTGGTGATGAGTGCATGCATTCAATCTTTATCATTTTGAGCGCTCCAGCAAGATGTATGTGACATGGAAGAGTAACCCATGAGCCTAATTCATTGTGCATTTGCAGTCCAAAGCAAATCTTAAACCATGCACAAATTTAGGGGAGCTCTTCCTTATCACACACTTCTCAAAGCGATGATGTTGTTTAATCTTATTATCATTTGTCGAAGCTTTGATCTATATGTTGTCATCAATTACCAAAAAGGGGGAGATTGAAAGTGCAACTATCCCTAGGTGGTTTTGGTAATTCATAACAACATATAGCTCATTGAGCTAATGCTTTTCCAAGACTATTATTTCAGGAAAGCTCAATGACTGGCATGTCATGGATGATGAAAGTGGATCCCTCAAAATACTAAGGACAAATGATTGGCTCAAGCTCAAAAGCTCAAGACTCTTCATTTTATATTTTAGTGATCCAAGATCACATTGAGTCTATAGGAAAAGCCAATACTATCAAGGAGGGATGAGGTGTTGCTTAATGAGCCTCTTGCTTCATGTGGTTAGTGATATGCTCCAAAACCCTCAGCTACTTTCCCACATCCACAAATGACCTAAACCTAAAGCCAAAATTGGTCACACCGATTCTTCCTATCCGGCGCCACCGATTTCAAAAGTCATAGCCACTACCACAAACGCTAAGCAAATCGGTTCTACCGATAGGGATCTCGGTCTCACCGAGATGGGATTATCATCCCTCTGTTTCCCTTCGTAACGTTTCGGTCTAACCAAAGTGAGCGATCGGTCCCACCGAGATTGCAATGTAAACTCTTTGTTTCCTTTTTGTAACATTTCGGTCTCACCGAAAAGAGCAAATCGGTCTCACCGAGTTACCTGACCAACTCTCTGGAAAGCTTATTACCAAAATCGGTCTCACCGAGTTTGTGTAATCGGTCTTACCGAGATTACATTATGCCCTAACCCTAACCGAATCGATCTTACCGAGTCGCATGTCAGTCCCACCGAAAATCACTAACGGTCACTAGCTTTACTAAATCGGTCTGACCGAGTCTGTTGAATCGGTCCCACCGAGTTTGGTAAATTGTGTGTAACGGTTAGATTTTGTGTGGAGGCTATATATACCCCTCCACCTCCTCTTCATTCGTGGAGAGAGCCATCAGAACAAACCTACACAGTGGAAATGATTATGAACATGAGACACAATACATGTCTGCTGAAGATGCTGACAGGTATGAGAGTTTAGTTGCTCAACGTCTTTTGATTGTGCGGGTAACACAAGCTGAACAAAATCAGAGGCACAATTTGTACCATACAAAGCAAGTTGTGAAGGAACATTATGTCCGTGTCATCATTGATGGAGGGAGCTGCAACAACTTGGCTAGCATGGATATGGTGCAGAAGCTATCTCTCATCACAAGACCACATCCACATCCTTACTACATCCAATGGTTCAACAATAGCGGCAAGGTTAATGTAACATGTAGTGTTCGTGTGCATTTTAGTATCTCTACGTATGTTGATTATGTTGATTGCGATGTGGTACCCATGCAAGCATGTTCCTTATTACTTGATAGACCATGGCAATTCGATAAAAATTATGTACACCATGGTAGAAACAATCAGTACTCTTGTTCATAATGATAAACATATTACTTTGCTTCTTATGTCCCCTGATTCTATTTTGAAAGATGATATTAATATAGCTAGTAAGCAAATCAGGAGCAAAATAAGAGTGAAAATTAGATTGTGGCAAAAGAATTTAAGCAACAAATGACGCCTAATAATAAAACATCTAGTGTTGCTTCTGAAATTAAATTGAAAAGTGGATGTTTACTTGCCACCAAATCTGATATTGATTTTCTAGATATCAGCAAATCTGTTTTCTACGCTTTTGTGTGCAAAGAGGCATTATTTTCATTCGAGGATGTGCCTTCCTCTTTGCCTCCTACTATCACTAACATTTTGCAGGAGTTCACTGGCGTATTTCCAAAAGACGTGCAACCGAGATTACCACCTATTTGAGGGATTGAGCATAAGATTGACTTAATTCCTGGTGCGTCGCTACCAAACTGTGCGCCATACCGTACCAATCCAGAGGAGACGAAGGAGATTATCATCAAGTCCAAGAGCTGCTCGACAATGGTTATATACGTGAATCGCTTAGTCCTTATGTTGTTCCTATTATACTAGTGCCTAAAAAGGATGGTACATTGCATATGTGTGTTGATTGTAGAGGCATTAATAATATTACTATTCATTATCATCATCCGATTCCTAGGCTAGATGACAAGCTTGATGAATTGAGTGGCTCTACAATATTCTCCAAAGTTGATTCACGTAGTGGACACCATCAAATTCGTATGAAATTTGGGGGTGAATGGAAAATAAGATTTAAACTAAGTTTGGATTATATGAGTGGCTAGTCATGCCTTTTGAGTGAACTGATGCACCTAGTACTTTCATGTGATTAACGAATGAAGTTTGGACGATTTGTGGTAGTTTACTTTGATGATATGCTGATTTACAGCAGATCTTTGGAGGAACATTTCGAACATTTACGTGTTGTTTGTATTGCTCTACGTGATGCATGTTTCTTTGATGACCTTGGGAAGTGCACCTTTTGCATCGACCGAGTATCTTTTCTTGGCTATGTTGTTACTCCACAGGGAATTGAAGTTGACAAAGCCAAGATTGAAGCTATTGAGAGTTGGCCGCAGCCCAAAACAGTCACACAAGTGAGGAATTTTCTTGGCCTCGCTGGTTTCTATAGGCGTTCTGTGAGAGATTTCAACACCATTGCTGCACCTCTCAATGAGCTTACAAAGAGGGATGTGCCTTTTGTTTGGGGTACCGCATAGGAATAAGACTTCATGGCACTGAAAGATAAGTTGACACATGCTCCTTTACTCCAACTTCCTAATTTTAATAAGACTTTTGAGCTTGAATGTGATGCTAGTGGAATTGGATTAGGAGGTGTCTTATTAAAAGATGGCAAACCCATTGCATACTTTTCTTAAAAATTGAGTGGTCCTAGTCTGAACTATTCTACTTATGATAAAGAATTATATGCTCTTGTTCGGACCTTAGAAACATGTCAACATTATTTATGGCCCAAACAATTTGGTATACATTCTGATCATGATTCTTTAGAACACAATAAAAGTCAAGCAAAAATGAACCGTCAACAAGCTAAATGGGTTGAATTCATTGAGACTTTCCCTTATGTCATTAAACACAAGAAGGGTAAAGAAAATGTTATTTTTGATACATTGTCTCGTCGTTATACTATGCTTTCACAACTTGACTTTAAAATATTTGGTTTAGAGACTATCAAAGATCAATATGTGCATGATCCTGAATTTAAAGATGTATTGCAGAAATGTAAAGAAGGGAGAACATGGAACAAGTTCATTGTTAACGATGGAATTATCTTTCGTGCAAACAAGCTATGCATTCCAGCTAGCTCCGTTCATCTTTTGTTGTTGCAGGAGGCGCATAGAGGAGGATTAATGGGACACTTTGGCGTCTAGAAGATAGAGGACCTACTTGCTACACATTTCTTTTGGCCAAAGATGAGATGGGATGTTGAGTGTTTTGTTGCTCGCTGCACTACATGTCAAAAAGCTAAGTCACGACTCAATCCTCATGGTTTATATATGCCTTGGCCTGTACCTAGTGTTCCATGGGAGGATATATCTATGGACTTTGTTTTAGGTTTACCTCGAACAAAGAAGGAGAGGGATAGCGTATTTGTTGTCGTGGATAGATTTTTGAAAATAGCACACTTTATACCATGTCATAAAAGCGATGATGTTGCTAATGTTCCTAATTTGGTCTTTCGTAAAATTATTTGCTTGCATGGTGTGCCAAATACAATTGTTTCAGATCGTGATACTAAGTTTCTTAGCCACTTTTGGAGATGCTTATGGGCTAAGTTGGGGACTGAATTGCTTTTTAGTACTACATGTCATCCCCAAACAGATGGACAAAATGAAGTACTCAATAGAACATTGTCTGCTCTGCTTAGGGTTGTTTTGAAGAACAGGAAAATATTGGAAGAATGCTTGCCTCATATTGAATTTGCTTATAATCGCTCACTGCATTGTACTACTAAGATGTGCCCTTTTGAGATTGTGTATGGTTTCCTACCTCGTACACCCATTGATTTGTTGCCTCTTCCATGTTCGGAGAAGGTTAATTTTGATCCTAAACAATGTGTTGAATTGATCTTTAAAATGCATGGGTTAACTAAGGAGAACATTGAGCGTATGAATGCTAAATATAAACTTGCTAGAGATAAGGGTAGAATACATGTCATTTTTGCACCTGGTGATCTTATTTGGTTACATTTGTGTAAGGATAGATTTCCTTATTAGCGCAAATCAAAGCTAATGCCATGTGCTCATGATCCTTTTAAGGTGTTAGAGAAAATAAATGATAATGCATATAAACTTGATCTACCTGCAGATTTTGGGGGTAGTCCCACTTTTAACATTGCAGATTTGAAGCCATATTTGGGTGAGGAAGATGAGCTTTGCTACCTCTTGAGCACTGCGTTGGCTTTCCCTTGAAGAGTAAAGGGTGATGCAACAAAGTAGCGTAAGTATTTCCCTCAGTTTTTGAGAACCAAGGTATCAATCCAGTAGGAGGCTCCTCACAAGTCCCTCGTACCTACACAAACAAACAAGAACCTCGCAACCAATGCGATAAAGGGGTTGTCAATCCTTCATCAGAACTTCAGAAAGTGAGATCTGATAGAGATAATAAGATAATATAAATATTTTTGGTATTTTTATGATATAGATTGGAAAGTAAAGATGCAAATAAAGTAGATTGGAAACTTATATGATAAAAGATAGACCCGGGGGCCATAGGTTTCACTAGTGGCTTCTCTCAATATAGCATAAGTATTATGGTGGGTGAACAAATTACTGTCGATCAATTGATAGAAAAGTGCATACTTATGAGAATATCTAGGCGTGACCATGTATATAGGCATCACGTCCGTGACAAGTAGACCGAAACGATTCTGCATCTACTACTATTACTCCACACATCGACCGACTCTTGCCTGCATCTAGAGTATTAAGTTCATAAGAACAAAGTAACGCATTAAGAAAGATGACATGATGTAGAGGGATAAACTCAATCAATATGATATAAACCCCATCTTTTTATCCTCGATGGCAACAATACAATACGTGCCTTACTGCCCCTGCTGTCACTGGGAAAGGACACCGCAAGATTGAACCCAAAGTTAAGCACTTCTCCCATCATAAGAAAGATCAATCGAGTAGGCCAAACCAAACTGATAATTCGAAGAGACTTGCAAAGATAACCAATCATACATAAAAGAATTCAGAGGAGATTCAAATATTTCTCATAGATAAACTTGGTCATAAACCCACAATTCATCGGATCTCGACAAACACACCGCAAAAAGAGTTACATCGAATAGATCTCCAAGAAGATCGAGGAGAACTTTGTATTGAGATTCAAAGAGAGAGAAGAAGCCATCTAGCTAATAAGTATGGACCTGAAGGTCTGTGGTAAACTACACACAACTCATCAAAGAGGCTATGGTGTTGATGTAAAATCCCTCCATGGTCGATTCCCCCTCCGGCGGAGCGCCGGCGAAGGCTCCAAGATGGGATCTCGCGGATACAGAAGGTTGTGGCAATGGAAATAGTTTTTCGTGGTGCTCCTGGATGTTTTCAAGGTATGGAGGTATATATAGGCGAAGGAGGTAGGTCAGGGGAGCCACGAGGGGCCCACGAGTGTGGGGGAGCGCCCACCCCCCTAGGGCGCGCCCTCCTGCCTCGTGGCCGCTTTGGCTGCTTCTTTTCGTCCACTCCAAGTCTCCTGGATTGCGTTTGTTCCAAAAAAGATCGCTCCCGAAGGTTTCATTCCGTTTGGACTCCGTTTGATATTCCTTTTCTTCGAAACACTAAAATAGGCAAAAAACAGCAATTCGGGTTGGGCCTCCGGTTAGTAGGTTAGTCCCAAAATTGATATAAAAGTGTAAAGTAAAGCCCATAAACATCCAAAACGGGTAATATAATAGCATGGAACAATCAAAAATTATAGATACATTGGAGACATATTAAGCATCCCGAAGCTTAATTCCTGCTCGTCCTCGAGTAGGTAAATGATAAAAACAGAACTTTTGATGTGGAATGCTACCTAGCATATTCTCAATGTAATTTTCTTTATTGTGGCATGAATGTTCAGATCCAAAGGATTCAAAATAAAAGTTCATATTGACATAAGAAATAGTAATACTTCAAGCATGCTAACAAAGCAATCATGTCTTCTCAAAATAACATGTCTAAAGAAAGTTCATCCCTACCAAATCATATAGTTAGGTTATGTTTCATTTTCATCACGCAAAATACTCCCATCATGCATAACCCCGGTTGCAGCCAAGCAATTGGTTCATACTTTTTAACGCGCTTCAGCTTTTTTCAACTCTCACGCAATACATGAGCGTGAGCCATGGATATAGCACTATGGGTGGAATAGAATATGATGATGGAGATTGTGTCGAGAAGACAAAAAGGGAGAAAGTCTCACGTTGATGAGGCTAATCAACGGGCTATGGAGATGCCCATCAATTGATGTCAACATGAGGAGTATGGATTGCCATGCAACGGATGCACTAGAGCTATAAATGTACGAAAGCTCAACAAAAGAAACTAAGTGGGTGTGCATCCAACTTGCTTGCTCATGAAGACCTAGGGCATTTTGAGGAAGCCCATCATTGGAATATACAAGCCAAGTTCTGTAATGAAAAATTCCCACTAGTATATGAAAGTGACAACATAAGAGACTCTCTGTATGAAGAACATGGTGCTACTTTGAAGCACAAGTGTGGAAAAGGATAGTAACATTGTCCCCCCCTTTTTATTTTCTTTTTTTGGGCCTTTATTTTTTCTTTTTATTTTTTATTTGGCCTTTCTATTTTCTTTTCTTTTCTTTTTTGGGACTTTTTTTCCTTTCTTTTTTTATAAGGGACAATTCTCTAATAATGATGATCATCACACTTCTATTTATTTACAACTCAGGAATTACAACTCGATACTAGAACAAGATATGGCTCTATATGAATGCCTCCGGCGGTGTACCGGGATGGGCAATGAATCAATAGTGACATGTATGAAAAATGATGCATGGTGGCCTTGCCACAAAAATGATGTCAACTACATGATCATGCAAGGCAATATGACAATGATGATGCGTGTCATGATAAACGCAACGGTGGAAAGTTGCATGGCAATATATCTCGGAATGGCTATGGAAATGCCATAATAGGTAGGTATGGTGGCTGTTTTAAGGAAGATGTGAGGAGGTTTATGTGTGATAGAGCGTATCATATCACGGGGTTTGGATGCACTGGCGAAGTTTGCACCAACTCTCAAGGTGAGAAAGGGCAATGCACGGTACCGAAGAGGCTAGCAATGATGGAAAGGTAAGAGTGCGTATATGCCATGGACTCACATTAGTCATAAAGAACTCATATACTTATTGCAAAAGTTTTATTAGCCCTTGAAGCAAAGTACTACAACGTGTGCTCCTAGGGGGGAGGTTGGTAGGAGTTAACCATCGTGCGCCCCCGACCTCCAGACATAAGGAAGGCAATCAAAAGAGCACCCCATGCAACTAATTTGTTACACAACTTTTACCATACGTGCATGCTACGGGACTTTCCAACTTCAACACAAGTATTCCTCAATTTCATAATTACCCAACTAGCATGACTCTAATATTACCACCTTTATATCTCAAAACAATTATGAAGCATCAAATTGATCATAGAATCCAATTCACTTCCTATGATAGTTTTTATTATACCCAACTTGGATGCCCATCATTCTAGGACCAATTTTATAACCATAGAAAACACCATGCTATTCTAAAAGACTCTCAAAATAATATAAGTGAAGCATGAGAGATCAATAATTTCTACAAAATAAAACCACCTCTGTGCTCTAAAAAGTATAAGTGAAGCACTAGAGCAAAGACTATCTAGCTCAAAAGATATAAGTGAAGCACATAGAATATTCTAATAAATTCCAAATCATGTGTGTCTCTCCCAAAAGGTGTGTACAGCAAGGATGATTGTGGTAAACTAAAAAGCAAAGACTCATATCATACAAGATGCTCCAAGCAAAACACATATCATGTGATGAATAAAAATACAGCTCCAAGTAAAGTTACCGATAGACGAAGACGAAAGTGGGGATGCCTTCTGGGGCATCCCCAAGCTTAGGCTTTTGGTTGTCCTTGGATTATCTTGGGGTGCCATGGGCATCCCCAATCTTAGGATCTTGCCACTCCTTATTCCATAGTCCATCAAATCTTTACCCAAAACTTGAAAACTTCACAACACAAAACTCAACAGGAAATCTCATGAGCTCCATTAGTGCAAGAAAGAAAAACCACCACTTAAGGTGCTGTAATGAACTCATTATTTATTTATATTGGTGTTAAACCTACTGTATTCCCACTTCTCTATAGTTCATACCCCCCGATACTAGCCATAGATGCATCAAAATAAGCAAACAACACACGAAAAACAGAATCTGTTAAAAACAGAGCAGTCTGTAGCAATCTATCACTTTCGAATACTTCTGGAACTCTAAAATCCTACCAAAATAGGAAGTCCTAGTAAATTTGTCTATTGATTTACTTCAACAATAATCAACTAAAAATCGTGTTTCTGTGATTTATTAAAATTATTCTCCTGCGCGCAAAAGTTTCTGTTTTTCAGCAAGATCAAATTAACTATCACCGTAGGTTATCCTATAGGTTCTACTTGGCACAAACACTAATTAAAACATAAAACCACATCTAAACATAAGCTAGATGATTTATTTATTGAATAAAAGCAAGGAAAAATATTGGGTTGTCTCCCAACAAGAGCTTTTCTTTAAAGCCTTTTTAGCTAGGCATTGAGATTTCAATGATGCTCACATGAAAGACAAGAATTGAAGCATAAAGAGAGCATCATAAAACATGTGACAAACACACTTAAGTATAACATACTTCCTATGCATAGGTTTTTTATAAGCAAACAAATTATCAAGGCAACAAAACTAGCATATGCAAGGAAGAAGACGATAGCAATCTCAACATGAAGAGAGGTAATATAGTAACATGAAAATTTCTACAACCATATTTTCCTCTCTCGTAATAATTACATGTAGGATCGTAGGCAAATTCAACAAAATAGCTATCACATGACATATTCTCAACACGATCCGCATGCATGTCAAGTTGACACTCTTCCAAAATAGTGGGATTATCATTAACTAAAGTCATGACCTCTCCAAACCCACTTTTATCAAAAAATACCATAAGATTGAACATTCTCCAAATATGTGGGATCTAAAGTTGACACTCTTCAAAACCCACTTTCAATATTATTTCAAACACTATTATCAATCTCATATTCCTCATGGGGCCTAAATAAATTTTCAAGATCATAAGAAGAATCACCCCAATCATGATCATTGCAACAAGTAGTAGACATAGCAAAACTAGCATCCCCAAGATTAGGGGTTTGCATACTATTAGCACAATTGACATCAAGAGAATTTATAGTAAAATCATTGCAATCATGCTTTTTATTCAAGGAGCTATCATGAATCTCTTCATAAAGTACTTCATCACACTTTTAAGATTCACAAATTTCAAGCAAAACTTCATAAAGATAATCTAGTGCATAGAACTCACTAGCAATTGGTTCATCATAATTGGATCTCTTAAAAAGATTAGCAAGCGGATGAGGATCCATAGATCTTAGGTTCTCTGTTTAGCAATAAATAAACAACTATTCCAACCAAACAAGCAAACGAGTCAACTAAGACATCAAAGCAAATGAAAAGACGAACAGAAGAAGGGCGAATAAAACGGCAAGGGTGAAGTGGGGGAGAGGAAAACGAGAGGAAATTGGAAAATAATGTAATGCGAGGGAGATGAGTTTGTGATGGGCACTTGGTATGTCTTGACTTGAGCGAAGACCTTCCCGGCAACGGTGCCAGAAATTCTTCTTGCTACCTCTTGAGCACTGCGTTGGTTTTCCCTTGAAGAGAAAAGGGTGATGCAGCAAACTAGCGTAAGTATTTCCCTCAGTTTTTGAGAACCAAGGTATCAATCCAGTAGGAGGATCGTCACAAGTCCCTCGTACCTACACAAACAAACAAGAACCTCGCAACCAACGCGATAAAGGGGTTGTCAATCCCTTCACGGTAACTTGTGAAAGTGAGATCTGATAGAGATAATAAGATAAGATAAATATTTTTGGTATGTTTATGATATAGATTGGAAAGTAAAGATGCAAATAAAGTACATTGGAAACTTATATGATAAAAGATAGACCCGGGGGCCATAGGTTTCACTAGTGGCTTCTCTCAATATAGCATAAGTATTATGATGGGTGAACAAATTACTATCGAGCAATTGATAGAAAAGTGCATAGTTATGAGAATATCTAGGCATGATCATGTATATAGGCATCACGTCCGCGACAAGTAGACCGAAACGACTCTGCATCTACTACTATTACTCCACACATCGACCGACTCTTGCCTGCATCTAGAGTATTAAGTTCATAAGAACAGAGTAACGCATTAAGAAAGGTGACATGATGTAGAGGGATAAATTCAGACAATATGATATAAACCCCATCTTTTTATCCTCGATGGCAACAATACAATACGTGCCTTGCTTCCCCTGCTGTCACTGGGAAAGGACACCGCGAGATTGAAACCAAAGCTAAGCACTTCTCCCATTGCAAGAAAGATCAATCGAGTAGGCCAAACCAAACTGATAATTCAAAGAGACTTGCAAAAATAACCAATCATACATAAAAGAATTCAGAGGATATTCAAATATTTCTCATAGATAAACTTGATCATAAACCCACAATTCATCATATCTCGACAAACACACCGCAAAAAGAGTTACATCGAATAGATCTCCAAGAAGATCAAGGAGAACTTTGTATTGAGATTCAAAGAGAGAGAAGAAGCCATCTAGCTAATAACTATGGACCCGAAGGTCTGTGGTAAACTACTCACAACTCATCGGAGAGGCTATTGTGTTGATGTAGAAGCCCTCCATGGTTGATTCCCCCTCCGGCAGAGCGCCGACGAAAGCTCCAAGATGGGATCTCGCGGATACAAAAGGTTGCGGTGGTACAAATAATTTTTCTGGTGCTCCTGGATGTTTTAGGTTATGGAGGTATATAAAGGCGAAGGAGGAAGGTCAGGGGAGCCACGAGGGGCCCACGAGGGTGGGGGGCGCGCCCACCCCCTAGGGCTCGCCCTCCTGCCTCATGGCCGCCTCGGCTGCTTCTTGACGTCCACTCCAAGTCTCCTGGATTGCGTTTGTTCCAAAAAGATCACTCCAGAAGGTTTCATTCCGTTTGGACTCCGGTTGATATTCCTTTTCTTCGAAACACTGAGATAGGCAAAAAAACAGCAATTCGGGCTGGGCCTCCGGTTAGTAGGTTAGTCCCAAAAATGATATAAAAGTGTAAAGTAAAGCCCATAAACATCCAAAATGGGTAATATAATAGCATGGAACAATCAAAAATTATAGATACGTTGGAGACGTATCAAGCTTCCGTCGAGGACGACTTCATTTCAAGTAGGGGAGGATGATGAGGACATAAATACCATTGTTACACCCACAGCCCCTGCTGCTATACATACTGGACCAATTACTCGAGCTCGTGCACGCCAGTTGAATTACTAGATACTTTTGTTTCTTGGTAACGATTCTAATGTTCATGAGAATATGATGCTGCCTAAATTGGATACATTTGTTTTGCTTACAAATGAAGGGCCTAGCTTGTATAAGAAAGATGAACCTTGGAGCAAGTTCAAGCATGGAGATGATGGTATGCGCAAGGGGAACAAGAATGGAGTTTCAAGTGATGATTTCAGGACTTTGAAGCCACCATAATGAGTGCATGAAGGCTTGGACGAAATATACAAGATGACACTTCCTAAATTTCGTCCAGATAGTTTTATAGGTGTTGTGTCGCCTTATCATTGGGCCAGGCCCATGTAATTTCGAAATACTTGAGTATAGGCTGTTTTTAGAGTCCGTATGTGTGGATAAAAAGAGTTAGGGTTGTTTTCCGACCCCTCCTTCAAGGGCCACGAAATTCCCCCCTCTTCCTCCATATATACAGCCCTTAGGGCGCCGTATAGACTTTGGGTTTTGTTATATTAAAAGTTTCCCATAGCTGCTACTTTGCATACTTTGTTTGTGTTTAACGACCAGACCAAGATGTCACAGAACCCCACCTTCATTAATAAAGCTTTCCTCTTATATTCGCAATATCCTGATTGTAATTTTAGTTTCTTGCGTGTACTCTGTTTGTGTGCAGAAAACAGACCCTCGTGGTCAGGTTGATCGTGCTTCGGCGTGGTCAATAACCTCTCGGAGTTGGCTTAGCGATTGCTAAGGCGCGACGTCCTCGCATGTTTCATAGTCAGATCGTCAAAGTCTACTCCACCAAAAATGATAACCACCATCTCATCGAAAGGCGGGACATCTTTGCCTCTATCGGGATAGACCCACCAATGATAGCAGGCAGATAATAGCTTCACTTGAAAAATACAGATAATGGCTCCTTTACTGTTGTTTCCCACCGAACATGAAACCCATAGTAGATACCTAAGATTAACCAGACAATAGAAAAATACTATTCATTGGTGCCCCGATATGTACCCCGCAACCATTTAAAAACTCAAGTATGAGCATTAGTTTGGACCTGACTCGGAGTCTACGAGGTGAACAGGATGATAAATTGGCAGGTAATATTAAGTGATGCATAACGTAAGCAGACATGAAAGAGTGTGGCCCCTCTTGTGAACCCGTGTAGTCCTGAAGTTCATCTACATAGTTGATGATGGTCATGCAATTGTGGTGGCTGCCAGTGGTGGGGAAGAAGATTTGAGGCGGCAAAAGACAGTCTGGAGGGAGGATTGACAATGCCATGGACCTAGGGTAGGGTCATAGGCCTGACCTATACGCCCTACCCAAGGTCACTACCCTAGAATCAAGGACATTGAAAGTATAGCAAGAGATACCGACTGTAGTAACCATGGAGTGCAATCCACTCGACCAGTTATCTCACTCGGATACCCCCAAATTCACTCGACCAAGATGAAGTCATTCTACCATACAAGAAACTACTCGGAGTATAGAAGACCTAGAGTCACTCAGGATGGAAGTGGTCAGGCGTTCACTCCGTAGTCTTAAAGATCATTAATAGCACTTTATAGCTAGCGTTACCAGTAACGCCATGTCTTAGTGTACACTGAACCCTATAATGGGGGATGGCTGGGGTCCTCGCTCACTCTATATAAGCCACCCCCTCCTCTGGGACAAGGGTTCGCACCCCCGTAACACACACACACCCATATTTCAGTCGACCGCCTCAGGGCACCGGGACGTAGGGCTTTTACCTCCTCCGAGAGGGGCCTGAACTCTTAAAGTCGTGTGTACAATCTCGCTGTAGTTAGGGCCTTGCCTCCTCATATGTACCCCCTACTCTTACTATGAGACTTAGTACCATGACAGTTGGCGCCCACTATGGGGCAAAGCGTCTTAGCAACTTCCGGCGAGGTTGCATTTTTTCCGATCTTGATCAACATGGTTTTCGGCAGTGGTTTGGTCATGGGCTGCGAGTTCCGACTCGGCGTGCTCACTTTCGTCGCCGACGACTCCGCTTGGCTCCAAGGAGCCCCCTCGATGTCGAGGCTCTTCCGATCCGCGGGGCGTCGCACTTTCGTGTGAGTGCTTGCGGCGTTCTCCTACGACAGTCGTCGACTCTGTATCGATCGGTCCTCGCATCATCTGCTCACTCCACTTGACGCTGCCACAAGCGATCTGGTTACTCGCGGCTCCAGTGGTGGGTAAAGCATGCGGTGGCCCGTCAGACGGCCACCCCTCAAGTCGCAACGATCGAGCCCGTCGAATTTCTCTATGGTCTAGTCAACCTGTACAAGGTTTGGTCGACCGGAACAGAGCATACAGAGAAGGGTTGGATAGAGATCGACCCAGTGGAAGCAGAGTGCACGTTTCCGGCCCCAAGTGCTTCGGAAGAGCCATCCGAGCTGCTGAGATCCCTCACAACTTCAGGTTAGCGACGGGCGTAAGTAAGTTCACCAGAGAGTCGAAGCCCGACACTTGGTTGGAGGATTACCGAGTGGTTGTGCACATTGGTGGTGGCTACGATGAGGTGGCCTTGAAACACCTCCCTTTGATGCTTGAGAGTTCTGCCAGAGCGTGGTTGAATCAGTTGGCCCCTGGGAGTATTTTCAATTGGGAAGAGTTGGGCCGAGTGTTTACCAAAACATTTGAGGGCACCTGCAAGCGACCTGCTGGTTTAACAGAATTGTAGCATCGTGTGCAGAAACAGAATGAGACTTTGAGAGACTATATCCAGAGGTGGACTACCCTTCATCACAAAGTGGAGAATGTGTCGAAGCACCAAGCAGTTTGTGCCTTTAAAGAAGGAGTTCGCTACAGAGAGCTCAATATGAAGTTCGGCTGGACCGGAGACATGTCTCTGACTCGGATGATGGAGATTGACACTCGATACGCTAATGGCGAAGAGGAGGACCGACTCCGGAGTGGTAAAAATAAGTCAGTCGCCCAGGATACCGGAGGAGGAAACTCCAGTCGGAAGCAGAAACAAAAAGCTGAGGCGACAGGTCCTGCTGAGGCAGCAATTTTGAATCTAGGGAAGTTCAAGGGGAAGCCTAAAGGGCCTTCGACCCCTAAAAAAGTGAAAGATCAAGCGGGAAATGATGTGCTTGATTTACCGTGTCATATACACACCAAAAAGGATGAAGAAGGAAATTTGATTCTTCCCAAGCATACCACTCGACAGTGTCGACTCCTGATTCAAAGTTTCTGAGAGAGCCAGCCCAGTGAAAAGGACAAGGAGTCCGATAAGGAGGAGGGCAAAGAGGAAGATGGTGGTTACCCCAATGTTAATGCCACTTTGGTGATTTTTGCTGACCTCGAGAGCAAAAGACGACTGAAAGTTATTAACAAAGAAGTAATCATGGTTGCTCCGGCAATGACGAGATATTTCAAGTGGTCAAAAACCCCTATTACGTTCGACCAGTCCGGCCACCCAGCACATATTGCTACCCCTGGGCGGCAAGCATTTGTGGTCGACCCAGTTGTTGGGGGCACTCAACTGACTAAGGATTTGATGGAAGGTGGCAGTGGATTGAATATATTGTATGCTGAGGCCCTCCGAGGGATGGGCATTCCGATGTCCAAGCTCAGTGAGAGTAACATGAGATTCCATGGTGTCATCCTAGGAAAGAAAGTCGACTCACTTGGTCAGATCACTCTTGATGTGGTTTTCGGTGATTCAAAGAATTACTGCAAGGAAAAGTTGACGCTTGAGGTGGTGGATTTTGACAGTGCCTATCATGCCATTCTAGGCAGACCTGCTTATGCTTGTTTCATGGCTTGACCGTGTTACGTGTACCTGAAGTTGTAGATGCCTGGCCCCAATGGCGTGATCGCAGTCACTGGAAATCGGCAGAGAGCAGAAGATTGCCTCCAGAAGGGCTCAAAGATCACGGACAAACAGATGGTAGCAGTAAAAATGCAAGAATTCCAGAAGAATGCAAATCCGAGTGCTTTGTTGCATGCTAAGAGACCTGCTTCAGAGTCTGCATTTTAGTCGTCTGGTGAAACAAATCCGGTTCACAATCACCCGACCGATCCCAATGCTGCTCCGACTCATATCTCAACAACACTCGACGGCAAATAGGAAGAAGCGCTCATCTAGTTCCTCCGTGAGAACTGGGACATCTTTGCATGGAAACCATCTAACATGCCGGGTGTACCCAGGGGACTGGCTGAGCACCGTTTGCGAGTCTACCCTAAAGCAAAACCCGTTAAAGAGCATCTCCGTCGGTCCACCATGGAGAAGAGGAAGGCAATTGCCGAGGAGGTGGCTCGGCTTCTGGCTGTTGAGTTCATCCGCAAGATATACCACTCTGAGTGGTTCGCCAATGTTGTTATGGTCCCCAAGAAAGATAAGTCACTTCGATTGTGTATTGATTTCAAGCATATCAATCGGGCCTGCCCGAAAGATCATTTTTCCTCTGCCCCGCATCAACCAGATAGTCGATTCAACTGCGGGATGTCAGCGATTTTCCTTTTTGGATGCTTATTCCGGGTACCATCAGATCCGACTGTATGGACCCGACGATATAAAAACACGTTTCATCACCCCATTCGGGTGTTTTTGCTATGTTACTATGCCCTTTGGCCTCAAGAATGTTGGTGCCATGTTCATACGCATGATTAAGAAGTGCCTGCTCACTCAAACCAGTCGGAATGTGGAAGCATACATGGATGACATAGTGGTCAATTCACGCAAAGGTTCTGACCTACTGACTGACCTTGCTGAAACCTTTGCTAAATTAAGAAGATATGATATCAAGCTCAATCCGTCAAAGTGCACATTCAGAGTCCCAGGTGGAAAGTTACTCGGTTTCCTCGTTTCTGAACGAGGGATCGACGCAAACCCAAGTTTGCACAATCCTCCGAATGAAACGCCCTGTGCGTGTGCACGATGTTCAGAAGCTTACTAGTTGTTTGGCAGAATTGAGTCTATTCATCTCACGCTTCGGTGAAAAGGCAATACCTCTTTACCGACTGATGAAGAAGTCTGACAAGTTCGAGTGGAATGATGAAGCTGAAGCAGCGTTCGAAGATCTCAAAGCCCTGCTTTCCACCCAGCCGGTGCTTGCCGCTCCAATCAGCAAAGAGCCTTTACTGCTTTACATCGTAGCCACTGGACAAGTTGTCAGCACAGTGCTCACGGTCGAGTGGGGAGAAGAAGGCAAAGCCTACAAAGTTCAGCGCCCTGTGTACTACATTTCTGAAGTCTTGACTCCATCCAAGCAGAGATATCCTCATTATCAGAAGCTTGTTTGTGGAATTTACTTGACCACGAAGAAAGTTGCACACTACTTCTCAGACCAATCGGTTTTAGTCGTCAGCGACACTCCATTGTTAGAAATTCTGAATAATAGGGATGCAACTAGTCAAGTGGCAAAGTGGGTGATTGAACTCCTTCCGTTGGATATCAAGTTTAAGGCAAATAAAGCCATCAAGTCTCAAGCAAGAGCAGATTTCCTCGCAGAGTGGATTGAACAGCAGCAACCGACTCAGATTCATTCGAAACATTGGACTATGTTCTTTGATGGATCCAAGATGTTGAATGGCTCTAGTGCAGGAGTGGTTTTAGTATCCCCAAGGGGAGACAAGCTTAGCTATGTCCTTCAGATTCACTTTGATTCTTGAAATAATGAAGCTGAGTATGAGGCATTGTTGTATGGGTTACGTATGGCCATTTCACTCGGTGTCCAACGCTTGATGGTCTACGGCGACTCAAACTTGGTGGTTAATCAAGTAATAAAGGAATGGGACATCAGGAGTCCAGCAATGATTGGTTATTGCAATGTAGTAAGAAAGCTAGAGAAGAAGTTTGAGGGGTTAGAGCTCCACCACATACCCCGAATCAAGAATCAAGCTGCTGATGATCTGGCGAAGATAGGTTCCACTTGGAAGCCTATCCCCAATAATGTGTTCTTGAAGCATCTCCACACCCCGTCAGTACAAGAAGATCCCTTCAAGGAAGATCCCCCGCAACCTATAAGTTCAACCAATCTGACTGAGATTGAAGTCTCAGCTGTAGTCGACTTGGTCATGGAAGTTTTAGTGATCACGCCCTACTGGACAGTGCCGTATATCACGTACCTGATTAGGCAGGAACTCCCAGAAGATGAAGATGAGTCTCGCCAGCTTGTCGGTTGATCCAAAGCTTTCACCATGATAAAAGGGCAGCTTTACAGGGAAAGTGACACAGGAGTGGCTCAGCATTGCATCTCCCCAAAAGAAGGTCGAATGATTTTAATTGAGATCCACTCGAGGACCTGTGGTCACCATGCATCCTCTCGGACCATCGTGGCCAAAGCATACCGAGCGGGATTCTATTGGCCGCGTGCAAATGAGATGGCAAAGGATATAGTCGATAAGTGCGCAGGTTGCCAGTTCTACTCCAACATGTCTCACAAGCATGCATCCGCCTTGAAGACTATTCCACTCGTCTGGCCGTTCGTAGTCTGGGGGTTGGATATGGTTGGACCCTTCAAGACCGGCAGAAGTGGTTTCACTCATTTGCTCGTGGCAGTCAACAAATTCACCAAATGGATCGAAGCCAAGCCTATCAAGAACATTGACTCAAGCACTGCCATCAGTTTCATCAAGGAGTTGATATTCAGATATGGAGTCCCTCACAACATTATCACATATAATGGCTCCAACTTTGATTCTGATGAGTTTAGGGCGTTTTGTGCTTCCCAAGGCACTCAGGTCGACTACGCATCTGTTGCACATCAGCAGTCGAATGGGCAAGCAGAAAGGGCGAATGGTTTGATCCTTCAAGGGTTGAAACCCCGACTGATGCGCGACCTCAAGCACGCTGCTAGAGCATGGGTGACTGAGTTGCCTTCCATCTTATGGGGATTGAGAACAACTGCTAACCGGTCGACTGACCGAACCCCTTTCTTCATAGTGTATGGTGCTGAAGCTATGCTTCCGAGTGACTTGCTGCACAATGCTCCCCGAGTGGAACTCTTCTTAGAAGCTGAAGCAGAACAGGCACGCCAGGATGCAGCTGATCTCCTGGAGGAGGAATGTGCGATGGCTCTGATCCTATCGACCATCTACCAACAAGACCTGCGTTGATTCCATGCCCGTAATGTCAGAGGTCGAGCATTCCAGGAAGGAGACCTTGTGCTCCGAGTGCATCAGAAACGACCTCACAAGCTTGCTCCGGACTGGGAAGGTCCCTTCATCATCACCAAGGTGCTCCACAACCGGGCATATCACCTCTACAACATAGCCAAGAAATAAGACGAGCCACGCTCGTGGAATGCGGAGCTGCTCCGCTGTTTCTATACCTAAACCACTCGGATCGACGAGTTGTAATAAGAATCCTTCGATTTGCCTATCAAAGACAAGATTTTTGCAGTCTCTTAATGATTGTTTTCCCATAAACACATGTGTTCAAATCCCCCAGTGGGTGGCTTAGCCGCGAACATGATCTGCGTAAGTTTCAAATCCACTACAAGTGGAGAGCAATCCTGCCACTCGGGGGCTTAGCTGCGACCCTGTACTCGCCTAAGTTAAAAAATCACTCCGAGTGAAGAGCAATCCTCCTACTCAGGGGCTTAGCCGCGAACCTGATTCGCCTAAGTTTCAAATCCACTTTGAGTGGAGAGCAATCCTCCCACTCGGGGGCTTAGCTGCGTCCCCGTACTCGCCTAAGTTAAAAAATCATTCCAAGTGGAGAGCAATCCTCCCACTCAGGGGCTTAGCTGCGACCCCGTACTCGCCTAAGTTAAAAAAAACTACTCCGAGTGGAGAGCAATCCTCCCCCTCGGCGGCTTAGCTGCAACCCTATACTCGCCTGAGTTAAAAAACCATTCCGAGTGGAGAGAAACCCTCCCACTCGAGGGCTTAGCTGCGATCCCGTACTCGCCTAAGTTAAAAAAATACTCTGAGTGGAGAGCAATCCTCCCACTCAGGGGCTTAGCTGCGACCCCGTACTCGCCTAAGTTAAAAAAACTCCAAGTGGAGAGCAATCTTCCCACTCGGGGGCTTAGCTGTGACCCCGTACTCGCCTAAGTTAAAAAAAACATTCCGAGCGGAGAGAAATCCTCCCACTCGGGGCTTAGCTGCGACCCCGTACTCGCCTAAGTTTAAAAACCATTCCGAATGGAGAGCAATCCTCCCACTCGGGGGCTTACCTGTGACCCCATACTCGCCTAAGTAAAAAAATGATTCCGAGTGGAGAGCAATCCTCCCACTCGGAGGCTTAGCTGCGACCCTGTACACGCCTAAGTCGCAAAGATCCTCTGAGCTGCGTCATAAGTACAATGTCCGCTCCATCATGATCCGCAAGGATGACGAGGTGCCAACCAAACGTGTTGTCTAAGCTGCGTCACAAGTACAATGTCTATTCCGAGTGAGAAGTCAAGTTCCACTCAGAATTAAAAAATATCTAAAAGTGGTAAAGGCGAAGCCACCATATTCAAGGAAAAACCAAGTTCAGATAAACCTAGCAAAGTTCAGAACCACGGGCAGAAGTACTCAGGCATCAGGCCTGAAAGAGTTTAATGGTTACAAAACCACTCGGCATTCCGAGGCAAATAAAGGTGAGGCATAAAGTTTGTTCACTTGGCATGAGGAGGGCTTGCTGGCCCGTCGAAGCTGTCAAGGTCGATGTCGTCTACGATATGAGTGGTAGCATCAATGAAGGTCTCCATGAAGGACTAGAATTGGAGCTTCTTGGTGTTGGCAACCTTGAGAGCTGCCAGCTTATCTTCTCTGACCTCCTTGTAGTGGACTCGGACCAAGGACAGAGCCACATCGGCGCCACAGCGAGCAGACGACTTCTTCCACTCTTGCACTCGACCAGGGATTTCATTTATTTGAGTCATCTGGGACTCAAGATCATTCTGGAATTCCGCTCGGGGCTAGATCTCCATGTCAATCTGTGACACTGCCACTTTTAGACGAGCAAGGTAATCCACAGCACTGTCAAGATGAGACTCCAATCGCAGCACATTCATCGCAACGTCATCCTTGACGGGAGAGTTTATGGGGTCTAGATCCGTCTCGATCCACCCAGTCTCTGCCTCGAAATCTTGACAGAATTCTACACACCTGGAAAAATGGTGAGTCGGCAGTTATATGATGAGTCGACAGTTGCAAGTCAGTCGGACAAGAGAAAGTACCTTCAAGCTTTAGGAGCATCTTCTCAGCGAGTCTTCCCAGATAAGCCTCTAGTTCACCTCACTTTGGAGTGAGATCTCCAACCTTGTCAGTCAGGGTCTCCTTGTCCTTCTTCAGCATTGCAACTTCTTTGTTGGCTTCAGTAACAGTAGTCTTCAGCTGGGTGTTTTCCTCTTCTAACTTGCTGACTGAAGCCAGCTTCTTGTCGGCAATTTCTGTTTTCTCTCACGCCTCCCTCTGTGCTACGGCAAGGTCAAGGTCCTTCTGCCCCAGAGCCTGCTTCATTTTGACTAAAGAAATAACATTCTTCAGACGAGCTTGGAGTTGACGGTTTTCACTATGCACATCTGTTTGAGTGGAGTCACTCGCTTCAAAAAACTAAAAGGGAAAAACTATAAGGTGCACAGTCGACGAGTTATTACCTCCCATAGCAGCAGCAGCACCCTTGGCCTTCTGAAGATTCTTCTTGGCCAGCTCCAGATCGAGGTTGAGACTAAACTGTTTCTTCTCCAGCTCAGCAAATTGGGCCCCGAGCTCACAAGATTTCTGCGGTCAGCAAATAAGACACATCAGTCAACAGAAACAAAAGTTAATCACAGCAAAAAGTGTTCTAAGACTACTACTAAATCAAACATTGAACAATAGTCTCGGGGACTACACCCAGTGGGTGCACTTGGCGTGCCCCCACTGGTCCGGTTTACCACTCGGCATGGTCTGCCCAGCGCGAGTATGTATATAAAAAAACAAGAGAGATTCTCAAATCCCGGCCGACTGCCCGTAGTCGAACGCGGTCTCGGGGACTACACCCTGTGGGTGCACTTTGCGTGCCCCCACTGGTCTGGATCCCACTCAGTTCAATCAATTCCGCCGAGTGAAAGAACAATGAAGAGACATTCGATGGACGCCTGCCAAATCAAACATCCGACGGCGGTCTCGGGGACTACACCCAGTGGGTGCACTTTGCGTGACCCCTCTGGTTCAGAGAATCACTCGACTTAACTTGGTCGACTTAAGTGGAAGAATAATTCAGCGAAAAGTTAAAACACCCGGTGGGTGATTGGATGTAAAGTGTAGACTCATGATAGATGCACATAAAAGGTTCCAAAACACTCATCCATGGACATCTTATGGATAATGAATCAGCAGATTACAACTACCATATCGTAGCAGGGCAAAAATCAAACTGGAAGATCAGTCGTAAATCAACTGACCTTGACATTAATTTGCATAGCAGAGCTGGCATTATAGGCAGCCTTGCCGGCCTCGTGCACAACCTTCATCTGCTCCATCATAGGCCTGCTTGGAGTATGGCTTCCTTGGCAACACCCACCGGGTCATCTGGGGTATGATGAGTAGCAAAGAGCGGTGTTGGTAGTGCAGTCGGAGCAATTGGATCTGAGGCATGGAGCTGCGCAGATGAAACAGGGAATTGAGCAATCGACACCGAAGGACGGTCAGTCGACACAGGATTGGTAAAAGAAACAGAGGCCTGAATCGGATCTCCAGATCACTGGACCACTGTTTCCGGTGCTGACAACGACGGAGGCACCTGGCTGACAGGCGTTCTCCAGCTTGAATCCCTACCCCTCCTTCCCGTATTCTTCTGAGACACTTCTTCATCATCGTCTGGAATTTCAATGACGTCTTGTGGGGATGCACAAAATTCAACCATAAGAGCTCAGTCGACCAACAATTCTACCAGCAAAATAAGCAGAAGATTGCAGAATCATACTTGCTTTGGAAGTAGCCGCGTCTTCAGTTTCTTCATCATCCTAAGCCTTCTCAATGTCCATGGAGGTCCCAGAAGTTGCCGCACTGAAAGATTCAAAACCTACTCGGTCAAAGCAGAAGTATGAGTCGATAGTAAAATACAGAAAGACAGAACACTTACGCAGAAGCGACGGGAATGTCCATCTTGATCCTGGGCAAGGTCTTCTGAGGCTTTGAAGGGACAACCCTGGGCTGCTTGGCGACCTTTTCCGACAGCTCTAGAGTCGAAGTTCGAGTGTGTTTACGCACTTGTGTGCTTGGAGGTGATGCCTTGTTGCGCCCACCTGCAGGATCGTGAGACTGCTTGGATCGGCACTCTGTGTGGGGTGGTGAGTCGACCTCTTGTTCATCGTCCGACTCATCACTCTCTTCCTCATCATCATCGTCGGGGGATTGCCAGTCCGCGCTCTCCGCTCCCTCCTGGGCTTGCTCCCCGTTCGGCATCGAGTACATCTCAGTATAAATCTGTAAAGCAGGAAGTTAAACAAACATAAGTCAGATTCAAAGATGGTTGCAAGTTAGATTGAAAAGACACTCGGTAATAAGGATCAGACCTTGTCCGGCTGATTTTCGGCGTCGAATGGGATGACTCTCCTGGACCCCCTGGGGTTGTCTTTGTTTACAGTAATGCCCTTCAGCCACTGGGCCACCGTCCTGTCGGTGACCTCCTTTGGGTGGACCCGAGCAGTGTCATTGGAGCCCGAATACATCCACATTGAATGATCACGAGCTTGGAGTGGCTGGATGCATCGACTGAGAAACACTTCCAGCAAATCCATACTAGTCACGCCCTCACGGACCATTGGACTACCCGCTCGACTAGCAAGTTCACCTCTACTTTCTCCATTGCAGACACGATCAATGAAGAAGGTTGCTGGACTCGATCTAGGGTGAAGGGAGGAAGACTGGTCGACTGACCGAGGGTCGGAATATCTTGGCAGTAGAACCAGGTCGACTGCCATCCCCTAACTGAAAGTGCGTTATATCGACTAGAGGGGGGTGAATAGGCGATTTTTATGAATTCTTCACTGAGGAATTTGCTGGTGAGGAAATTCCTTAGCGAAGAACTACTTGCAGCGGAATAAGTACTCGTAGTAAACATAACAGATACAAACATAGTCATCATGATGAAATGAAGACTAGCACAGAGTACAAAAAGCGTAAACACAGGATAACAAGATGAAGATAAATGATCAAGAAATTGAACTGAGGAATTTGTGAAAGTCTTCACCAAAGTCTTCAAGCACGATATGAACAACATTCAAGACAAGAATGAGGAAATGGAAGGGTTGAGGAAATAGAACCAGTTAGTTGGTGAAGACAATGATTTGGTAAACCAGTTCAACTGCTGTCTCGCTTGTACGTCTGTTGGAGCGGCCGAGTATTTAAACTTGAGGACACGCAGTCTCGGACACCCGCCTCGAGCCGCAACTCAAGACACCCAGCCTCACCAGATTCTCCTTGAACTAAGACCACGCAGGTCTCGTCCAATCACTCGTGGTAAGTCTTCAGGTGACTTCCAAACCTTCGCAGACTTGGTCACTTGGCAATCCACAACTCCTCTTGGATGCTCTAAACCTTGACGCCTAACCGTCTGGAAGAAGCACAGTCTTCAAAGGTAACAAGCATCGAATCCACGCAGGATCAATTTCTTCAGTGATGCTCAATCACTTTGGGTTTGTGGGGGTTTGGTTTTGGGATTTTCCTCACTTGATGATTTTCGCTCAAAGTCCTCGTGAGGGTGGGTTGCTCTCAAATGACAAGTGTTAAGTTCTTCAAGCAGCCAACCAACTAGTGGTTGTAGGGGCGGCTATTTATAGCCTAGGGAGCAGCCCGACATGATAAGACATAAATGCCCTTCAATGATATGACCGTTAGGTGGATAAGATATTTTGGACAGCCATGCCAAGAACACAACAACGATCGGAAATTGACTCTCAAATTCCTCGTATTATCTTGTTCTCATCAGTAGGCAATTCGCCTTCCGGCGAATTCCTAACTCCTCGCCGAAAGAAAGTCATCATGACTGTAAGAACTGCGTCTCTCACATCAAGAAATTGACTGGATCTGTATGAGATTTCCAATGGCTTCACTCAAGGGATTGGTAGGTGTAGGATTTTGAGTTGAGCATCACATGGAAATTTTTCCTTAGTATTTCCTCGACCCCCTTTAACAGTACGGTGTTTCCTATGACTCAAGAAAGAGAAAACGAAACTACAAAAACAAAAGTCTTCACGCTTCATGTTCCTCAAATGAATACCAAGTCTTCAAGGTCACACCAATTTCTTCACTTTCAAAGTCTTCAGAAAGTCTTCAGAATATCAAAGTCTTCAGTCGAAGAACTTCATTTTTAGGGGTCGACTTTCTCTATAAATATCAAACTCCTCATAGACTTATAGACCTGTACACTCACAACAAGATCAATACTTAACCTATAAGTCTTCAATACACCAAAATCACTAAGGGGCACTAGATGCACTTACAATCTCCCCCTTTTTGGTGATTGATGACAACATAGGTTAAGTTTTCAACGGGGATAAACATATGAAGTGTAAATACTGATATTGAGGAATTTGATTGCAAGGTATAGTAGAACTCCCCCTGAATATGTGCATAGTGAGGAATTTGCTTTTGAAGGCAATGCACATTTGAAGAATTTGAATCATGGAGAACTCCCCCTATATCTTGTAATTCATACACACATTTGATATATAGTATGAAGAATTTGAAATGCATGATGAAATATGGTGCCTGATGTAACTCAGCATGCGTGCAATAGTATTAACGAGGAATAAGCATGTAGAATATCACATCAAAAGTATCAGAGCACAGTGCATCAAAAGTATCAGAGCACCATGCACCGTCCAAAAGTATCAGGACACCATCGGGTTTAAGATTACAACTCGATCCAAGAAAAGTTTCGTAAGAACGAGAGTCGAATTTAACAAAATGCCCATAATATAAACCCGCTTGAAGACTAACTCAGATTTCTCCCTTTGTCATCAAATGACCAAAAGGATTGAAACCGAGGACTAACGCCTCAAGAATTTCAAGTTGATGGAGGAGCGCCAACATTGTCGGGTTGATTGTTGAAGTAGGGCTCGGCAAGTGTCGCCCAAATCTTCATGCTCATCGGGCCACGCGATGAAGAATAAGAGCTGGCCACCGATCGGAACTTTGACTCTCTTGAATTTCTTCGGAGGAGGTGCGATCAATCAATGCTTCCTCAAGACCCGTAGTCTTCGCTTCCGCTATATACATGAGTGAGAACAGCCTGTGTGTGGTTGAGGGTTTCATGAAGGTGATAATGGTTTTTCTTCACTACATTATGGGTTGAGGTCATGTTGTGAAGAATTGCAGCAAACTGACGCTTCACCCATTTGTGATTGTGATCAACCTTCCGATGAAGACCGAGGAGTAACTCACGGTCACCATCACCCCGGTGTCTTGGGCTTGAGGCTTTTGCTTACCGAGGTATTTGGCGGCAAAGTCATGTGTGGCGTAATCGCATTGGTAGAATAAGATGTAGCTAGATGAAATTGACCATCCAATGGACGAGTGCCTTCATCGATCACAGCAGCTGCCTTGCCTTTATCATCAGATGATGAAACTGGTCGCTTGAGGACTTCAATGGGAGGCAGGTAGCTACCATGGTTCAGAGTGTCAGCCTTGTAATTCAGTGAAGATTGTGCCCTTATGAATCTCATAATCCAAGGTGCATAGGGCTTCAGCTTGAAAGGTGACATAGCAACATTGGCCAGAGTCCTCATGAAGAAATCATGGAAGTTGATGGGAATGCCATGAATGATGTTGAAAAGCATGTTCTTCATGATGCCAATGACATCTTCATCATTTGAGTCGTGGCCTTTGATAGGACTCATTGTCTTCGTCAGGATTCGATAGATAGTCCGAGGCACATAAAGCAATTCCTTGACGAGGAATTTGGTTCCTGGGGCCTGCCCTGGCTTCAAAGGCTTCATGAGCACTTGCATATAATGATTTGCCAGTTCACGGTCATTGTAGATGCAACGTGCACTGTCATGGGGAGGATCAAGAGGAAGGACACGAAGCAATTCAATTGCTGGTGCCTTATAGTGAGTATTTTCGGTCATCCAATCCAGCACCCATGAATTGATATCTTCAGCGTCTCCAGTGATATGCAATGTGGCATAGAATCAAGAATGAGTTCTTCATTCCAATCACAGATATCAGTGCAGAAATTCAGTAGTCCTGCATTGTGAATAACTCTGAGAACTGGCTCGAAGCACGGCAGACATTCCATATCCATGTGAGGAATATGTTCATGATCGAAGATTTTGTCCTTGTCAAATAGCACAGAGGAATAGAAGTTGGCTTGAGTAGCAGTCCAGAAACGCCTCTTCCTTATGCGAGCAGAGTCATATGGATTATAATCAGTGAAGAACACATGCTCAGAAAAGAAGTCTTCAGCCTTGAATTTTTGCTTGCTTGAGAACGGATTCTTTGGCTTGGGCAGAGGAGTGTCAGTGATTTGCAGCACAACCTCAAGAATCGCGAGCTCAAGCACTTCAGGCTGAAGAATTTCTGGTTCCTCCGCTTGTGCAACTTGAGGATCAGCAGCAGCAGGTTCTTCAGCACTGGCGGCTGGAATTTCTTCATGAACAGATGAGGTGGGATGAGTTTCTTCAGAGCCCATCTGAACAGTGGTTGCCGGGGACTGAGGAATCTGTTGATTAGGAGTGAAGAGAGGAGTATTGGGATGCTAACTTTCCCAAAAGTCATCGTTCATCACTGGTGTAGTGCATCCAATGTCCACATCTTCATCTTCGTTTTCGATTTCCTCAACACCAGCCTCTTCAGCTATGAACTGAGGCATGGGTGAGGAAATGATTGGCGTTGAAGGGATTGCTTCCACTTCAATTTCTTCATCAAACTGCTCTGACGTAGCAGCAGAATGATTTTCTTCATCAGATCCGCTTGGGATCTTGTAGTCTTCTCCATAAGGAACAATTTCCTTAGATGACATGGAGGAAATCGGAACGGCATCAATGGGATTTTCAAGAGAGCTGGTCATTGGCTTCATTTTCTTTGCAGCCGAAGAATTTGACGCAGCTGATGCCTTCCTTTTCTTCACTGCAGCTCGCTCTGCAGCCTTGGTCTTCTTCACTTCATAAGCGTAAGGAAGAATTGGAGTTGGTGTTGACGCGAGGAGCCGAGGATCGTGGTTCATTTTCTTCAAATGAATCGTGCAGCTTGCCTCTCGATCTCTTCGCTTTTCAGCGCACCACTAGTGGATGCCCGGGAATTTCTTCAAGAGCTGATGGAGTCATCAGCCACTCGAACTTACATTTTCATCAAGAGGATGAAAGTCATCGATGGTGCCGGCATGTTCTTTAGCAGGCTGAGCAGGGTCTGCAGCCTGAGGATTTTCTTGTTGCGATGGGGCTGCAACAGTTGTCATTTTCTTCGTCAGGTTGACGAATCTTACTTTGGCTCCTTGCCAATCAGCATTGTACGCATCGAAGTCTTTGCTGAGGGCTTGAATTTTAGATTGAGCCTGGAGAAGTTCCTCAGGTGTCATTCTGACAACGTTTTTCTTCAGGAGCTTCTCCTTCTTGTATTGAGCTCTCTTGATCTCTCTGGCCTTCTCAAATTTCCATTTCTCTTGGGAGATGAAATGGGTCAGCATGTGACTTTGACCAGGAGTCAGAGGCAGATCAGGCATTGGAGTGTTCGGATCCTTGTGCCATAGATCAATGTAGTCGAGGATCTTATTTGGATCCAAAAGCAGTGGCACAGATGTGCCTTTGGCTCTAGCGGCCTTAACTTGTCGGTCTCTGATGATTTCTGCAAGTTCTTCATCAGATGCTTCATCATCAGATGGTACTTGGAATGCAACCTGTTTCTTCCTTGGACTTGGCCGAGGACCGCGTCCAGCTGTTGCTTTAGTCTTCAACAGTGTGGGGCTGATGAGGACATTGGTGCACCGAGGAACTTGCCGAGGCACCGTATAATTGAGAAACCCCGAGTCCTTTGACATGTAGCCGATGCACATGAGTTGAGGACTTTGAGGAGCTGCCGAGGATTTTAGTGGAGCAAGAGCAGATCGAGGAATTTGCCGTGAGGGCGCAATGAGGAACTTGGCCGTGAGGGCGCTGCTGGTGAAGCACTTGGCTTACGAGCAGGCTTCTTGGCATTGATTTCTCGGTTTGACCGAGGTCTCAGCAAGCAGCAGAGCAGCAGAATCCTCATTGAATTTCCTCACTGCCTCCTTGGCTTGTCTTGCCAATTTTGCTTGGCGCCTAGCCCACTCTTCAGGAAAATCCTCACCACGCTTGATGCTGGTGGGATCAGCTACTTGGCCAGGTGCCAGTGGAGCTCTTGGGCATGGAGGATTTAAGGCAAATTTCTTCATGTACTTTGGAGTAACATATCGATATTCCCTCCATTCTCGTGCCCATCTTCGTTCAATCCTCTGAATGCGCACTTTGCGCTGATTTTTGTTTTCTTTGCCAAATTTGGCTTCCTCAGGTTTGCAATAATCTTTGTATATGTCATCAGGGATTTCGAAAGCAGTCATGACCTCCGGTTTCTTTCCTCCTTTCTGCGGTCTCTTTCCTTCAGCCATATTCTTCAGATGAGGAATTTGAACAACTGAGCACTCTGAAGAAGTATGCAGTTTTTCTTCGAGGAACGCTGCAAATGAGTTAAGTTGATGAGAACCTAGTGATTCAGCAGCGGACATGAGTACCTGTGAACAGAGTGTAGGTGCGAGGAATTTGGAGAGGTCATATGCGTTCTCAGAAAGTTTTTTCGAAAAGACAAGTTTTGAGGAATTTGACCAGTTGAGCCTTGAGGAATTTCACTACGCACAATTGAGGAATCTTGAAGAAAATGAGTGCTTAGAGAAATGGATCAAGAGCATACAGTTAGTGAGGTGTTCAGATGTGTGAAGATTTGAAGAATAAAACACCTTTGAAGATTTTCAGGAAAACTTGAGAATCAAAGTGAGTAATAAAAGTAACTTTTAATTACCCGAACCGAAGAACACGACGAACAGAGATGAACAGCGGTGAGGTTTGTCAAGTTAGATCTCTCACGCCCTAACTTGGCAGAGGGAGACAGCTACGGCGGCGGCGGAGTGAAGATTTCCAGCCGGGCGAAAGTACGACGGGCGACGAGGTCGAGGCAAGGAAGCTCTTCCTCACCGGGCGGCGGAGTAAAGGTGGCGCTTAGGGTTTGAGGAGAGCTTGAGCGAGAGACAGCGACGAGCGGAGTAAATGAACCGAGGAAGGGAGAGGGTATTTATAGCCACGGTAAAACTGTTCGCTCAAGATTTTGGGACTAACATGCCCCCGCCTTTTCTCCTTCACGCGACATGTGTCACCCACATACTGTGCAGATGAGATCGTGTAAGATCGTGGGTGATTATAATAATGCATCGTGGGATGCGGAACGGTTTAAGCGGCAAAACCGAAAATCTGGATAAGATTTGTTTTAAAGTTTCGTTCGCAATTTCTTCACCGACAAGGACACAGTGAAGACTTTGAACGAGTTTTAAATAGAACGCACATGAAGAATTTGTGAATAGATTGGGTTGAGTATAGCATAGAGGGGGAAGGGTCTGATCACATTCACTTAGCAGAAATCACAACTTGAAGAAATAGCAATAAGTGAATGCTGTAGAGGACATAAACTCATATATATAGCCAATGAAGAAAAACGACGGAAACAGTGAAGATTTTGCAAAGTTGAAGAATTTGAAAACTGAAGAATTTCAAAAAGAGGAAAAACTCAAATTGAAGATTTTCAACTTTCGGTGGTGGCGTGGCCCACCGTATAAGAATGATGATTTGAGACACCGCGTACAATTGTCGTAGGGTTCTGAGAATCAAATTCTTCATTAGTTTCTTCACACTTAGAGTGTTATTCTTCATTGATTGAAGAAAAACGTTTCTTCATGTGTTGCACATCTAAGTCATCAATTTTGCATAAGTGTTAGGATGTGTGTCCTGTTCGAAGAACATTCGAAGATTCTAAGATATTTAGCTCACACCGCAACTTGCTAAATCTATTCTCATCCAAGGGCTTAGTGAAGATATCAGCTAGCTGTTCTTCAGTCTTCACATGCTCGATGGAGATGTCGCCCTTCAACACATGATCACGAAGAAAATGACGATGAATCTGGATGTGCTTTGTCTTCGAGTGCTGAACTGGGTTGTGAGCAATTTTGATGGCACTCTCATTGTCGCATAGGAGAGGCACATTCTTCACATTGATGCCATAGTCCTTGAGGGTTTGCTTCATCCAAAGCAGTTGAGCACAGCACGAACCAGCAGCAATGTATTCAGCTTCAGCAGAGACAAGGATACGCAGCTCGCTTTCTTCGAGGACCAACAGACCAAAGATCGTCCGAGGAAATGACAAGTGCCGATGTTGACTTATGGTCCACACGATCACCAGATAGTCGAGTCGAATATCCAATGAGATCAAAAGCAGAGCCCTTGGGGTACCATAATCCTAGTGTTGGTGTGTGAGCTAGATATCGAAGAATATGCTTCACAGCCTTATGGTGTGATTCCTTCAAGCAGCTTGAAATTGGGCACACATGCAAACACTAAGCATTATATCTCGCCTAGATGCACATAAGTACAATAAAGAACCAATCATGGAGCGGTATACCTTGTGATCAAAGTCAATACCATTTTCATCAGTGCATAGATGGCCATTTGTGGGCATAGGAATTTTGACGCCTTTGCAATCTTGCATGCCGAATTTCCTCAGTACATGTCGGTGTACTAAAGTAGGGGTACCTTAGTACCCCGAACTTGTGCACGGGCAGTCGCAGCGTCCCGCGGCAAGGCTTGCCGGGCGTCCGCCAAGACCCTCGGTCATTCTTATTTTACTGCCATTCAAGAATAAAGTGTTAACTTTGAAGACAAGGCCCCGGCAAGAGGAGCTTGCCGGGAAGGACAAGGCCCCGACAAGAGGAGCTTGCCGGGAAGGCCAACCAAGGCACTTCAGAAGACTTGCCGCGACGCACCGCGCGTCCCGGCAAGACCCGACGAGCGGCAAGCTTGCGGGTGCAACAAGACAGAGACCGCGGCAAGGCACTTGCTGCGCGGCTACCACTCGCGCCCAGCTCACCCAATGACGGTCGCCGCAGGATCACCCCCGTACACGTGGCGGTGGTCTGTGCAGCCTAGCAGTGCGAGGTGGCAAGTGAAGGTGACTAGGAGGCCATCGTGGCGATCGGTGGCGCCCCTAACGGTCGCTTCCTGCACTGTTGGGCGACCGGACGGGCATTAAATGCCCTTGTCCCCGCCGAGTTAGGTAGGGCATCAGAGATAGTGGTTGTACCAACCCGCTTTTTACCTTTTTTACCCCTCTTTCTACGCTGCCACCTATCGCTGACCCCTTTAGGCTATAAAAGGGAGGCCCATGCGCGCGAGAAGGGGTTCGCTTGGTTCGGTGGGGTTCCGCTCGTTCGACTCATTCGACACCACAAGATACCCACGCCTCGAGCAAGAATGTAATACAAACACAAAGCAGCAGAGGAGTTTTATCTCTCGAGAGCTCCGGCCGGGTAAAATCCCCGCTACGACCTCGACCGCTTCTTCAGGCGACCTCCCTCCCTTGCCGGACCAGAAGGGGCCCCCTGCCCCATAGGTGCTCGTGCTCCCAGCCCACGACAGTACATCTTTGAGGTATTTCTCCTAAGATATGAATATGCCATTGCGCTGCTTACGAATTTGAAGACCTAAGAAGAATTTCAACTCTCCCATCATAGACATTTGATATTCTTCACTCATCATATAGGCAAATTCATCACTATAATGTTGGTCAGTACAGCCAAAGATAATATCATCAACATATATTTGGCACACAAACAGTTCACCATCATAAGATTTAGTAAAGAGAGTAGGGTCGAGTGAACCGGGTGTGAAGACATTCTTCACGAAGAATTCCTTCAATGCATCATACCACGCCCGAGGGGCTTGCTTGAGTCCATGGAGGGCCTTATTGAGTCTGAAGACTTTGTCAGGATTCTTTGGCGCGCCAGGTAGGGGCGCGTCGAGGTTGTGCGAACCTGATCCGGTCTCCGCGCGTGCTACATCAACATCTTCATCGACCTTCCACCGAACAAGAAGACTTCGGAGGTGGACGCTCCGTCTGCGACTGTCCTACCGCCCCCAGAGCAAACGGGCGGTGGGGTGGACGCCAGCGGAGGAGCGGGCGCCAGCAGCGGGACTCACGTCGTCACCAGGTCCAAGGACAAGGCCCCGCAAGGTTCAGCGTCAGACATCCACCGCACCTCCCGTGAGGTGTAAGATCGACAACGCCACGGTGCCCCTAGCACCGCATTTCGCTGGAACAAGGCTGCTGGTGGGTCGCGGACGCCAAGGCCAACATACACGCCCACACGCCGCACGAAGCGCTGTGCGGTCGCTCGACGAGACGTTGTTCTTCTAACACCGTTAGAGTTTGAGCATGTCCCGCACTCGCGCCGCCACCACCGCCACCTAAGACTCCAGAGGAAGCGCCGCCCGAGCCCAGCTGTTTTAGATTACCTCCACGGACAAGATCGACGACCGAGGGCCGCCATTTATAGCCTCATTGGCTTCGCTAACGCCGACAAGCCCGCAAACGAAAGCACGCCGAAGCCGCCGCAAGACGCCAGCGGAAGCCGTGGCGATAAGACCGCTGGGGTGCCACCACCATGCACTCCCCGCCTGGCGGCTAAGGTCGCCACTCGCCGGGCCAACTCGACGCCGACTCCACCGCTGCCGCCGGACCTGCGAGCTCACATGATCAACGCCACGCTCTCCAAGAACGACGACACGAAGACGCCAGATCGACGAGCGCAGAAGAGAAGCGCCAAGGCAATCTGACCAGCGCTACCGGGCCCATTGTCGATATGCATGCGCCAGGGGAACCAGGTGACTTGTCAGACGCTGCAAAGTTGCCTTGCGCTCACCCATGAGCTGCGGCAAGCCGCGGCCCAAGATTAAGAACTTCAAGCCGACGCATTCGAGAAGTACGATGGCAGGATACATCCGTCGGAGTTCTCGCGCTTACACCATCGCGTGCAGCTGCCGGGACGCGACGAGAAGATCCTCGCCAACTACTTCCGCCGGTGCTCAAGCCCAACGCCGATCTTGGCTCATGCACTTGCCGGACAACTCCATCTCTTCATGGGCAGACTCGTGCCATCAGTTTGTCGGCGCCTTCACAAAGTGCCACAAACCCCGTGGTCGAGAGCGATCTTCATTTGCTTGCCCGTATGAAGGAGAACCCCGCAAGTACATACAGAGATTCAGCCAGTGCAGCGCAACATCCCAGACGCTCCACCCCGCCAAGGTTATTAGCGCTGCTCCAATGTAACGCGCGTAATCCGCAGGATGAGGGAGGAGATGGCGATGTGCAAGATCGAGATGTCGCCAAGCTATACGCCTGGCCGACAAGCGCGACGGGCCGAGGAGGGAGGAAAATCCCGAGAGAATGCAGGAGCGTATGATCTCGACAAGGAGGATGCCCCTCCGCAAGGAAGAACCAGAGGCGGAATAATGTAAAGAGAAAGGCTAAGGATGTGCTAGTTGTCGAGCAGTCCGGCAACGGAGGCGGTTCCGACAAGGTCAAAGCTGGTGGCTCCGGCGAGGCTGTGGTGGCCGCCGACAAGCAGGACGGCTCCGGCAAGCAGTACTACAAGATCCATCGCACCAAGGGCCATGACCTCCAAGCATGCAAGAAGGTTGAGCAGATGGCGAGCTACGTAAAGCTGAATATGAGCGCCGCGACAAGGAGAAGGCCTGTGGAGGTGGCGAGGATCCGCAGAAAGCGCCCCGCCGGGAGGGCACCGCGGCAAGGCCAAGCAGCGGCAAGGAGACAGGCCTCCCCGTGGCCGCGACAAGGACGAAGACGAAGATGAAGATGATGACATGGAGGAAGACGAGACCGACGACCAAGAGTTTCGTAAGGTGACGGAGGTTTTGTGCGTTGACGGCGGTAAGCTTCAGACACCTCGCACCGCCAACTCAAGCAAAGGTGCGGAAGTAAATGCAGCAGAACCATCACCGAATCGCCAAGAAGCCCCGTGGTCCAAGACGCCCATCGCCTTTGATGTTGAGGATCACCCCGATCGCATCATCGCGGTCGGGTGCTTGCCGATGTTGGTTTCACCAACCATCTCGCAACCTCAAGGTCACAAAGATGTTGGTTGACGGCGGGCCGCCTAAATTCGATCTCTTCGCGGTGCTCAACAAACTCCAGATCCCGACAAATGAGCTCAAGAGACTGGTACCTTTCAAGGAATCAACCCGGAAGGAGCAAGCCAAGGGAAGATCACATTGCCAAGAATCTCCGCAGCGAGCTGAATTTCGAACAGAGAGAGTCACATTTGATGTTGCTGATTTTCCATTGCCCTACAATGGGATACTTGGCCGCCCAAATACCGCCAAGTTCATGGCGCTCTCACCACGCATACAATGTGCTCAAGATGCCCGGTCCGATAAGTGTCATTTCGTCCTGTATGACAAGAAGGATGCACTTATCTCAGATCGACAAGATCTACCGGGAAGCAGCAGCCGCAGTAGAGCGCAAGTCACTTGCCGCTGAAGCTCCCGGGGGGAAGAAGAAGAAGACCAAGTCCGGCAAGAGTAGCTCTGATGCCCACTCCGGCAAGCGCACCTCTTCGGAGTGCTGCGCTACCGTCGAGGACGCACCATCGAGCTCCACCGGCAAGTGCAAGAAGGCGAAGACAGCAGCACCAGAGACCAAGAAAGTGGCCGCCAAGGAGGATGGCACTGGTGGTACCTTCACCATCAGTACCACGCTTGATCCTAAATAGGAAAGCGCCATTGCTTTCTCGTGGGCTTAATGTCGATGTGTTTGCATGGCAACCATCCGACATCCCCGTGTTCCCAGTGAGTAATTGAGCACCACCTGCCGCCTGCCCTCACGCCGCAGCCCGCAAGCAGAGAGTCGAAGCAAGCAAGAGAGCGCCAAGAGTTCATTGCCGAGGAAATCAAGAAATTGGAAGCAGCAAGCTTGGTCCAAGGAGTACTCCATCCAACGTGGTTAGCTAATCCAAGAGTCGTGGCGCAAAGCAAACGGGAAGTGGAGGCTTTGTATTGACTTCACCGATGTTAATAAAGCTTGTCCCAAGGATCCATTTCCTGCCGCGCATCGACCAGATTGTCGACTCCACAAGCAGATGTGATCTGCCATTCCTTGATGCATACTCGTGATATCATCGATCTTCATGGCGTAAGAGGATGAAGAGAAACCGCATTCATTACTCCATGTGGCACGATCGCTTCAGTATGGATGCCTTTCGGACTAAAGAATGCTGGTTCAACATTTGCAAGAGTAGTCAGTCATGCTTTTGAGCCACAGCTGCACAGAAATGTAGAAGCTTACATCGATGACATAGTGGTCAAGAGCAAGGACAAAGAGACTCTCATCCAAGATTTGGACGAGACCTTTGCAAATCTGCGCAAGGTCAATCTCAAGTTGAACCCCGAGAAGTGCGTGTTTGGAGTTCCTTCCGGCAAGCTTCTCGGGTTCTTTGTGTCCTAGAGGGGAATTGAAGCCAACCCCGACAAGATCAAGGCCATCGAGCAGATTGAAGCCCCGAAGCGCGCCAAGGATGTGCGGCGGCTTGCCGCCGCGCTGTCGCTCTCAAGAGGTTCATCTCTAAGTCCGCTGAGCGCCGCCTGTCAGATCCCGACTCAATGCCACATCGATCTAGCATGTAACACCTCATATCACTTTGCGGCCTCACGCACGGTATCCCCACGGGTGTCGCCTTACCTTTGCCCGGGACCGCTTTAGCCTTTTGGCACACGATATGATAGTGTCGCTAGCATCCATATGATAAGGAGCCCGGCTGACATGGCTAGTCGTAAACCCAAAGTGGCACAAACTTACAGGACAGCATCCATGACCCAAGATCGAACGTGTCGGTCATCATCGAGTGAATCCAGTGCTGTAGCATCGGGCTAGCAGACTCGGTGAACCGGCTGAAGCGGCTAACAGGTCTCCCAGACTAACGCGTGACATTTCTCAATGGATGTATACAGTGAACGAAGAAGGACACATGCCGGCCAGCCTAAGTGTTCCGGAGCAGTAGCAAGCTACCATGGCTCAATGGAAACACTAGGAGACATTTCCCGGTAAGAGAGGCTACTAAGGATAAACAACTAGATAGTCAGATCCCACACATACCAAGCATTTCAATAACATGCACACAATATGCTCGATATGTGCAAATACAACATGGCATCACAACATGACTCTACAACTCAAGTATTTATTCAATAGGCTCCGAGGAGCGAGATGTTACAAACATAGGTCTCATGACCCAACATTCAGAGCATACAAATCAAAGCACATGCGGAAGCTTAACATGTCTGAGTACAGACAACTACAAATGAAAAAGGCTGAGAAGCCTGACTAACTACCAGATCCTGCCGAGGGCACAAGATCGTAGCTGAGGTAACAAGCTAAACGTCGAAGTCCAAGCGGAACTACTAGCGAGACCAAGTCTCTCTCGCAAAAACATAAAAACGTGAGTACAAATGTACCCAAAGAAGACTTACATCGTAACTAATCGCATATGCATCATTATCAACAAAGGGATGGTGGGGTTTAACCGCAGCAAGCCAGCTTTGACTCGGTGGCTATCCCGAACTACGATCGCAAGTAACTCTTTTGAGGTGGCATACGAGTCCACATATTCACCATATCAATACACCACTATGGATCCGCCTCCGCCTCCCCACGAGAACGCCATCCATAGCACTCACGCTATCGTATGCGCATTTTAGAGTATCCACTTTCACTTGTCTATGAACTATGCAAGGGGTCCAAGTTTCCATATCCGAGGAATCCGGTATTCAATAGATAATGATAACCCCGCAGGGTGTACTTCTTCACACACGCCTCGCCACTTATCGCCTCAGACACGCCATGTACCTCGGCAACCTTCAAGCGGAAGCCGGGCAAGGAGTCGGCCACGGCCTACCTAAACACTCAAGTCTCTCGTCCGTGTTTATCGCCTATTCGGGTTCCATCCGCGAGGAGATCCGCCGGGTGTCGCCACGGCCCCAAACGATGTGAGCAGGGTTCCCAAGCCCACCTCGACGGGTGGATGTACGCTGGTACACCGTACACACGGTGCCTAGTCTGTCCCAAGCCCACCTGCATCGGTGCCACTTGGTAGACTACTAACACTACCTACAAACACCGTAAACTAGTTGCAACTCCCGGACAGAGATCATGTTGATTAATAAGTCGAGAGAGCTTGGAGTGCCCGGAGCCCAATGTGTGGTAGTAACTGTTCATGGATCACAAAAACAGAAATCAGTTCCTGAGGATGGCTACAATGAGACAACCCACCATGTACTCCTACATGTCCTCTCACCGCTACCTTTACCAAATCGTGTTCACACACTTAGCTCTCAACAAGAGGACATGTTCACACACCTCCGATTCATCCCGATGAATCGCACCGACACAACTCTAAGCAATAGCAGTATGACAATCAAGCATGAATGAGTAGGCACATCAGGGCTCAAACAACTCCTACTCATGCTAGTGGGTTTCATCTATTTATCGTGGCAATGACAGGTCATGCAGAGGATAAGGGGTTCAACTACCGTGATCATGTAACAATTGAATCGTTGTTGTCCTAATGCAGAAAAGAGAGCAGAGCGAGAGAGTGGGTTTGTATCGGAATGAACAAGGGGGTTTTGCTTGCCTGGCACTTCCGAAGATAATATAGCTCTTCATCCGTGTCATCAAACTCATCGTCGGAACCACGTCTATCGAGAGGGGACAATACCGACAAACAAGGAAGAAACACAATCAATGCAATGCACAATATGATGCATGATCATGACATGTCAATATGAATGTGTTTTGGGCTAATGCAAGCTAGAACAGAAAGGTTTGAGCTTATTTGAACCAAAGATTCAAATTCAAACTCAAACTATGAATTCATAAAGTGCATTATCATGTTTTGATATGAACAGCAAGGTTAAGTTGCTTAAACATGCATGAAACCAGTGCAGATGGATAGATTGTATTTTTCTGATCATTTTTCATATATAACTTGTTTCATTTGGAGTTACGGTTGAATTTATATGATTTTTAGAAGTTTTGAACATTTTCTGGAATTTCCTATATAAAAATAAATCCAGAAAATACTTATTGCGTCGGCGCAATACCACCATGATGTCAGCAGTCAACACACGGCCCAGTCAAACCTGACCAGTGGGGCCTACTGTGTCAAGGACACGTAGTCACCATGAGGTCGACATGTGGGACCCGGTCAAAGCCGACGTGGCCAAGTCAAAGTCGACAGGGGGCCCATCGATTAGTGCTAATCTAATGAGAAATTAAACTAACTAGTTAAGGCACGGGGCCCACATGGCAGTGGCTCTAGGGTGGTTAGCCGTCATTACGCTAATTAACCGGCGCCACGTCGAAGACGCGGACGCCGGGCGACCACGCAAAGCCGGGCGGGATCTCGCCGGAGTTGGTCGGGGCGGCGCTACAGGCCGCGGCTAGTCGCGCTGAGGGCACCAGGAGGGAGCCCATGCTCCCGCGCATCTAGGGGCACACGCAGCTGGGCACAGGGAGGCCGGGGTCGACGGCGGCGACCACTTGGGCGGTGGCCGGAGCTACGGCATCGAGCGAAACGGGGCTGCGGAGCACGACAGGAGGAGTTGGGGGACGCGTTCGGCTCCTGGGAGCTCGGTGAGTACGGCAACATGCAAAAATCGGTGGGGCGGTCACGCTGTTGCCGGCAACGACATGGCACGGCGGCGGCGACCTCGGCCATGGTCGGAAAATGGAGCTAGGGGACAGGAACGGAGGGGGCGAGCAAAGAGAAAGCAGCAGGAGCTCACAGGGAGGACGATGAGGTGGTCAGCGAGCTCGGGGGCGTCTTCGGTGCTGCGAATCGAGCGGCGGCGATCGCCGGCCGTGGAGATGAAGACGACGGAGATGGTGTGGCTTCAGGGCACCCGGCGTCGCGTGCGTCGGGGTAGAGCTTCTCGGATCCAAGGCGCAGCTCCTAGGCACATCAAAGGGGCGAGGGGGTGGCTCTTGGTGCGGCAATGGTGAGCGGCAGCAATGGCCATGCTCGGGTGTGGTGGGGAACGGCGAGAGAGAAGCGGAGAGGGGAAAGTGCGGTGTCCAGGGGTCGAGGGGAGGCAGGGGAGGCGGTTCAGGCGTCGCGGTGGCGAGGGACGCAGGCAGGCAGGGAGGTGGCGTGTCGCCACGCCAGGGCAGGCCGTTCTCTCTCCTCCGCCATCGGGCAGAGTTAGAGGATGACCGCGTAAGGCCGGGTGGGCTGGGCTGCACAAATGGGCCGCAATGTGAGCAGTGCAGCAGCAGTAGGCCGAGGTAAGTTCTCGCTCTGTTTACTTTTCTTCTGCTTTTTTAATTTGTTTATTTATTTTGCCACTGCTTTTCAAATAGAACAAATCCAAACCAAGGACAAAATTCCTCTGAATATATTTATGTTGCTTAATGGACTTTTCCAAAAGCACATAAATGTTAGTAGCATTTGGAAATATATTCTATACAAGTTATGAATATAATTCCAAATGCAAATAAAATAATGATTTAAATTCAGGCCCAAAATATGTTGGAAATATGCCCTAGAGGCAATAATAAAAGGATTATTATATTTCAATGTTCATGATAATTGTCATTTGTTCATGCTATAAATGTATTATCCGAAATCGTAATACACGGTGAACACTTAGACCCAATGAGTCCCTAGTGAGCCTCTAGTCGACTAGCTCACAGATCAATAGATAGTCATGGTTTCGACTATGGACATTGGATGTCGTTGATAACGAGATCACATCATTAGGAGAATGATGTGATGGACAAGACCCAATCATAAGCATAGCATAAAAGATCGATAGTTCGCTTGCTAGAAGCTTTGCCAATGTCAAGTATCTATTCCTTCGACCATGAGATCGTAACTCCCGTTACCGTGAGGAGTGCCTTGGTGTATCAAACGTCACAACGAATCGGGTGACTATAAAGGTGCATTACAGTATCTCCGAAAGTATCTCATGGTTGACACGGATCGAGATCGATTTGTCACCCGTATGACGGAGATGTATCTCGCCCACTCGGTAATGCATCATCATAATGAGCTCAATGTGACCAAGGTGTTGGCCACGGATCATGCATTACGGTACGAGTAAAGTGACTTGCCGTGAACGAGACCAACAAGGTATTGGGATACCGACGATCGAAGTCTCGCAAGTAACGCATCGATTGACAAAGGGAATTGTATATGTGGTTTGATCAATCTCGACATCGTGGTTCAACCGATGAAATCATCGAGGAGCATGTGGAGCCAACATGGATATCCGCACCTCGCTGTTGGTTATTGCCCGAGAGTCGCCTCGGTCATGTTCAAGGTCTCCAACCCGTAGGGTCTACACACTTAAGGTTCGTGACGCTTAGGGTTAGTAGGAAGTCAAGTATGTGACCACCGAATGTTGTTCGAGTCCCTGATGAGATCCCTGGACGTCACGAGGAGTTCCTAAGGGTCCGGAGGTAAAGAATAATATATAGGAAGTGGTGTTTCGCCATCGGGAAAGTTTCGGGGTTTCTGGTAAAGCACGGACCACCGGAAGGGTCCTGGGTCCACCGGTGGGGCCACCTATCCTGAGGGCCCCATGGGCTGAGAGGGAAGGAACCATCCCACAAGGGGCTGGTGCGCCTCAGGGTCCACCCCGCGCCTAGGGTTGAAACCCTAGGGGGGGGCGCCCACCGGCTTGGGGGTACTCCACCCCTTGTCCGCCCCCCAGAGATTGGATCTCCAGGGCCGCCACTGGGGGCCTATATAAAGGGGGGGAGGGGGCTGCTGTACCAACTCCCAAGGCGCAGCCCTCCCTCCCCAACACATCTCCTCCTCCGTAGAGCTCAAGCAAGCCTGCTGCTTGAGTATCGCTTCCACCATCATCACACCGCCGTCCGCCGGTGGAGCTGTCTTCCTCAACCTCTCCTTCCCCTTGCTGGATCAAGAAGGAGGAGACGCCGATCGTCCCGCACGTGTGTTGAACGCGAGGTGCTGTCCGCTCAAAGACTTGGCATCGGTGATCTGAATCACGCTCGAGTACGACTCCATCATCATCTTGCAAGCTTCCGCACGCGATCTACAAGTGGTATGTAGATGCTATCTCTCTCCGCTACTCGCTGCTTAGATGAACTCATAGATAGATCTTGGTGAAGCCGTAGGAAAAATTTTAATTTTCTCGCAACGCTCCCCAACAAAGGGCATCATGAGCTAGGTCTATGCGTAGTTCTCTAATGCACGAGTAGAACACAATTTGTTGTGGGCGCTGATCTTGTCATCTTACTTGCCTCTACTAGTCTTTTTCTTGCTCAACGGTATTGTGGGATGAAGCGCCCGACCAACCTTACACGTGACGCTTACGTGAGACCGGTTCCACCGATCGACATGCACTAGTTGCATAAGGTGGCTGGCGGGTGTCCGCTCTCCCACTTTAGTTGGAGCGGATTCGATGAACAAGGCCCTTATGAAGGGTAAATAGAGGTTGACAAAATCACGCCAGGTGATTCGAGGTAAGAAAACGTTTGCTAGAACCCAATCGCAGCCACGTAAAAGATGCAACAACAACTAGAGAACGCCTAACTTGTTTTTGCAGCGATTGATCATGTGATGTGATATGGCCGAAATTGTGATGAATGATGAATTGTGATGTATGAGATCATGTTCTTGTAATAGGATTCACGACTTGCATGTCGATGAGTATGACAACCGCAGGAGCCATAGGAGTTGTCTTTATTTTTTGTATGACCTGCGTGTCATTGAAGAACGCCATGTAAACTACTTTACTTCATTGCTAAACGCGTTAGTCATAGAAGTAGAAGTAGTCGCTATGTGACAACTTCATGAAGACACGATGATGGAGATCATGATGATGGAGATCATGGTGTCAAGCCGGTGACAAGATGATCATGGAGCCCCGAAGATGGAGATCAATGGAGCTTGATGATATTGGCCATATCATGTCACAACTATATAATTGCATGTGATGTTTATTATGTTTATGCATCTTGTTTACTTAGGACGACGGTAGTAAATAAGATGATCCCTTATAAAATTTCAAGAAGTGTTCTCCCTAACTGTGCACCGCTGCTACAGTTCGTCGCTTCTAAGCACCACGTGATGATCGGGTGTGATGGATCCTTACGCTCACATACAACGGTGTAAGACAGTTTTACACAAATAAAACACTTAGGGTTAACTTGACGAGCCTAGCATGTGCGCACATGGCCTCGAACACGGAGACCGAAAGGTCGAACACGAGTCGATGGAAGATACGATCAACATGAAGATGTTCACCGACGATGACTAGTCCGTCTCACGTGATGATCGGACACGGCTAGTCGACTCGATCGTGTAACACTTAGATGACTAGAGGGATGTCTAATCTAAGTGGGAGTTCATAATTTTGATTAAGAACTTTATTATCATGAACTTAGTCTAAAACCTTGCAAATATGTCTTGTAGATCAATGGCCAACGCTAATGTCAACATGAACTTCAACGCTGCTCCTAGAGAAAACCAAGCTGAAAGATGATGGCAGAACTATACGGATCGGGTCCTAACCCGAGGATCATCCTCATAGCTGCCAGAAGCAATATGTCCTAGAAGGACCGCTAGGTGCCGCCTCCGTCCCTGAGAACCAAGACGTTATGAACGCTGGCAAACTCGTGCCGATGATTACTCCTCGCTCAAAGGCGGCATGCTCTACAGCTTAGAACCGGGCTCCAAAAGCGCTTTTGAGCATCACGGAGCATATGAGATGTTCAAGAGCTGAAACTAGTTTTCCAAGCTCATGCCCGGTCGAGATATGATGTCTCCGACAAGTTCTACAGCTTGTAAGATGGAGGAGAACAGTTCACAAGGAGCACATCCTCAAGATGTCCGGGTTGCACGCCAGATGACCCAGCTTGAACATTAACCTCCCAGATGAGGCGGTCATTGACAGAATCCTCCAGCCGCCCCACCAAGCTACAAGAGCTTTGTGATGAACTACAACATGCGGGGATGGTAAAGACCATTCCTCAAGTGTTCTCGATGTCAAGTCAGCAGAGGCTGAAATCAAGAAAGAACATCAAGTGTTGATGGTCAATAAGACCACTAAGTTCAAGAAGGGCAAGGGTAAGAAGAACTTCAAGAAGGACGGCAAAGATGTTGCCGCCGCCGCAAGCCTCGCTGCCGGAAGAAGTCAAAGAATGGACCCAAGCCCGAGACTCGAGTGCTTTTATTGCAAGGGAAGGGGCATCGAAGCGGAACTGCCCCAAATACTTAGCGGATAAGAAGGCCGCAACACCAAAGGTATATTTGATATACATGTAATTGATGTGTACCTTACCAAGACTCGTAGTAACTCCCGGTATTTGATACCGTGCCGCTGTTCACATATGTAACTCACAGCAGAGCTGCGGAATAAACGGAGACCATGCGAAGACGAGGTGACGATGCGCTGCCGGAATGGTTCCAGAGTCGATGTGATCGCCGCCGCACGCTGCCTCTACATTTACCCACGGGATTAGTTTTAAACCTCAATAATTGTTATTTAGTGCCAAGTTTGAGCATGAACATTGTATCCGGATCTCGCTTGATACGAGATGGCTACTCATTTAAGTCTGAGAATAATGGTTGTTCGATTTATATGAGAGATATGTTTTATGGTCATGTCTCATGGTCAATGGTTTATTCTTAATGAATCTCGAGCGTAATATTACACATGTTCATAGTGTGGATGCTAAAAGATGTAAAGTTGATAACGATAGTCCCACATACTTGTGGCATCGCCGCCTTTGGTCACATTGGTGTCAAGCGCATGAAGAAGCTCCATGCCGATGGACTTTTGGAGTCTCTTGATTATGAATCGCTTGACACATGCTAACCATGCCTCTTAGGCAAATGACCAAGACTCCGCTCTCCCGAACAATGGAGCGACCAACCAACTTGTTGGAAATCATACATACCGATGTGTGGGTCCAATGAGCGTTGAGGCTCGTGGGGATATCGTTATGTTCTCACTCACCGATGACTTAAGTAGATATGGGTATGTCTACTTAATGAAACACAAGTCCGAGACCTTTGAAAAGTTCAAGGAATTTCAGAGTGAGGTGGAGAATCAACGTGACCGAAAGATAAAGTTCCTACGATCGATCGTGGAGGAGAATATTTAAGTCACGAATTTGGTACACACTTAAGAAAATGTGGAATCGTTTCACAACTCACGCCACCGAACACCTCAAATAAACGGTGTGTCCGAACGTCAGAATCGCACTCTATTGGATATGGTGCGGTCTATGATGTCTCTACCGATTTACCGCTATCATTTTGGGGATACGCCTAGAGACAGCTACATTCACTTTAAATAGGGCACCGCCTAAACTGCTGAGACGACACCGTATGAATTATGGTTTGGGAAGAAGCCTAAGCTGTCGCTTCTAAAAGTTTGGGGATGCGATGCTTATGTCAAGAAACTTCAACCCGAAAAGCTCGAACCCAAGTCGAAAAATGCGATTCATAGGATACCCTAAGGAAACTGCCGGGTATACCTTCTACTTAAGATCCGAGGGCAAGATCTTTGTTGCTAAGAACGGATGCTTTCTAGAAAGAGTTTCTCTCGAAAGAAGTAAGTGGAGGAAAGTAGAACTCGGCGAAGTACTACCTCTCGAACGGGAAAGTGGTGCAGCGCAGAAACCGCTCTCGTGATGCCCACACCAATCAAGAGGAAAACGCTGATCAAGATACTTCGGATCAAGTTACTATCAACTCAAGGTCCACGAGGACACGCTCCGCACTGCAGTGGTACGGCAACCTCGTTATGGAAATCATGTTGCTAGACAACAATGAACCTTCGAACTATGAAGAAGAATGGCGGCCCGGATTCCAACAAATGGCTTGAGGCCATGAAACCGAGATAGAATCCATGTATGAAAACAAAGTATGGACTTTGACAGACTTGCCCAATGATCGGCGAGCAATAGAAAAAAAATGGATTTTTAAGAAGAAGATACGCGATGGTAATGTTACCATCTATAAAGCTCGACTTGTCGCTAAGGGTTATCGACAAGTTCAAGGGATTGACTATGTCGGTAGACTAAGGTAGGGGTACCTCAGCACTTCAACTTGTGCACGCAACAGAGCCCCCCTGCCGGATCTACCATGTGCTTGCCGGAGACCATCTCCGCCCACATCAAGCCATTCAAGAACAAAGTGTACAAGATCGAAGATCGAGACCCCGGCAAGAGGAGTTTGCCGGAAGGCCGCTCTGTGCTCAAGACTACATCACCCACGCAGAGGCCCCGGGCGAGAGGAGCTCGCCGGGAGACTAGAAGATCACATCACAGAAGACACGCCTGGCGCTTATACGCTGCCCCGCGAGCTTGCCGGGAGCGGTAAGTTACAGAGCCCGACAAGCTCCCGGCCCGCAAAGATTAAGACCCCGCAAGGTACTTGCCGGAGAGCTACGCTACGTGCCCGCACTCCAGCTCATCTTGCCCACGCTGCGCCTTCAAATTTCTCCAGAGACGCTGTGGCGGATGGTCAGGCAATGATGGGGGTGCGGTGGCACTCCACGGTGGTGGATCCATCGCCGTGGCAAACGGAGACGCAAGAGCGGAACTTTGAGTCGACGGTGACGGGCATTAAATGCCCTTGTCCCCTCTCAAAAGTAGGTAGAAACCACTGCTCGCTAATCGTAGCTGCACTGCTCCCGCGACCGCTCCAACTACCACCTCTTTACGCTTTTACCCCTTCCTCCCACGCTGACACTGCCGGTGACCCCTTTGCCCTATAAAAGGAGGCCCATGCACAACGTGAGGGGGTTCAATCCTTGGCAACTCCTGTGCTCGGTGCAGGTGCCATCAGTAGCTCTTCAAGCTCCCGAGCCCAATACAACACAAAGCAGCAAGAGGGTTTTACGCGATCATCGCGCCCGGCCGGGTAAAATCCTCACAAGACGCCTCGATCTGCTCTCCGCAGCTCCTCCGCCTGCATCAACTCACGAAGGGCCTCTCGCCCCATAGGTGTCCCGCATGACATCTTTGGCGCGCTGTAGGGGCGCCGAGGTTGTGCGGACCTGATCCGCGTCAAGGCCAAAGACTTTTCTTCAACCTCTCCGATTTCACAAGAATTTCATCGACAATGCGCCATGGCCTCAAGACGAGGGCCTCGAGGGTTGCAGACCCATCTCCGTTCACCCGCCGCCACCGGAGCCGCGGCAAGCGGAGGAGACGCCACGGAAGGGTGGACACCGGCGAGGGCACTCGCGTGCCACCAGATCTGTGGACAGACGGATGACCGCGCCGCCTCCGTGGGATCCACGCCCGCCCCAGCAAGACGACGACCCAGCAAAGCACCATACCACGGGAGGTGGTATCCGCCATGCCGGGCAAGAACGCGCCGGAGGCTCGCGGGATGCTCCGGACCGCTGTCCATGCGTGAGCAAAGCGAAGTGCCGGGAGGACCTCGCCTTCTAACACTATTAGAGTCCGAAAGCACGCCCTGCTCGCGCCGCCGCCTTCGCTCCTTCTCCGCTGGCAAGCGATTCCTCGAACGCTACGCTGCCGTCGAGGACGTGCCATCGAGCTCTAAGTCCGGCAAGGACGGCTCTGGCGCAACACTCCGGCGAGCGTATCTCCTCGGAACGCTCTAAGTCCGGCGAGGACAGCTCTGGTGCTCGTTCCGGCAAGCGCACCTCCCCGGAGTGCTGCGCTGCCGTCGAGGACGCGCCATCGAGCCCCACCGGCAAGTGCAAGGAAACGAGAAAAAGAAAAGCTAAGTCGCTCGAGCTTTTGTGCAGAGCACTCTTTAGTTCCATGCTTTTTTTTATGTTACATCCTCGTGCGCTCGCCCTTGTACGCCAAACTCCGCGCCCGAGGAGCTCGCTGGGATAGCCGCACTTTACTTTGCTTCGAGCACACTCAACGAAAGCAAAAGTGAGCCGCGACCAGCTTCGCGCCTTTGTTTCGCTTCGGTGTGTTCAGCAAGTTAAGTGCGCCGCGACTAGACGCTGCAAGGTTGCTTGCCGGAAGCGACACCAGCCAGCCGGCTGTTGATGTTCCGTGACTCAGAAGTGTGTTGAGCGCCGCAAGTTCCCTAGAAGCGAGGGTGAAAGCCCACAAAGGATGTAAAGTAGAGGGTGTAACGTGGCAGGCCCTGCCGTGAGATGTCCTTCAGATGAGAGGCTTGTGCGCGAGAGGGGCCAAGTCGTGGTCCAGCTATGCATTTGTTTTGTTTCCGAGTCCGCCAACAAACACAAGTGTGTTGCTGCACCTTACCTTGCTTTCGAGCCACGCTCAGCAAGTTGTTGTCAGAATCGCCCGCAAGGTTGTTTGCCGGAAGCAACACCAGCCAGCGGGCTGTCCCGCACTCGGCAAGCGTGTTCGCCCCGGCAAGCTCCCCGAGAGCGTAGAGTACAAACATACGAAGGGCAAGGCACGGCATCGTATTGCACAATCAAGATTTATATATATATATGTATATACATGTACATGATGAAGCTGTTGCAGATCTATCTCGGCTGTTTTCATGGCTGAAATTACAGCAACAAGGAGAAACCCGAAGAGCGCACCAGCACTTGAGTTCGCCGAGCTAGCGTTGGGGGGCTGCGAAAAGCCCAGATTCGCTCTCCGCGAGCCAGCCTCACTGGGCTGCGAACGCCAAGATTCGCCTCCGCAAGCCGAGTTGCTGGGGCTGCGATATCAAATAAGTTTTTCATCCTCGCCATGCATCCTCTTATGGACCGGGAAGGCGGGCTGCGCTTTGAACGAGCGTGACTTGCAAAACCCATACGCGAGGAGCCAAGTCGTGGTCCAGCTTATGCATTTGTTTTGTTTCCGAGTCCGCCAACAAACACAAGTGTGATGTTGCACTTACCTTGCTTCCGAGCCTCGCTCAGCAAGTTAGTTGTCAGAACGCCCGACAAGGTTGTTTGCCGGAAGCAACACCGCCAAATGGCTGTCCCAAGACTCGCAAGCGTGTTCGCCTGCAAACTCCCCGAGAGCGAGGGATAGGAGCATACAAGGCGCAAAGTCAAAACTCGCCCGACAAGCTTTCCCCTCTTTTCATTAAAAACATCCTAGCTTAATACAAGTCCATAGAGGATGAAAACATGATAGAGAGGATTACAAGTTTTTAAATGCAGCTAAGGCCCGAGGGCTTACAAATTAAAAGATAAGGTGCCTGTGATCCCTCTCCTGCTTCTCTGCTCAGAGTTCAGAGGTAGGTCAGGAGCCCCTGCAAGAGAAGCTTGCTGGAAGGAGGCCCCGCAAGAGGAGCTTGCCGGGAGGGCGAAGGAGCGCCTAGGAGAGCGTGGCGGTGGCGCGCGCCGCGCCCTGTGAGCTGCGCAAGGTGTCGGGCATGGGGAACGATCCCCGAGAGCCACAAGCCCCTCAAGCGCCAGCCAGAAGACACCAAGAGAACACCCGGGGCCGCCAGAGCTTGGCGGAGACGGAGGCGAGGAGGCAGAGCTTGAAGACGGGTGGTGGGACGCCAAGACGCTGCCGAGGGCTCCTCGCCTCAGACTCGATTTGACAGCCTTGCCGCCACCCCCTCTTCCTCTTCCACAGCCTCCCTACGCCACCGCCCAAGGAGACGGCCCTCGAGTTCAGGAGGCCACGCACCCTGAAGATGAGGTCGCCGGTGGTGCGCGAGGCAGCGGTGTCCGACGCCTAGTCGGGCCCGCCATCCCTCGCCGCCGCTGCCGCCTCCTCCTCGCCACTCTTGCTCGGGAGGAGCTCGCTATCCGAGGAGCTGTCCACACAAGATCTCACCCGGTCCCATAGTCGCCAAGACCTTGACGGCGAGAAGGTCACCATCCATTAACTTAAAATGGAGGGTGAACCCCGCCGCTGCTATGGATCCGGCGAATGTCTTCCACCCTCGGTCGAAGAACATGATGCCGGGCTGGGGACACGACACTCACCCGAAAGTGCCGCTGATCCCGCAGCCCTCATGCGCAGCTCCATCACGCCGGTGGATCCGCCCCATCGCGCCCGCAACGGGCCGGGCAGCCGGAGGCGACGACGGGAGCTCGACGAAGCTTGATGAAGAACTCCTGGGGTCATCTCCGGTGGACCGTGATCGTGGACAGAGACGCCGGGAGACGGGGAGGCGCGCCGCCACGCCCGCCTCTCCCCGCCGCCACGCCACGCCGCCTCGCCTCGCTGCCACGCCTCCCTCTCCTCTCGTGGACGGCTCCACCGCCACAGAGCGGATATGGAGAGGTGCGCTGCCGAGGCGACCCGCCACCGCCGAGGAGCTGGGATTTCTTCCATGGTGGAAAGAAGAATGTAAGATGAAGACGAAGGAGAAGAGGATGAGTGTGGCCATTGTGCTCCCCTTCCGCCTTTTTAAAGGGGTGAGGGGGGGCTCAACCGCCTGGCCGCCAATCAGAAGCGAGGAGGCCAGAGGAGCGGGCCGGCTCGCCTTCTCCGCCTGCGTGAAGGCTCGGTCTCCCACTCGCCGCCACGCACCCCGGCATGAGGGCCGCGGCTAAAAGCGAGCTCGAGCGACGGTGGAGCGACCACGCCTCGCACCACGATCACGGGTGGACGCTTAAAGATCGCATGCGCCGCCCACGCCTCCCACGACGCCGCAATCGACGCGCGTCTGCTATCGGGGGAGGCGGCGGATGCAGAAGAGAATCGGCACGCCAGGGCTTCGGTGCCTGCAGACTGCTTTTGGGCCTGGCCCAACAGCGCTGCACTGTGTGTGGCCCAGCCCGGGCTCTCTGCCGGTGAGCTAAGGTAGGGGTACCTCAAGACTTAACTTGTGCACGGGCAACCCCAGCCCCCGCAACCAGATCTACTATGTGCTTGCCGGAGACCATCTCCGCCCACACCAAGCCATTCAAGAACAAAGTGTACAAGACGAAGATCGAGACCCCGCAAGAGGAGTTTGCCGGAAGGCCGCTCTGTGCTCAAGACTACATCACCCACGCAAGGCCCCGGGCGAGAGGAGCTCGCCGGGGAGACTAGAAGATCACATCACAGAAGACACGCCCCGGCGCTATACGCGTCCCGGCGAGCTTGCCGGGGAGCGGCAAGTTACAGAGCCCGACAAGCCCCGGCCCGCAAGATCAAGACCCCAAGGTACTTGCCGGAGAGCTACGCACGCCCGCACTCCACTCATCTGCCCACGCCGCCTTCAGCCCTTTCTCTCAGACGCGCGGGCGGATGGTCAGGCAAGATGGGGGTGCGGTGGCACTCCACGGTGGTGGATCCATCGCCGGGCAAATGGAGACGCAAGAGCGGAACTTTTGAGTCGACGGTGACGGGCATTAAATGCCCTTGTCCCCTCTCTCAAAAGTAGGTAGAAACCACTGCTCAAGCAATCGAGAAGTGACCGCTCCCGACTGCTCCAACTACCACCTCTTTACGCTTTTACCCTTCCTCCCACGCTGACACCGCCGGTGACCCCTTCGCCTCTATAAAAGGAGGCCCATGCACAACGTGGAGGGGTTCAACCATTGGCAACTCCTGTGCTCCGCAGATACTCTCGCCATCGCACAGCTCTTCAAGCCCCGAGCCCAATACAACACAAAGCAGCAAGAGGGTTTTACGCGATCATCGCGCCCGGCTGGGTAAAATCCTCAAGCGCCGATTCGCCTCGATCCGCCTCCGCCTGCATCCTCCGCCTCGCATCGAATCTCACGAAGGGCCTCCCGCGCCCCATAGGTGTCCTAAGGGTTATGACATTCAAGGGATTGACTACGACGAGACATTCTCTCCCGTAGCTGCTTAAGTCCGTCTCAATCATGTTAGCAATTGCCGATACTATGATTATGAGATATGGCGATGGACGCCAAAACGGCATTCCTTAATGGACATCTTAAGGAAGAGCTGTATATGATGCAGCCGAAGGTTTTGTCGATCCTCGTAACGCTAACAAAGTATGCAAGCTCCAAATGATCCATTTATGGACCGGTGCAAGCATCTCGAGTTAGAACATTCGCTGATGAGATGATCAAAGCGTTTAGTTTATGCAGCACTTATGGAGAAGCTCATACATAAGAAAGTGAGTGGGAGCTCAGTAGCATTTCTCCTATTATATGTAGATGACATACTCTTGATGGGAAATGATACGAAACTCCCGGACAGCATTAAGGCCTACTTGAACAAGTGTTTTTCAATGAAGGACCTTGGAGAAGCTGCTATATATTAGGGATCAAGATCTATAGAGATAGATCGAGACGCCTCATAGGTCTTTCACAAAGCACATACCTTGATAAGATTTTGAAGAGGTTCAAAATGGATCAGTCCAAGAAGGGTTCTTGCCTATGTTACAAGGTGTGAGATTGAGCTCGCCACCACCCACCACGGCAAAAGATAAAGAAGAGATGAGTGTCATCCCCTATGCTTCAGCCATAGGATCTATTATGTATGCCATGCTGTGTACTGCACTGATGTAAACCTTGCCGTGAGTTTGGCTGCAAGATACCAAAGTAATCCCGCAAGGAACACCGGACAACGGTCAAGAATATCCCGGTACCTAAAAGGACAAAGGACATGTTTCGCTTATGGAGGAGACGAAGAGCTCGTCAGAAGGGTTACGCCGACGCTTAGCTTCGACTCAGATCCGATGACTCAAGTCACAAACCGGAGCGCCGTTGGCGGGATCTACGCCGTGGCGGATGAAAGCGGAGTACATGGCAGCCTCGGAGGCAGCGATGAAGCGATTTGGGTGAAGGAGTTCATCACCGACCTAGGAGTCATACCCAATGCGTCGGGGCCGATCAAACTCTTCCGGACAACACCGAGCTATTGCCCTTGCCAAGGAGCCCAGTGTTTCACAAGAAGACCAGCACATCAAGTTGCCGCTTCAACTCCATCCGTGAAAATGTTCAAGATGGAGACATAGAGATTTGCAAAGTGCACACGGATCTGAATGTCGCAGATCCGCTGACTAAACCTCTCTCAGGCAAAACATGATCAACACCGTAACTCTATGGGTGTTCGATTCATCACAATGTAACTAGATTGGTGACTCTAGTGCAAGTGGGAGATGTTGGAAATATGCCCTAGAGGCAATAATAAAAGGATTATTATATTTCAATGTTCATGATAATTGTCATTTGTTCATGCTATAAATGTATTATCCGAAATCGTAATACACGTGAACACTTAGACCCAATGAGTCCCTAGTGAGCCTCTAGTCGACTAGCTCACAGATCAATAGATAGTCATGGTTTCCTCGACTATGGACATTGGATGTCGTTGATAATCTAGATCACATCATTAGGAGAATGATGTGATGGACAAGACCCAATCATAAGCACAGCATAAAAGATCGATAGTTCGCTTGCTAGAAGCTTTGCCAATGTCAAGTATCTATTCCTTCGACCATGAGATCGTAACTCCCGTTACCGTAGGAGTGCCTTTGGTGTATCAAACGTCACAACGAATCGGGTGACTATAAAGGTGCATTACGTATCTCCGAAAGTATCTGCGGTTGACACGGATCGAGATCGGATTTGTCACTCCGCATGACGGAGAGGTATCTCTGGCCCACTCGGTAATGCATCATCATAATGAGCTCAATGTGACCAAGGTGTTGGCCACGGATCATGCATTACGGTACGAGTAAAGTGACTTGCCGTGAACGAGACCGAACAAGGTATTGGGATACCGACGATCGAAGTCTCGCAAGTAACGCATCGATTGACAAAGGGAATTGTATATGTGGTTTGATCGAATCTCGACATCGTGGTTCAACCGATGAAATCATCGAGGAGCATGTGGAGCCAACATGGATATCCGCACTCGCTGTTGGTTATTTCCCGAGAGTCGCCTCGGTCATGTTCAAGGTTCTCCGAACCCGTAGGGTCTACACACTTAAGGTTCGTGACGCTTAGGGTTAGTAGGAAGTCAAGTATGTGACCACCGAATGTTGTTCGAGTCCCGATGAGATCCCTGACGTCACGAGGAGTTCTTAAGGGTCCGGAGGTAAAGAATAATATATAGGAAGTGGTGTTTCGCCATCGGGAAAGTTTCGGGTTTCAAGAAGTACCGACCACCTAAGGGTCCTGGGTCCACCGGTGGGGCCACCTATCCCGGAGGGCCCCATGGGCTGAGAGGGAAGGAACCAGCCCACAAGGGGCTGGTGCGCCTCTAGGGTCCACCCCGCGCCTAGGGTTGAAACCCTAGGGGGGGCGCCCCACCGCTTGGGGGTACTCCACCCCTTGGTCGCCGCCCGAGATTGGATCTCAGGGCCGCCACTTCTGGGGCCTATATAAAGGGGGGGAGGGAAGGGGGCTGCTGTACCAACTCCCAAGGCGCAGCCCTCCCTCCCAACACATCTCCTCCTCCGTAGAGCTCGGCGGCCCTATCGAGTATCGCTTCTCCACCATCATCACGCCGCGTCGCCGCCGGTGGATCTGTTTTCCTCAACCTCTCCTTCCCCTTGCTGGATCAAGAAGGAGGAGACGCCGATCGTCCCGCACGTGTGTTGAACGCGAGGTGCTGTCCGCTCAGCACTTGGCATCGGTGATCTCAATCACGCTCGAGTACGACTCCATCATCATCTTGCAAGCTTCGCACGCGATCTACAAGTGGTATGTAGATGCTATCTCTCTCCGCTACTCGTTGCTTAGATGAACTCATAGATAGATCTTGGTGAAGCCGTAGGAAAAATTTTAATTTTCTGCAACGTTCCCCAACAAAATATTCCTCAAAAATGCTCATTATTTTTGGTTTGGTGCAAAACCTTGCCAAATATAACCAACATTATTTAAGGCCATTTTGGAAACACCGAATGCAATTTCCGTGGTTCTTTTGCTCGCTTTTAATTAAAGTTTTGAGGCTTCAACAATCCTCAATTCATGTTTCAGAAATTTAAATATGATGCCTGGATGAAGATGCAACTATTTACAAACAATATTCTAGGGTTGTGACAACTCACCCCCACTAAACAAAAAATCTCGGCCCCAGATTCAAGACGGAGGTAAGAAGACGAGGGGACACAAAGCTAGCACAATCTTCATGATCCAGCTGCCTCATTGTTGATATTGATTCATTGCTCCAAATTGATCTTGACATCTTTGCTTTCGAGATCTTCATCTAACACGACGACGACATAAAGAAACTCTATCGAAAAAGGATTATTGAAGCTCTTCATACCAGGCTAATGGCAATTCTCGAGCGATCATTTGATGGAGTTCGAAGGAGTAGCATACTCGGACTAGTATGGATGATGTGGATTACCTTGTTGAAAACAACACAAAGGATGATTTTAGTAACTGGGAGAAGCTCAACGGTAGAGAGTGAGTCCACTGTTTGAAAAGTTATAGCATAATCGAGGAAACTGAGAGCAATCCCAGTTAGTGCCGATGGTAACACCTAACGCTTGTGCGTGATCTCAAGAACTTGAGCATTTCCATAGTCATCAAGGTTTTACCAACATCCATGTCAAGGGTGCTGACAACACAACATACTACCATGATGAATAGCGATGGACGATGCAGATGCAAAGGAGGATAACACTTTCTCAGATTTCACCTTAGCGAGGCCAAGGACGGAATCGATGATCGATCGAGAGACATTTAGCACTCGCTTTATCGTTCTCCTTGATGTACTAGCGTATCCCATTCATTGAAATGGTCTGGTATCTAGAACATCAAGTAAAGGTCGGACTTCGGAAACACAAAAATCATAAGGCACAGCTAGGGGGTAAATCCTACGAAGTCCTTATGGGGAGGTGGCCAACTTCTTCAATCAAGATACTACAATATTATGTCTTCCGGAGGGGTGTGGTGGCCACGATATCCACTTTACCGGTTATCGCGAGACCGATATTATAGTTCTTGGGAAATGTCCCAACCATCATATCTGCCTAAGATTCAGATTTGGTTGGTGTCAGAACAATCCAGACTCATCGAGTCTAGAAAGAAAAATGAAAGTTTGCAACACAAATCGATGAGATGACGTTGCGAGATTCTCGGGGAATGAACTACGGTAGTAAGCTCCAAAACATGAGCTGGTTCTGCTAATAGTATGTGAACACGCTGTCCCAGACAAGCATGACCACGCAGTAGTCTTATAATAAAACACTACTGAGTTCTGGCAGGGAACCATCATCAATGATATCGGAGTCTCCACGCGTGGAAGTCCAAAGATTTCACCTTAGAATGCACTCTTTATCTTGAACAAGTCAATCAAAGGGCTTGGTGTGCTAGGGATACATATGGAATGAAGGTTGCGAGCCTGTCAAACCATAGCATACTTCGCACATGCATGACCGACTTGGGATGGTACTGTGGGGAACAAAAACAATCTTTCTCGAACTTATGGCGGCAACTTGCACCAAATGCTCATGAATTAGAGGAGGTCACTTCGTACATCCAAACATATGCTTCATGCACGGGACATGAAGATAATGCTTATAAAAGTTTCCAACACTAGGTTGATGTTCAACATGAGTCATGGGGGAGACAAAATGCTGCTGATGGGCTCAACAGCAACTCATCGGAATTTCCATGGAGATGGAATTCCATAACTATGTGAACAAGGTGATAGTATTGGTCGACTCCAAAAGATATAATGGTGTATGCTCGAGGAAAATCCACGAGTAAGACAACATTACTTAACATCGTTGGTTCTGATTTGATTTGATGATAGCCCATACTCAAACCAAAGGTTTGGGGTAAGACAATAAATCCAACAATTAACCACGAGGATCAATCAATGAAGATATCATCTTTCTTCAACACACACACACACAAAGATATCCCTTGGAATGAACTGAAGTTGACAAGCTTTCATCTTCCAACTCTCCAAGTTGTTGTTTAGCTTACCAACTAGCTCAGGGGTATCCAACACAGATTCTTGGAGAAGGGGGTGGTTACAAGAAACCAACTTGATCACGAACTCAACATAGCGGTCAGGTGACAACCTGGTAATACTTCCGAGAAGATATACGGAAAATCACGAACCACCGATATGTCACTAAGCTCGAGAACAATCTTGCTTTTCAGGGCAAGACGATATAATCAAAAGAGCGAGGGATTGACACAATCCTAACTCATTGATCGAAGAGTGCACCAGAAATAAGGACTAGGTAGCACGGTCTATCTTAGAATGATGATTCAATAACCAACACGCTAAGAGTGAAACTATTGTCCATTTATCGCTAAGCAACATAGTTGCTAAGTATTGATTTCACACATCACGGTACACTTGTCAAAGATTCCGTTACAATAACATGGAAACCGAGGAATTAACAATGATGGCAAGAAGTATTATCAAGGCCAAGAATCCATAAGAGGTGGTGCAATTCTCATGACATTCCCGACTTAAAGTGGGTAATACTTCAGATAGAATGTAACAAAAGCTGGATTGGCATTTTGATCTCATGAAGTACAATTGCTTTGACCCAATCCTAGAAATGGATGAGATACTGGAGTTTGTTTCTCCTAGTCATCCTGAATAGAATGGCTTGACGGACCACAAGAATAATAAGCATCGATAACACGAATGCACAATTACTCCTGACTATCAATTGATAGACGAAGGTCAGAATACAACTAAAGAGGGACAACTCAAAGGAACATATAACTTTCTGAGTTGTGGATGCATGGACTAGCATGTCGAACGAGTTCAACATATTTCTTCCGGATAACCCATGCAGAGAGGTCGAACTGGCAGAGTCACAATATAGAAAGAAGAACTCATCAAGAGCACTCTTGTTGTGATCTTTTGGTTCCCGAACTTCTGCCATATTGGTTCATGGTATTGGAAGAACGATATACCACGAACCTCGAGAACTATCGCAAGGTTACTAATAACCTAAAGGAACTAGCAAATGCTAGCAACATGAAGTAGGGTGAATCTCGGGTTCAAAACCCAGGAATAGAATACCTACTACTAAGTGGCATCACAGATGCTTTCGAGAACGATGGCCGTAATCATCACATCGAAACACAAATCATGGCTAGCTTACTAGGTGGTACTCTAAGACACCTAGGGTCATAATATTAGCTCCAACATATATACCGAGGCAATGAAGTACCTCAACACACTAGTTGGTGTGGTTAATCTGGCCAAAGGAACATCGGAATGGTAAGAAGGGATTTGCAAATGCATCGACTATTTAGAGACTCGGATGACTCGACAAAGATAACGGCTGTAAATGCTCAAAAATTTGAGACATGCTACAAAAATGGTGGCATACCCACTCGATCACCTCAATAACAAGATTCTGAGACCAATTATGAACACACGAAAATAGTAGCAATTGAACCGAGGCTTGAAACCAACAATCCTATAGGTCTACGGATTAGTAACACGTCATCGTAATAGAGAGAAGAGAAAGCCTAGTTCCTTAACCTCGTAGGAAAGATAAGATGACTCAGATCAGAAGGGCATAAGGTAAAGGAGTAAAAAGAGCCTTACGTTCCATCCCACAATCAATTTCCCTACATATAACTAAAGCATTTCTAGACTCAACTTCACCAGCTTTGGCTTGGTAATCCCACAGCAAATAAGCTCGATACCAAAGCTGTCAGACCTCGACTCAATGCCACATCGATCTAGCATGTAACGCCTCATATCACTTTATGGCCTCACGCACGGTATCCCCACGGTGTCGCCTTACCTTTGCCCGGGACCGCTTATGCCTTTTGGCACACGATATGATAGTGTCGCTAGCATCCATATGATAAGGAGCCCGGCCGACATGGCTAGTCGAAACCCAAAGTGGCACAAACTTACAGGACAGCATCCATGACCCAAAGATCGAACGTGTTTGGTCATCACGAGTGAATCCAGTGCTGTAGCACTAGGCTAGCAGACTCGTGAATCGGGCAGAAGCGGCTAACAGTCTCCCAGACTCAACGCGTGACATTTCCGGGGACGCATACAGAACAAAGAAGGACACATGCCGCCAGCCTAAGTGTTCCTGAGCAAAGAGTAAGCTACCATGGCTCAAGGAAACACTAGGAGACATTTCCCGTAAGAGAGGCTACTAAGGATAAACAACTAGATAGTCGATCCCACACATACCAAGCATTTCAATAACATGCACACAATATGCTCGATATGTGCAAATACAACATGGCATCACAACATGACTCTACAATTCAAGTATTTATTCAATAGGCCTCGAGGAGCGAGATATTACAAACATAGGTCTCATGACCCAACATTCAGAGCATACAAATCAAAGCACATGCGAAGCTTAACATGTCCGAGTACGCATAACTACAAATTAAAAGGCCGAGAAGCCCGACTAACTACCAGATCTCGCCGAGGGCACAAGATCGTAGCTGAGGTAACAAGCTAAACGTCAAGTCCAAGCGAACTACTAGCGAGATCAAGTCTCTCGCAAAAACATAAAATAGGCAAACGTGAGTACAAATGTACCCAGAAGACTTACATCGTAACTAACTACATATGCATCATTATCAACAAAGGGATGGTGGGGTTTAACCGCAGAAAGCCAGCTTTGACTCGGTGGCTATCCCGAACTACGATCGCAAGTAACTCTTTGAGGTGGCGCACACGAGTCCACATATTCACCATATCAATACACCACTATGGATCCGCCTCCGCCTCCCTCACGAGAACGCCATCCATAGCACTCACGCTTATCTTGCGATTTTAGAGTATCCACTTTCACTTGTCTATGAACTATGCAAGGGGTCCAAGTTTCCATATCCGAGGAACCGGTATTCAATAGATAATGATAACCCCGCAGGGTGTACTTCTTCACACACGCCTCGCCACTTATCGCCTCAGACACGCCATGTACCTCGCAACCTTCAAGCGAAGTCGGGCGAGGAGTCGCCACGGCCTACCTAAACACTCAAGTCTCTCGCCCAGTGTTTATCGCCTATTCGGGTTCCATCCGCAAGGAGATCCGCCGGGTGTCGCCACGGCCCCAAACGATGTGAGCAGGGTTCCCAAGCCCACCTCGATGGGTGGATGTCCGCTGGTACACCGTGCCACGGTGCCTAGTCCGTCCCAAGCCCACCTGCATCGGTGCCACTTGGTAGACTACTAACACTACCTACAAACACCGTAAACTAGTTGCAACTCCTAGACAGAGATCATGTTGATTAATAAGTCGAGAGAGCTTGGAGTGCCCGGAGCCCAATGTGTGGTAGTAACTGCTCATGGATCACAAACACGTAACTCAGCCCTCGAGGACGGCCATAATGAGACAACCCACCATGTACTCCTACATGGCCTCTCACCGCTACCTTTACCAAATCGTGTTCACACACTTAGCTCTCAACAAGAGGACATGTTCACACACCTCCGATTCATCCCGATGAATCAGACCGACACAACTCTAAGCAATAGCAGTATGACAATCAAGCATGAATGAGTAGGCACATCGTGGCTCAAACAACTCCTACTCATGCTAGTGAGTTTCATCTATTTATCGTGGCAATGACAGTCATGCAGAGGATAAGGTTCAACTACCGCATCATGTAACAATTGAATCGTTGTTGTCCTAATGCAGTAAAAGAGAGCAGAGCGAGAGAGTGGGTTTGTATCGGAATGAACAAGGGGGTTTTGCTTGCCTGGCACTTCCGAAGATAATATAGCTCTTCATCCGTGTCATCGAACTCATCGTCGGAACCACGTCTATCGAGAGGTGACAATACCGACAAACAAGGAAGAAACACAATCAATGCAATGCACAATATGATGCATGATCATGACATGTCAATATGAATGTGTTTTGGGCTAATGCAAGCTAGAACACAAACGCTTGAGCTTATTTGAACCAAAGATTCAAATTCAAACTCAAGCTATGAATTCATAAAGTGCATTATCATGTTTTGATATGAACAGCAAGGTTAAGTTGCTTAAACATGCATGAAACCAGTGCAGATGGATAGATTGTATTTTTCTGATCATTTTTCATATATAACTTGTTTCATTTGGAGTTACGGTTGAATTTATATGATTTTTAGAAGTTTTGAACATTTTCTGGAATTTCCTGTATAAAAATAAATCCAGAAAATACTTATTATGCCGCTGGCGCCACCATGACGTCAGCAGGTCAACGCACGGCCCAGGTCAAACCTGACCAGTGGGGCCTACAGGTTAGTGACACAGAGTCAGCTACAGAGGCTGACATGTGGGACCCGGTCAAAGCTGACGTGGCCAAGTCAAAGTTGACAGGTGGGGCCCACTGGGATTAGTGCTAATCTAACAGAGAAATTAAACTAACTAGTTAAGGCATCGGGGCCCACTTGGCAGTGGCTCTAGGGTGGTTAGCCAGGTCATTAGCGCTATTAACCGGGCGCCACGCCAAGACGTGACGCCGGGCGATCACAAAGAGCGCGCGGATCTCGCCGAGTTGGTCGGGCGGCGCTACAGTGCCGCGGCTAGTCGCTACCGAGGGCACTGTGAGGGAGCCCATGCTCCCGCGCATCTAGGGGCGCACGCAGCTGGGCACAGGGAGGCCGGGGTCGATGGCGGCGACCACTTGGGCGGTGGCCGGAGCTACGACATTGAGTGAAACGGGGCTGCGGAGCACGACAGGAGGAGTTGGGGGACGCGTTCGACTCCTGGGAGCTCGGTGAGTACGGCAACACGCAAAAAATCGGGTGGGGGCGGCTGTTGCCACGGCAACGACATGGCACGGCGGCGACTCGCCATGGTCGGAAAATGGAGCTAGGGGACAGGAACGGAGGGGCGAGCAAAGAGAAAGCAGCAGTGCTCACAGGAGGACGGCGAGGTGGTCACGAGCCTGGGGCGCTTCGGTGTCATGAATCGAGCGGGCGGCGATCGCCGTCGTGGAGATGAAGACGGCGGAGATGGTGTGGCTTCAGGCACCCGCGTCGCGGCATCGGGGTAGAGCTTCTCGGATCCAAGGCGCAGCTCCTAGGCACATCAAAGGGGCGAGGGGGTGGCTCTTGGTGCGGCAATGGTGAGCGGCGGCAACGGCCATGCTCGGGTGTGGAGGGGAACGGCGAGAGAGAAGCGGAGAGGGGAAAGTGCGGTGTCCAGGGTCGAGGGGAGGCAGGGAGGCGGTTCAAAGGCCGCGTGGCGAGGGACGCAGTGTGCAGGAGGTGGCGTGTCGCCACGGAGCGCAAGGCGCTGCCTCCCTCCTCCGCCACCGGCAGAGGTAGAGGATGACCGCGTAAGGCCGGGTGGGCTGGCTGCACAAATGGCCGGGCAATGAGAGCGTGTGCCGCAGTAGACTGAGGTAAGTTCTGCCTGCTTTTACTTTTCTTCTATTTTTTAATTTGTTTATTTATTTTGCCACTATTTTCAAATAGAACAAATCCAAACCAAAGGACAAAATTCCTTCCTAATATATTTATGTTGCTTAATGGACTTTTCCAAAAGCACATAAATGTTTAGGTATTTGGAAATATATTCTATACAAGTTATGAATATAATTCCAAATGCAAATAAAATAATGATTTAAATTCAAAGGCTCCAAAATATTCCTCAAAAATGCTCATTATTTTTGGTTTGGTGCAAAACCTTTGCCAAATATAACCAACATTATTTAAGGCCATTTTGGAAACATCAATGCAATTTCCGTGGTTCTTTGCCTCGCTTTTAATTAAAGTTTTGAGGCTTCAACAATCCTCAATTCATGTTTCGTAAATTTAAATATGATGCCCGGATGAAGATGCAACTATTTACAAACAATATTCTAGGGTTGTGACACCGCCGCTTTTCAAAATCTTGAAAAAGGCAGGTCCAATGAAATGGACTCGAAGCTTAAGGCTGCTACCGCAGACTTGAAGAGGTACTCATCCTCCACTCCAACACTTGTCGCACCTAAGCCACAAGAGAAGTTGTCGCTATATCTAGCGCAACCAATCAAGTGGTTAGTGCTGCTAGTAGCGGAGAGGGAGGCGGATGATGAGCCAAAGAGTCATGCAAGCTTAATCCAATGACAAGGTGGGGCTCCCCAACAAGTTCTCGATTCGCAAGGATGGATCTGCATACTGCCGTAAGAGAAACAGAAGAAGATGGTGCAATACCTAGTTTACTTTTGTCACCCTTCCGCAGGGGCTAGATCAAGGTACTGTGTGCGTAGTTGCTTTTCGCCTTCTCATGGCCTCGAGGAAGCTACGCCATTACTTTCAAGCACACGAGATCACAGCTTGTCACCGCTTCCGCTGAAGAGGATATTGCAAAATCCGTATAACAGGCAAGATCGTCGAGTGGGCACTAGAATTGTCAAGCTTTGGCCTCAAGTTTGAAAGTACTTCAACTATTCAGAGCCGAGCATTGGTAGAATTCATAGCAGAGTGGACGCCAACACCTGATGAAGAAATTCCGGAGAAGAGCATCCCCGACAAGGAAGCGAGCAAAGAATGGATCATGTACTTTGATGGTGCCTTCGCTGCAAGGCGCCAAAGGGTGTGCTACTTGTCGCACCCACCGGAGAGCACCTCAAGTACGTGGTCCAGATGCACTTTCCCAAGGAGCAAGCGACAAACAATACTGCAGAGTATGAAGGCTTGCTTGCCGGACTTAGGATCGCGGCAGAACTTGGGATCAAGAAGCTTATTGTCAGGGGTGACTCACAGCTTGTCGTCCGCCAAGTCAATAAAGATTATCAGAGTCCGTTGGTGGAAGATTACATTGATGAAGTGAAGAAGCTAGAAGAACATTTTGACGGCCTGCAGATGGAACACGTTTCAAGAGCTCAGAACGACATTGCAGATGGCCTGTCAAAGTGTGCCGCACTCAAGTTACCTGTGGAACCAGGGATTTTTGTGCTCAAGCTGACTCAACCATCTGTCACACCATCGACTGGACAGAGCAAGAAGAGGAAGTTGGTTACTGGCGACTACTTTCCGGCAGAGCTCCCCTGCCGCCGCCACGAAGGTCCCCAGATCAACACAAAGTGCCGAGGAGCAGTCTGCCCGCAAGCCCTAGGGTTTGTTTCTGCTGAAGCAGACGCCCCGACAAGTCTGTGTCCAGACACGCTTGTCGGGAGCATCACGCCCCAGGGTCCTGCATTCTGCCGAGAAGCGGAGGTTCCCGCAGCAGCATTTGCGCCTTTAGTCCTTGTTGTCGAGCCTCAAGCTCCAACATGGGCACAGCAAATAGTCCATTTCCTTCAAACAGGAGAACTTCTCGGAGAACAAGAAGAAGCAGAGAGAGTAGCCCGGCAATCAAGTATGTACCAGTTTGTCGATGACATACTGTACAGAAGAAGATTCAATGGAGTGAAATTGAAGTGCATCTCCCGGGAAGAAGGACAGGAGCTGTTGGCGGAGATACACGGAGGCATATGTGGTCACCAGATTACAAGAAGAGCACTTGCCGCAAAGCTTTCCCAAGGTTTCTTCCGCCGACAGCTCTCCAGATGCAATCGCACAAGTAACCAAGTGTGAAGCGCAAGGCCCACTCCAAGCAGATACATCAACCAGCTCAAGCTCCCCAAACCATCCCTTTATCCTAGCCATTTTGGTCCGGGGCTCGACATTCTAGGCCCTTTCCTCAGATACGGATCGCCGAGTGCTCGCTATGATGAGTTAGAGCAAGAGCAGCATGGCAAGATGACGCGCGCTTCCTCGAGGTAGATCGCCTTCAGTCGCAGTACGAGCTGCTCGCTATCAAGAAGCTTTGCGCTGCTACCATAGCCGCAAAGTTAACACCAGAAGTTTCAAGAGGGAGAGGGTGCAGGTGTGGGCCAGGTGTCGTTCAAAGAAGTATGGCCTTGCCGGAACACAGGCGACAGAAAAGCTAAGTTGCCAATGTTTGGGCATGATCAAGTTTTAAATTTTTAAGATATATCCTTGAACGTCTGCGTTTTGTATGGAAAACCTGCGCGCGGAGGAATCGACTCAGGTTAAGTTATGCCTTTGATTCGCTTCGAGTCCGCCAACAATACAAGTGGCCGCAACTAGCCCCGATAAGGTTTCTTGCCGGAGGCAACACCGCCAAGAAGTTGCCGATGTTCCGTGACTCAGAAGTGTGCTTGCGCCGCAGTGTTCCTCAAAGCGTAGGGTAAAAACATACAAGGGATGTAACAGAGTAAAGGATATAACATAGCAAGCGTTGCCGAGGACAAAGTTATACTACGAAAGTAACTTGTTACGGCACTGACTAAGTTGTTCTCATAACTGAAATAACAGCGACAAGGAAGAAGAAGAAGTGCGCGCCGGCACCTAGGCCCCGGCAAGCCAGTATTGTCTGGGGCCGCGAATACCAAGATTCATCCGCGGCAAGCCAGAGTTGCCGGGGGCTGCGATATCAGATAAGTCTTTCGTCCCTCATCATGCATCCTCTTATGGATCGGGAACGCGCCGCTGCCCTGAATGATCGTGTTTTGTATGAGAAACCTGTAAAGGAGGAACCGTTCAGGCTAAGTTATGCCTTTAATTTGTTTCGAGTCCGCCAACAAATACAAGTGCGCCGCGACTAGCCCCGATAAGGTTTCTTGTCGGAGGCAACACCGCCAAGAAGTTGCCGATGTTCCGACTCAAGAAGTGTGCTTATACCGCAAGTTCCTCAAAGCGAGGGTAAAAACATACAAGGCATAGAATCAAGTAAAGGATATGACATAGCAAGCTTCCTCTTTTCATTAAAAACATCCCACATAAGTACATACCATAGAGGATGAAAACATGAAAGAGAGGATTACAAGTTTTAGATGCAGCTAAGGTCTCAAGGCTTACAAATTAAAAAGATAAGATGCTCAGAATCCCTTTCCTGCCCTCTCTTCGTGAGGTAGGTCAAGGAGGCGAGAAGGGCAAAAGGGGCACCTAGGCGAAGCCAGTGCAAAGCGAAGACACCGAGAGAACATCCTGGGCCGTCCGGGCTGGAGGGTGATGGCGGCGCCGAAGCAGAGCTCAAGACGGGCGGCAGGACGCCAAGACGCTGCCGAGGGCACCACACCTCAGATTCGACTTGACGGCCTTGCCGCCATCCTCTTCCCTTCCGTGATCCTCCCTACGCCACTGCCCAAGGAGACGACTCCCGGGAGTTCAGTGGAGCCGGGCGACGTGATGATGGGGTCACCGGTGACGATGAGGCGGCGCCGACACCTAGTCGGGCCCGCCATCCCGCCGCCTCGCTACCCTCGCTGTCCGCTGTTGCTCTCCTCCTCGCCACTCGCCGAGGGGAGTCTTCGCCATCGGAGGAGCTGTCCACGTAGCACCGCGCCCGAATGCCGGAGTCCCCGAAGACCTTGACGGAGAGGAGGTCGCCCTCCATTAACTTAAAATGGGGGGTGAACCCCGCCGTCAGGCTGTGGATATGGGCGAATGTCTTCCACCCACGATCAAGATACATCACATTAGGGGCTGGGATACACGCCGACTCGCTGCCGCTGATCCCACAGCCCTCATGTGCAATCTCAGCCCTCAAGGGTCCAACTCCATCGCGCCAAGAACGGAGCTGGAAGCCGAGGCGACAACGAGGCGCCTGACGCAGCCTCGACGAAGAACTCGCAAGGGTCGCCCCCGTATGGACCGGCCGGAGGAGAGGAACCGCCGGCGGAGGCGGCCGACGCGCCGCCTGGCCCGCCTCTTCCCGGGCGCCGACCTCGCCCTCGACTGCCCTCGACCTTGCCCTCCCTCTTCCCTTGTGGCTGGCTCGCCACCACGGGCGCGGGATAGGAGGATGCATCTGGCGCACCGCCGCCACCGATGAAGGACTAGGGTTCCTTTCTCCATGGCGTAATGAGAGAAAGGGAGCAGGTCAAGAAAGCGTAAGATGAGAGAGTGCGGGCTTCAAGCCCCCTTCCGCCTTTTTAAGGAGCGAGGTGGGGCTCGCCGCCCGCCAGTAATCAAGGCAAAGGAATAGCAGAGTGGGGCCACCCGCGCCCCGCCGGACGCCCAGCCCACTTCACACCGCCCACGCACCCCAAGCGCATGGGAGCCGCGGGCGGGATGCGAATCGAGGCGACAGATGAGGTGACTCGCCCCACCCCGTGATCACGGGTGGACGCCGGTAATCGCAAGACGCCACCCACGCCTCCCACGACGCCGCGATTGACGCGCGCTGCTACGGGAGGCCGCGGTGGATACGGAGCGGATGTGGTTTGGACCCAGTGCCGCTGCGTTCGCAGCCTGCTTTTGGGCCTCGCCCAACAAATACCAAGACCGCAGGCGGCCCAGCCCGGGCTCCTGTCGGTGAGCTAAAGTAGGGGTACCTTAGTACCCCAAACTTGTGCACGGGCAACAGCAGCGCCCCTCAAGAAGCCTTGCCGGGCCCGCCAAGACCTCCGCTATTCTTATTTTATCGCCATTCAAGAACAAAGTGTTAACTTTGAAGACAAGGCCCCGCAAGAGGAGCTTGCCGAAGGACAAGGCCCCGCAAGAGGAGCTTGCCGAAGGCCAACCAAGGCACTTCAAGACTTGCCGCGACGCACCGCTGGCCCCGCAAGACCCGACGAGCGGCAAGCTTATGGGTGCAACAAGACAGAGATCCGCGGCAAGGCACTTGTCAAGCGGCTACCACTCTGCTTCCAGCTCACCCGACGACGGTCGCCGCAGGATCACCCCGTGCACGGGCGGTGGCTATGCAGCCTAGCAAAGGCGAGGTGGCAAGTGAAGGTTACTAGGAGGCCATCGTGGCGACGGTGGCGCCTCTAACGGTCGCTTCTCTCGACTGCTAGCGACCGGACGGCATTAAATGCCCTTGTCCCCGCCGCCGAGTTAGGTAGGGCATCAGAGATAGTGGTTGTACCAACCCGCTTTTTACCTTTTTACCCTCTTTCTACGCTGCCACCTGTCGGTGACCCCTTTAGGCTATAAAAGGGAGGCCCATGCGCACGTAGAAGGGGTTCGGTTCGGTTCGGTTTGGTGGGGTTCCGTTCGGTTCGACTCATTCGACACCACAGCATACCCATGCTCTCGAGCAAGAACAGAATACAAACACAAAGCAACAGTAGGAGTTTTATCTCCCGAGAGCTCCGGTTGGGTAAAATCCTCAAGGCCGACCTCGATCCGCTTCTTCAGGCGACCGCTTCCCTTGCTGACCGTAAAGGGCCCTCGCCCATAGGTGCTCGTGCTCCCAGCCCACGACAAGACATCTTTGAGGTATTTCTCCTAAGATATGAATATGCCATTGCGCTGCCGATTTAATTTGAAGACCTAAGAAGAATTTCAACTCTCCCATCATAGACATTTGATATTCTTCACTCATCATATAGGCAAATTCATCACTATAACGCTGGTCAAGACAGCCAAAGATAATATCATCAACATATATTTGGCACACAAATAGTTCACCATCATAAGATTTAGTAAAGAGAGTAGGGTCGAGTGAACTGGTGTGAAGACATTCTTCACGAAGAATTCCTTCAATGTATCATACCACCGAGGGGCTTGCTTGAGTCCATGGAGGGCCTTATTGAGTCTCAAGACTTTGTCGATTCTTGGATTTTCAAAACCCGGGGTTGAGCAACATATACTTCTTCCTCAAGCTTACCATTGAGGAATGCACTTTTCACATCCATTTGATATAAGATGATATCATGATGGTTAGCGAAGCAAGTAATATGCGAATAGCCTCAAGTCCGCAACAGTGCAAAAGTTTCATCAAATCAATTCCTTCAACCTCGTGTGTAGCCTTGAGCTACTAGTCGTGCCTTATTCCTCACCACAAGGCCATTTTCATCTTGCTTGTTGCGGTAGATCCACTTTGTGCCAATGATATTATGTTTATGCGAGGATCCGGGTGATCACCAATTCCCTGCACATTGTTAAGCTCGAATCGATGTAATTCTTCTTGCATAGCCCTGAATCCACTCCGCCCGTAAATGCTTCATCTACCTTAGTGGGCTCTGTGATAGAGACAAAAGCATAGTGCCCACAAAAGTTAGATAAATGTGAAGCTTTTGAGCGTGTGAGAGGACCTCGTGCGCTAATGTCATCGATGATCTTCTCCACTTGCACTTCTTTTGCAACCAGAGGATGAGTTGGTTGTCGCCGAGGATTTTGATCAGCATTTTCTTCAAAGACCATTTTCCTCATCATGTTCTTCGTGCATCACTCGACGCTCTTCATGAACAGAATGAATTCTTCAGCAGATTCTTCAAGAGGGAATGACATCCTCGCTTGTTTTGAGCTTGATAGCATCCTCAAAAGGGTTCATCTAACATGAAGGTAGGTGCTCTCTTTGCAGCCATTAGTTTCATCGAATCCGCACATCTACAAAGGTCAACAATCTTGTGAAGAACAATGTTGAAGACTCAGAGGTGTGCGAGTCATTTCGTAACCAAGCATAAACCTTCATGTGCTTTCGCAAATTTAGAGCCATGGTGAGGATCTCTAATCCAACATTTAGCAATCAAGACTTTGAAATAACTCACATTGGGTTTCTTGTCGCTGAGGAGTTCATAGGCCGCCTTCTTGAAGAATTTGTGAAGATATACTGCTGATGATGTGGCACGCAGATCAATTGCATCAATCCGTAAACGCCGAGGCGCTTTGTATTCATCAAGCATAGTGTGAGCCATCTCAACAAGAGTTCTCGTTTTGCGCTCCACGACGCCCATTTTGCCGAGGAGTATAAGGAGCAGATAACTCATGAGTAATACCAAGTTCATCAAGATAGGCATCAAGACCAGAATTCTTGAACTCGGCCCATTGTCACTTCGATATGCTTGATCTTCACACCAAAGTTGGTTGAAGCCCTCGAGGAAAATCGCTTGAAGACTTCCGCACTTCATGTTTGTAAGCAACAATGTGTACCCATGTATAACGAGAATAATCATCAACAATGACAAAACCATATAGAGATGCATCATTAGTGACCGCTGAGTAATGGTTAGGTCCAAGAGGTCCATGTGCAAGCAATTCAATGGACGGTAGTGGTCATGATAGTCTTCGCCGGATGTTTGGCCTTGGTCATTTTTCCAGCTTCACAGTTCGCATAAGTGATCCTTGAGGAATTTGACATTCTCAATGCCAATGACATGCTTCTTCTTCGCAAGCGTGTTCAAATTCCTCATGCCCGCATGACCAAGTCGCCGATGCCATAGCCAGCTTTCAAGCTTTTGCAAGTAGACACACCGCTGGTTGTGGTCCTCAGAGAGAAATCAACAATGTACAAATCTCCTCTCCTAAAGCCTTCAAGACTTTGGAATTGTCACCCATAATCACAACACAATGATATTTGCCAAAGACAACAACCATATAAAGATCACAAAGCATTGAGATCGACATGAGATTGTATCCTAAGGACTCAACAATCATGACTTTGTCCATGTGCTTATCCTTAGAGATAGCAACCTTACCAAGACCCAATACCTGACTTTTTCCTTTGTCAAGAAGATGATATGCTTCAGAGGTGACGGTGATAAGGAGCATCCATCAATAGATTCTTGTCACCAATATGTGATTTGTACATCCACTATCGAGGACCCATTCAAGGGTTTTGGGTTGATCATCCCGCAGATGAATTAGTGTAGCTTATAACTTCATATGCTTCATCAAGAAGAATATGATATCAAGTTCATCGATGAATTTCATCAAGCAAGAAATGATATAGCAAGATGAGGATGTGTGAAATGAAAGTTCATTTCATCATGATTCGCCAAGGCCCTTTCGTGCATTTTGTCGTCCTCAAGAAATTCTTCAGACGTTAAAGCACGCCCGAGACCTGACCGCAGAAGAGATTAGTTCTTTTCTTCACCACCCACATCTGAAGGGGTGGCAAAGAGTTCATCATTCTCATGAAAGCACCGTGAGAATGGGGGCAAAGATGCCAAACCGTTTCGTTTCACATAAGATGGGTTAGGGTAAGCATATGAATAAGCAGAGTAATTCTTCGAGGACTTATGAACATAATGGTTTGAAGAATAATGCACATATTCATAGCCCTTGGCTCTACCCTGCGAGACAGAGTTGTTAGCACGATGATAATCATATGAGAACTTTGATCCTTTTGAGGAATTTGATCCATGTGAGGTATTTGGTCCGTATGAGGACTTAGATCCATATGAAGAATTTGGTCCATATGAAGAATTTGATCTGGGGTTCCTGTTCTTCACAGGTGGTGTCATGAGGACATTCACCAAGACTTTCAACATAACTTTTGGGAACCCAGATTATCTTCATAGGGAACTGCTCTCAGAGTTAGTGCCAACATATCTAGCAAATACTTCACCATTCTGATTTTTGAACAGTTTATAGTTGAGTCAAATGACTCATCGAAGAATGAGGAGATTCACATGTAAAGCTAGATAAGTTAGATGGATCGATCGAGGTCCCTTTGCAGAACCCATGAGGTTTTGGGGTACCGCTTAGGCTTCCAATATGTTCCATCAAGATTAAGTTTCCTCTCAAAGGCAATACCCTCTTCCTAGGGTTTCGTTGAGGATCTGCTTTTAAGCACATCACAAAGTGTCTCGATGCCCTTTGAGGCTTTTGTACATGCTCGTCATGTACAATTCCTTCAGCCTGCATTGTCAAGGATACTAGCAATGTCCTCGAGATGAGGAATTAGTGATAGCAGAGGCAGATGAAGAATTTGTAACAGTTGAAGCATTTGAACATTCAGTGAAGAATTAGCAGTTTCACGTTCAATGCACTTTATGCATGGAGGAACAAATTCTTCCTGAGAAGCGCTGATTTGTTGAGCTAGTAATGAATCGCGCTCCTTCTGAAGATCCTCATAACACACTCTTAGCTTTTCAAGATCTTCCTTTCTTTGAAGAGATTCAGAGGAAAGCTTCTCATGATCTTGCTTTTCTTGAAGAAATTCATAAGAAAGTTTCTCATGATCAGATAAGAGAGTGTTATGATGACTTTGAAGGTTGTCAAACCTAGATCAAGTCTCTCAAGATTTTCAATCAGGCTTTAGTGCGATCCATTTCTTCACCCAACATATCATCACTTTTGTCTAGCATGTTTTGAACCTTTTCAAAAGCCCGTTGTTGTTTTACAGCAATCTTAGCAAGTTTAGAGTAGCTGGGCTTGAGATCCTCATCGATTCATTTTCACTAGATTCAGAGGAGTTGTATTTGAGTACCTTAGCACCTTTCACCATGAAGCAATAGGTGGGAGCGAGCCATCATTATCTTCATCAGCTTGTCGGTGGGGTCCGCTTTCTTCAGTGTTGAAGATGGATTTGCCGACGTAAGGCAAGAGCGATGGCCGACTCGCCACACCGATTCAGATTCTTCAGACGCCTCCTCTTCATCACTTTCCTCGATTCAGCTTCGAGTCCATTTCTTGCCAATGAATGCCCGAGCCTTCTTGAGCTGCTCTTCTTGTGAGATGAAGACTTGAGGATTTTGATGACTAAGATTTTGACAATTTCTTCTTCTTCTTCTTTGCATCATCAGAACTGTAATCCTTGTATTTCTTCTTCTTCATTTCCTTTTCCCACTGAGGATAATCTTGAATATAGTGACCAGGTTTCTTGCATTTGTGGCACAACCTTCTCTTATAGTCACTGGATGAAGAATCACTGCTTCTTGAGGGTTTTCCAAAGCGACCACGTCTTGAGAACTTTTGGAATTTCTTCACGAGCAGTGCTAGCTCCTGGCTCAATTCTTCAGGGTCACCAAGGCTACTACCAGAGTCTTCATATTCGTGAGTCGACACGCCTTGGCCTTCGTGGCACGTGGTTTGCCATACCTTGAACCATAGAGATCTCTTTTCAAAGAAGTCGAACTCGTGAGTATTTAGCCTTCGAGGATATCGGCAGGATCAAGAGACTTGTAATCAGCACGCTCTTGTATCATCATCCCAGAGTATCAAATGAGGAATCGCTTATCTCAACAGCTTCTTCACTACTTCATGATCGGTGATGTCAAGTGGCACCGAGGGCTTGAACCTCATTTGAGATGTCGAGGAGGTGATCAAAGGTTTGTTGGACATTTTCATTGTCGAGTCTTTTGAAGCGTTGAAGAGATTCCAAGAACATCAACTCGAGAGTCACGCTGAGTTGAGACTCCTTCATTTACTTTGGACAGCCTATCCCAGATAAGCTTAGCAGTTTCCAAAGCACTCACTCTTCCATACTATCCTTTACTCAGATGGCCACATATGATATTCTTCGCTTGAGAATCGAGTTGCTTGAATCTCTTCACATCGGTAGCGTTCAGTGAGGGATTGACAGAGGGGACACCATTTTCCACAACATACCAGAGATCGTTATCAATTGCCTCAAGATGCATTCGCATCTTGTTTTTCCATTAGGGGTAGTCCGTCCCATCAAAGGTAGGACACCCACCGAGACCTTGATCATACTCGGGTCGACATAACTAAAACTCTAGGCGGTTAAACTAAAATCACACGTAACAAGGGAGTACCTTGCTCGATACCAATTGAAAGTGCTATATCGACTAGAGGGGGTGAATAGGCGATTTTATGAATTCTTCATCGAGGAATTTTTCGTGAGGAAATTCCTTAGCTAAGAACTACTTGCAGCGAATAAGTACTCGTAAGTAAACATAACAGATACAAAGATAGTCATCATGATGAAATGAAGACTAGCACAGAGTATAGAAAGCGTAAACACAGGATAACAAGATGAAGACAAACAGATCAAGAAATTGAACTAAGGAATTTGTGAAAGTCTTCACCAAAGTCTTCAAGCACGATATGAACAACATTCAACACAAGAATGAGGAAATGGAAGGGTTGAGGAAATAGAACCAGTTAGTTGGTGAAGACAATGATTTGGTAATCAGTTCCAACCGCTGCCTCGCTTGTACGCCTAGTTGAGCGGCCGAGTATTTAAACTCGAGGACACGCAGTCCCGACACCCAGCCTCGAGCCGCAACTCAGACACCTAGTCCTCATCAGATTCTCCTTGAACTAAGACCACGCAGGTCTCATCCAATCACTGTGGTAAGTCTTCAGTGACTTCCAAACCTTCACAGACTTGGTCACTCGGCAATCCACAATTCCTCTTGATGTTCTAGACCTTGACGCCTAACCGTCTGGAAGAAGCACAATCTTCAAAGGTAATAAGCGCCGGATCCACGCAGATCAATTTCTTCAAAGTGATGCTCAATCACTTTGGGTTTGTGGGGTTTGGTTTTGGGATTTTCCTCACTTGATGATTTTCTCTCAAAGTCCTCGGAGGATGGGTTGCTCTCAAATGACAAGTGTCAAGTTCTCTCGAGCAACCAACCAACTAGTGGTTGTAGGGGGCGGCTATTTATAGCCTAGGAGCAGCCCGACGTGATAAGACATAAATGCCCTTCAATGATATGACCGTTAGGTGGATAAGATATTTTGGACAGCCAAGACAAAGACAAAGAACGGTCGGAAATTTGACTCTCAAATTCCTCGTATTATCATGTTCTCATCGTAGGCAATTCAAGACCGGTGAATTCCTAACTCCTCGCCAGAGAAAGTCATCAAGGACTGTAAGAACTGCTCTCACATCAAGAAATTGATCGACTATATGAGATTTCCAATGGCTTCACTCAAGGATTGGTAGGTGTAGGATTTTGAGTTGAGTATCACATGGAAATTTTTCCTTAGTATTTCTAACCCCTTTAACAAAGACGGTGTTTTATGACTCAAGAAAGAGAAAACGAAACTACGAAAACAAAAGTCTTCACGCTTCATGTTCCTCAAATGAATACCAAGTCTTCAAGGTCACACCAATTTCTTCACTTTCAAAGTCTTCGTAAAGTCTTCGAATATCAAAGTCTTCAATAAGAACTTCATTTTTAGGGTCGACTTTCTCTCAGAATATCAAACTCCTCATAGACTTATAGACCTGTGTACACTCACAAACGCATCAGTCACTTAACCTATAAGTCTTCAATACACCAAAATCACTAAGGGGCACTAGATGCACTTACACTAACCGACTTGGGAAGCGTCATAGGAGGAAAAGTGCTCCTAACCCTCATCTGAATCCCTAAACCCCTACACATTTGAATCACATGCGTCCTCTCGTCAGTCGGATTCGCCTTCTTCATAGATTAGGAACGACAAGTGAATATATGTTTGACTAGACCCCAGTGCGGTCTACAACCCAAGAAGTTTTCACACAGAAAACATATGCAGCAAGGTATGTGATAGTGTTTGGAGAGAAATTGTGAAGTTGGGCACCGAAAAGGATCAGGAAGCCCAGGAAGAAAGGATGCGGAGGTAGATAGAAACCACGATCGACATGGGTTGCGAGGAGGACACACTCACCCTCCCGTGGCTGAGGTTCGATCTCGTCTTCCGGCAGCGTCCAAGACCCGTCGGTGATCAAGCCTGCGGCGGCCAGATCCTCCAGATCTTCCTTCCGGAGCATGGACCAAATCCAGTCCCCCTGGATCCAGCCGGGCGGCAATCCGGACCTTGACAACGACCCCCGACTCATCTTCTTGATCTCTGCCGTCGCCATCGCCTTCTTCGCACACTCCAAGGCCGCCGTCTTGTCCTTGACCATCGCGAAGGACTGCACACGGGTGGGGCGGCGGCATCGAGAGTGGAGGAGGATGCAGTGGAGAGGCAGAGGAAGAGGAAGGGGAATGGGGCGCACTGTGCGAATGCATCGGCCTCGACGCCTTTTATGAGCCTGCTTCCGAGTGGCTGACACGTGGGCCCGAGCAATCCTGTCAAATCCCGCAATAGTCGCGCGCCCGATACATGGTGAAAAGGTGGCGCAAGAATCGAGGCGCCCCTGTCTATCCATTCCGTTTACTGCGGCGCGCTCCGTCTCGCGCACTTCCCCAAAGTTTCGAATCCCGTGAGATCCGGGAACCGCAGTAACCAATCGCGCCGAAGGTTTCGCACATATCAACACTCGAAGACTACTAGTATAAGTTCACTCGATGACCTCTGAATCTATCAAGGCGACTGAAATGAAGTCAAATTTTCAGCATGATTCTCGAACTTAGTAAGAATGCCTATGAAGCATAAGAGTCGGGACAGGATCAACTTCAACTCTCTTTTCACTCGGACCTCAATCAATTCGGGGGCTAATGACGATGCCATGGACCTAAGGTAGGGTCATAGGCCTGACCTATACGCCCTACCCATGTTCAGTACCCTAGAATCAAGAATCAAGGACAGTGAAAGTATAGAAAGAGATACCAACTATAGTAACCATGGAGTGCAATCCACTCGACAAGTTATCTCAATCGGATACCCCCAAATTCACTCGACCAAGATGAAGTCATTCGACCATACAAGAACCCACTCGGAGTACAGAAGACCTAGAGTCACTCGGGATGGCAACAGTCAGGCGTTCACTCGGTAGTCTTAAAGATCATTAATAGCACTTTATAACTGGCGTTACTAGTAATGCCTTGTCTTAATGTACATTGAACCCTACAACGGGGGACGGCTGGGGTCCTGGCACACTCTATATGAGCCACCCCCCTCCTCTGGGACAAGGGTTCGCACCCCCTATAACACACACACCCATATTCCAGTCGATCGCCTCAGGGCACCGAGACATAGGGCTTTTACCTCCTCCGAGAGGGGCCTAAACTCGTAAACTCATGTGTACAATCTCGCGTAGTCAGGGCCTTGCCTCCTCATACGTACCCCGTACTCTTACTGTCAGACTTAGTACCATGACAAGGATCCCTGCTATGGTGGACCCTTACATTGTTGGAGCAGCTGAGCTGGGGTGGACGACGGTGCGGCACGAACAGGACAAACCAGACAATGTTTTCCTTGGAACCTATCTGTGACAGAAGTAATTCTATAAGGGCTTGTTTGAATTGTAGGACTCTAACAACGCGGGGATAGGAAATACATAGGAATAGGATAGGAATGCACGTACAAAATAGAGCATTTGCAAACACAGGATTTCTTTCAATCTGGGTGTTTTGTTCACAAGAATTGGAAGATCACGGGAATGCAAAGAAGCATGGTCAAATTAAGTCAAACCATAAGAAAATGAACAGTTATAATGCTATTATGCTACTGTCACTTAGTCTAGTTCTTCATGAATATGAATTTGAAAAGGAGGGCTAAGTAGATATTAAAATTCCGACGGTTTTTCTTTGAAAGAGATAGTGTAGGAACAAATCCTACACATTTCCTTTTCTCCATTCCTTTGAACCAAATGCATGAATAGTAGTACCATAGGAAACTTTCCAATTATTGTGTTTCTCCTTCACTTTTCCTTTCAACCACTAGCGATTCTAGTAGGCAAGCTTGAACGGGCAAAACCCTACACTCCAAAAATAGTTTTGTGCTACTTATAATACTTTGGATCCAGGCTACTGCCCTAATAGCTTAAGTCCCAGGCCCATCTATACATGCACAACTCCAACCCGTAGAAATAAATAATGATGGCTTTCGGGAGAGTCCATCACGGATAGCTAGCTTGCTTAGTGTCGCGGGGATTCTACGGCCACGAGCACCTATGGGGCAGGGGGGCCCTTCTAGTCCGGCAAGGGAGTGGAGGGCGTGCGCAGAGCAGATCGAGGTCGAGCGCGCGGGGGAAACGGGCGATTTTTACCCAGCTTCGGAGCTCTCCAGAGAGATAAAACTCCTACTGCTGCTTTGTGTTTGTATTTGTTCTTGCTCAAGAGTGCGAGCGTGTGGTGGTGTTGGAGGTGTCGAATGAACCCCAACCCCAGTGTGGAAAGGTTCCGAACCCCTTCTACGTGCGCATGGGCCTCCCTTTTATAGTCTGAAGGGGGGACCAACAGGTGGCAGCGTAGGAAGAGGGGGTAAAAGAGTAAAAACGCAGGTTGGTACAATAGTGTCCAACAGTGTCCCCTACCTAACTCTGACGGCGGGGGACAAGGGCATTTAATGCCCGTCTGGTCGCCCCAACAATGTGAGGAAACGACCGTTAGAGGCGCCACCGATCGCCACGATGGCCTCCTTGTCAGCTCCACTTGCCACCTCGCTCCGCATGGCTGCACAACGCCTCGCCGCGTGCTCCTAGGATGGCCCTGGGGTGATACGTCGCTGGATGCGCTGGAGTTTGGGTGCAGGGTGGAAGCCTTGCCGCGGCAAGCGCCTTTGCCGCGCCCTTCTTGTCGCCACGCAAGCTTGCTTGTTGTAGTCGGCCTTGCCGGACGCTGGGCGCCGTGGGCAAGTCTTCCGAGGCGCTTTGTTGGCCTTCCCGCAAGCCCCTTGCCGGGTTTTTGTCCTTCCCGGCGAGCTCCTCTTGCCGGGGGCCTTGTCTACTTGGTTGACACTTTGTTCTTGAATGGCAGTATAGGAAATGACGGAGGGTCTTGGCAGACGCCCAAGAAGCCTTGTCACGGGTGCTGCGATCGCCTGCAGACAAGTTCGGGTACTAAGGTACCCCTACTTTAGTACACCGACAGAGCCCCGGCTGGGCCATACACGTGCCGAAAGGCCATGGGCCAGCCCAAAACAAGCACGGCACGCTGCGGGTTCTGGTCCACACACGCCGGACTCAGGTCCACAGCGCCCTCTCGAACGCAACGCTGCGATTGCGCGGCGCCGTGGAAGAGAACGTGGTCAATACTTAACTCCAGAAATGCGAACGCTCAGATCCCTGCTTATAAGCAGAGAAGCGGGCCGTTTCCACTTTCGCCACTTGCGCCTTCCTCCGAAAGCTCCGCCGCCTCTACTTCGAAG